>JASCZW010001684.1:0-81679 GCA_034211315.2 Aedes japonicus | reverse complement strand
CAGCAGAGGTCGATGAGATTTTTCCAAACCGAAAATCTCTGGCCACGCCTTCCTTCGGCAGGGAAGGAAAGCCGTTGGTCCCGGCTCATGAGTTGATGAGTGCGATTTGTAGGGTGTAGGTGTCTCACTTCGGTGGTGAACCAGCCTAATCATGTAAGCTACCCAAATATGGGAAGAAGAAGAATATCTTGAAGCGTGAAACACTCTGTGGACAGGACCGATGGCAGTTTCCTACCTGTAGTTTGGCGCTTTGTTCACCTTGAGCGACTTACCTATCGCAATGGCTTCTTCATTCGTTGTGCCGTTATCAATGTCCACGTGGGTACGCATGTTCGGCTGAGCCGACCATCGCTCTATCGCCATGACAGCGTTATGATCTGGGATACTGGAACGTTGGTCATAGGACAAATCCTTTCCGTTCCTCTGGTTTTGGCCCTTACTACCCGATAGGCGTCACTCTGGTTCCGAGGCAAGGTTCCTGGGCTCCTCATTAAACGTCTCTACATCAAAGTAGGACGTCATCCATGTGCGGACGAACGGCGTGGGTGCTCTTCCTTCTGCGCGCTGGTCAGTATTGTGGACAATAACGAACCGTCAAGTGGTCGCTATGGGTGTAGCCATCCTCCACCCTACAGTGTTTGACAGCCCAGAGCTGCAGAACGTCGCGTCGGAGATCGACTCCGCTCTGTTTCTATGGTAGGTACTCAAGGTATCTACATTGGCCAGGTCCACGTCCAACCTGACCAGGGCCTCAAGCTGAATCTGGCCACTTGTCATCCGATCAACCATTTGTGAAAACTGGTCAATCGACCATCTTGGCGGCGCGTAACAGCTGCAGTAGAACACTCCATTCGCTTTTACAACAGCGAAGCCCTCGTTGGAGGTACATACAACTTCCTGAACCGGGAACTTGCCCGTTGTCCATAATGCCGCCATTTTGGACCTATCCGTAACCCAGCTTCCGTTAACAGTCGGAATGCGGTATGGGTTGGATATTATGGTGAAATTCGTTGCCAACTCGCTAGCTGCCAGACACCCGCGTAGGCCGGGCACTTAGGGCCTCCCGTGGCGTGCTTGTCGTCTGATTTCATACATTTTGGGGGCTTCGGCAAACGGACCACCCCATCTTGAGTTAAGCCACTTTTAGAGCCAAGTCCGCGGCGGCTACTGCCAGCCGTATCATGGCCACTTAGCTCCCGAGCAAACCATTCCGCAGTCGTATGCCTTTTCTGGCTACTTCGAACCCACACTGGGCCTTAATAGCCATGGAGATTTCGCTAGCCTCGTGATCTCGTCCAGGGAGTACCTAACGTGGCTATGGCACGTACCTCTACCCGTTCCCAGGGCTTGTTCAGCCAGCTTCTTATATGCTGCTCTCTTCAGCATCGTGTCCTTTCTAAACTCTGGGATGATTTCACCGGTGCGGGTCCGGCGGATACTCCGCACATCGGCACTCAGATCCGCGAGCTTGGAACCTCGGAAATACTTAGACTCCTCTGTCTTCACGATGAGCGCCTCACCGCGGCTCCGCTTTCTTACCAGGTTTCGAATCACTTTTTCTTTTGAGGTCTATGTCTCTTTTTTTGGACCATGGTCAAGGGATTTTTCCTGCCTATGGTGAGGTTGTCGTTCGCTTGGCTTCCAACTCGTGAATCCTAGAGGGTTTGAGCTGTTTAGTGGAATACTTGTAACTATAAATTAGAAGAAAAATTAGCAATCTCCATTTAATTCCAACTACCTTTGCTTATCTTCGACAGATACGACAGTCGAGTTCATTGGCGGAGCTAGACAATTAGTCTGGAGGGGGCCTGGAGGGGGCCTGTTCGAAGATTTTTTTCGTTTATACACGGAAAAAAATCCGTACCCAGATCCGTGAACTGTAGCCATGAATTCAACAACAAGCAAAACTGCACCAGTAACTGAATCACGTTATCATGAATTAAACTAATATTTAAAGGGAAATTTTTAGAAAAAGTGAACTAGTTCACGGTCCGTTTTCATTATCGGGAACGCTTTTTCTGTGTAGGAATATTGAAAAGAGCGACGAAAGTAGCGTAATTATTGGCTACATGTTATTTTCATTGATGAATCAAAACAGGTTCAATCGAATAATTAGATCTATTCTGCGCCACGGTGCGTCAAGATGCCTTAAGAGAATCGAGTATGGTGAATATATACCTCGTATTATTCCGTAAGGATCAAATAGAGAATGGATTCACACGAGGTTAATGTAGTCATCTTACTCGTTTCCTTTGAGGCGTCTCAACTCATCCGAGGCGGAGAATAGACCTGAATCTATATAAAGTCAAGTTAGAACAACATTGAGTAAATGAACAATTTAAATTTATGTTCAAATTTAGATTGGTTTAGTTTACGCGTTTTAAATATCTACAAAATTGTGTCGGATGATACTGATTTATTCACAGCTCCACTCCCAATGCTTAAAATTGCCAAATTTGAAAATTGGTTCTGCGTCATGATACTTCACAGTAATGTTTTTATGCGACCCATGGTTGAGAAGCTCCGCTCGCATCCAGCTTTCATTTCATCAATTGTACAATCAGGTGCAATACACTGGATTTCATTTTGTATTTTTGGGCTGCGGTAGTTAGTGCTTTTAGTCAACTGGGCTAAGAATTGGACATCATACTTGGCGAACAGGTCAGTCAACTCCAGAAAATTTCCACGGTTTGTGAAATGTTCGTCTTCCGGGCTCAGCTTCTTAACGTATTCTCTATTCTGGTGCTTTTGCTCTTCAATTACGATTAAAAGCTTTTCGTGTACACTTGATGACAGCGATTGTTTGTGAAGTAAATAATTTTTGAACCATTCCTTATGCAATGCAGTATCGTCATAAAATTATATTTTCTCGCCTTTTTTCACCAATTATTGAAAACTGTGCAAATAATTAAAAAAAATGTATCTTAGAGTTAAACCTACCATTTAACCCGACTATGACTATCTCTAAGACTACCATGAAATTTCAGTGAAATTCACTACGTTTATGGTAAAACTTTCAACATTTGTGATATTAACCACACCATGGTTGATCTAATCGCAATCATGGTAAAATCAAACGCATTTATAGTCAGGTGAAAATGTATGGCGTTTGCGTGTAATTTAACCCCCGAAATGGTTGTCTCGACTGCGCTTTTTTTTGTGTGTTGGGTATGGTTTTCCTAATAACCCGTGATCAGGGGGCCAGATTTTTTTCAGAACAAACTATCAAAATAAACTAAAAATAAATGGAAAAATCTGAACCTGTTCCACGATTATTATTTGTTTAGAAAATATCAAATCTCTTAAGTATGAGGATATACCTACCTATCTCTTAATTTATCAAATTTCATTATGTTCATTTGTCCAGATTGTACGGAATTCTGTAAATCAAATGTTACATAAAATGAAAATTCAATGACTTCTAAACTTGGACATTTTACTTCTCTAATAAAACAAACTGAATTTATCTTCAGTCAAAATATTACTGAATAAAAAAAAACTTCAGAGATGTGGATATTTTTCATCGTTTCGATTCAACGAATTCGATTTAAGTTTCTTATTAATATAAACTCTTTGGAAGTTCTGGGAGGAAATTATCAACCAAGGTTCTTTTAAAGTAGAACTAAATGAAAAATCCAATGAAAATTTATAAGTTAAATGGAGCTAAATTTCTAAAGAGAGTTTCAAAAATTTGAAGGAGAATTCCGAGGCTTATCTCTTCAAAACCCTACTGAGAACTTCACGGCAGTTCAAAAGCAACATCCATGGGTATATTTGAGGTTGGACTTAAGAATTTGATTGACATTAATAGCATTCCAGGGCATCGAAATTCCATGGAAATTTTTTGAATTGTTTTATGGCAAACGAATGTAAACAACTGGTGACAGAGATAGCATTTCGCACTAATGTTACGCCGGCGCGTGAGATTTGTACCTTCACAGAGGATACAACCATAACTCACCGCAGATAAAGCAAAGTGCTTTTTTCTTCGGTGATAAATAGACAGACTGAAAGTGTGCGCCTGTGAGACGATTGCTAGGAGTGAGTGAACCACACTCTCTTTGAAACGACCGCTCTCTCGTGCTCTCATCTGTTTTCGCCCACGTGCTCTCGCCTGCGATCACTGCCGCGTACACTTGTGCGAAGACGCGCCAGTGCTCTTTCTGTGATTCGCTGGTGCGATTGAAAGCGATAACATCGTCGGAGTTGCAGAAAATGTCCAAAAAAAGGGAGTGGAAAGAAACATTATTCCCTCTTCCTTTGTTATGTAGCGTTAAAGCGAATTTGCAATAACTGCTGTGGTATACAAAGTATATTAGCAGAAGCGCCCACGCCAATGAGCTCACTGGGGCGCATGCATTCGCTACTGTTAATTTAAGAGCTCTTCTTGCCACTCTAGAGCGATCGAGTGTAGTGTGAATAAAAATCATTTTTTCCACTCACATGTGCTACTCGTATGCAAACACGGGCGTGAATATATACTAGAGAGAAGAGCTCTCGTTGAGGTAGGAAGAGTGTTTGGAAAAAATAAAATTTCTCTCAACAACACTGACGATATGGATATCACGGATAAATGAATATTACAAATGCATCTACCATTTTTAACTGTGTTGAATTTTCAAATTTTCAAGTACAGTCTTCACAGTAGGTTTGGCAAAAATTTAGTTTTTAAATAATTTAAAATTGAAAAGTTCTATAAGAATGAATTCTTCGGCAAAATTGTTCATTCTTACGAAATAAACTATTTTGTCAAAGAAAAGATATGAGTTTGAAATTTAAAGATGGTGGTAGGTGCATGACAGCTTGTTTGTCGAGGCTGGACCGTTTCCCAGCATTCCCCTTTACTAGGACGAATACCATGGTCACACTAGCATATGTCGACCGCGTGAGCACCATTTGAAGTATTAGATATTTTGTCTTCGTATTTTATAAAAGATGCAGAATTTCTCATGTCATAGTACCCATCCCTGCAATATTTCACCCAACAATTTTGAATTAATTTCTAATTAAAGATGTCTAAGTAGGCTATTATATAACTATTTCAAACACTTCCTGGAAACGACGTTCAGAATTCTGTTTATGTTCGCAGTGCTGAAGTCCACTCCAAAAATGACACAGAAATTACTATATGCATTTCATCAATACTGTCTTGTAAGTAGTTCAAAAATTATGTTATAATTTCAGGAATTTACCTGATTATATGTTTACCTTAAGTTGCAAGCGTAGGAACGTGAAAACTACATTTCGGAAATGTTATCGTTAATGAATAAACTTCTATCTCCATATTTTGCTAATGGACATTCGTTAGCTTCGAAAATTGTTCGTACAAGAGAAAATAATATCGTGAATTCTAAAATGCGCCTTTGAACACAGCTCATTATAGTAAAATCATCTTAAAAATAAAATTAAAATACGCACATAGAAAAGTGTTTTAAATCTTATGTTTCAGTTTAACAGGTTCTACATATTACTGTCGCTATTATTATAGTTATGAATCTTTAGGTTTTCATGTTAAAAGAATTGAATTACTAGAATTCAGAGTTATTTAGGGCTCCGGCGTAGGGTTTTTGTTAAGCGGCATTTTGAAGTAAACATAAAAAAATAGCATAATAAATAATGTATTCATCCCACGATGGGGTTTCCGTCAAAACATTCTGTTAAAAGGATCAGCATACAACACCTTAACGGGTTTCTCTCTGAGGTTGTTAGGTAAACAACACATTTGGTCTTAAGGGAGTGTGAAAACAGAGATTTAACGTCGCTAGACCCATTCTTTGCCATTGGAGGTATTTGAGCACGACCAAACGCATACATTTTTGCCAGTCAAGGTGGCGGATCCGTTCTTGCCTTGACCTACCCCGCATAGAGATGTGTGGCAAATGTTTGTGCGTTTGCTTGGAAATACTGCTTCACAAAAAGCCCTACTCTCAATTTCAAACATCTTCTATTCAATTTCATAATCTGCCGAACTCTATCGGACCTATCAATACTTTCTCTTCACGTCTTTGGTTCTAGCTGAAATTGCTGTCCACTGGTCCCATGATGTTGCGAAGATATTTCCAATTTCAAAACATATGAACAAACGTAAACTCTCGAGCGAAGTGGATGTAATGTTGATATATCGTAATTCTCATGGATCTATGATTTTCTCCATATACCAACTTTTCATCCTATAAGGTACAGTGGGGTAAGTGAAAAGTGTTGGGTAGAGGGTATTCACAATTTAATCCTTCAGAAATAGTTACTCGTTCAAACTATTTCCGAAGGGAACATAGTACAAAAACAACTTACACTGGGAAAAAATCCGTACAATTCCATAGAGATTATGGATAGTGTTTCATTACAAATTAGAAATGTATTAGGGAAAAATCCTGGGGGGGGCCTACAGAATTCTGGAGGGGGCCTGGCCCCCTTGGCACCCCCAGTAGTTGCGCCAATGGTCGAGTTATTAGTACGAGACACTGAAGAAGTCTGCACATTGTAGACGAAATACGCGTATCTGTCGAAGATAAGCAAAGGTAGTTGGAATTAAATGGAGATTACTATTTTTTCTTCTAATTTATAGTTCCAACTCGTCCTTCTCGCGGCATGCAGACTGAACTGACCCGCGTAGCTGTAACAAGCTATGTTTGAGGTCTTTGCTGATATGCCTACGAGTCGACCTAAAGTCGACTATACCATTCAGCTATTCTGTGACTACCAACACTTTTGAAAGTGTATCTAGCTTTCTTTTCCAAGACCCGGATGGGCCCAGGCCCTCCCATGGCCTTTCCGATTCTACCGGAGACCCCTGCTTCCGAGCCTGTCGCGCTTCTGCACTTGTCGGATATGCCGCCGGATCCCGCCTTCCTGCTAGGCGGGATCTAACTAGACCTCTTTTGGCGAACGGGTTTACGGGTTTCCGGTGAAGCTTGTGGCTCCATGCAGTTGGGTCAGCGCTTGGATAGTCATAAAGAAAATGAATATTTTTTTTGTCTCTGGAAGTACTCGAACACCGGTCCCAGGCTTAATGATTCATCCCTAATAACGTAACTCACACCAACACACCCTAAAATATTCTGTCAAAATAACATAGCGAATCGAAACAAGAATAAAGATACTAGTACCGAAAGGTACTGCAAAGCGCAATAGTGTATTGCAAGGTGCATACTGCAAGGTGTACTTCGAAACTAAGGGTTCTACAACAGTGAACCAATTGCGAATCGCTAGTTTCATATTGATTGTTGGTTGGGCCCCCATCATCCGCTATCCAGACCCACGTGAAGAAGTCGCCATAGTGAAGCCATGGAAGGTCATGCGAGAGTTGACGCGGGTTCAGAACGGAGACAGCCTATGCCGCATGAAACCTCACCATTTCCTGCAAGTGTCAACCGACACTGCTCAGGGAGACGAGATAGGTGCCAGCCCGAAGTTGTGGTACCGAGAAAAGATTCTGCAAATCAGCCATTTTCCGTAATTGGAATCAAAAAGTGTGCAAGTGTACGTCTGTCTCATAGCCTGCTTGTAGACGAGTTTGTTATCATAGCAATCGACGTGTTATGGTCGATTGTTTTCGAGAGCGATAGGTGAAACAAAGAAGCGGGTTTGGCAAGTTGACGTTAGCAGCCAATCGTGAACTGGCCTGTTTCATTTCCCCTTCACGCACTTGCACGAAACCGGACTCATACAGTGTTGTGAGTTCATATACGGATTTCAGTGCTGAAGAAAACATGTTCATGATCGGAATACAATTTGTATGCTTATAATAAGTAGGGGAAAATTATCCCATGGCTGAGAAAACTTCTGAGGCTAGTCACTGACGTTCTGTTGAGAACGATGTGTCGGGGGTGAAACGTCTGAAATCTCTACGCAGTAAGCAGAGGCGCAATGTCTTATTTTGTATATTGCCTAAGAAGTTGTTTCGTTTAAATATGTTCTTATATATTTTTGTTTCAATAACACTCTGTTCAATAATCAAGAATCAAAACCCGAAACTCATCTTCTCACCCTCTCAAACATTTGAAGTTTGGTTGATAACTTCAATGTGACGTACGCTCCCGTTTTGATCTACTGACAGACCGAATAGAAATGTATTCCTTTCTCTTTTTCTCACACGGAAATTTTAGTCAATTTCCATCTAAAATGGCTCTACTCAAAAATTAAGTTGATCTACTTTTTACGAAAACTGAGTAATTTTCCCGCGAGCAAAACAGGGGCAGTAATACAAATGAAAGAAAGGGTTTTTCGAGGATGTAGTATTTCGACATCCAGTTGCTTTTCACGCTTAAAACAGCCTCTCTTTCATTTGTATTACAGTCCCTTTTCTTCTCACGGGAAGCTTACTTATTTTTCGTAAAAAGTGGATCTATTCATGAATAGAGTTGAGTAGCCTTTCCTTGAGAAACAAAGTGACTGTTCATTGACGAAAGTGGACACCTGTGTCTCAAAGGGGAATATTTATTTTCGAATAAATTCATAACTTTGCTCTATACAAATGAAAATCAACATACACATGACCGAACTCATAGGAGTTTGAATATTTACTTCTCATTTCTGAAGAACGCCCGGAAATTTCTCTGGATACCTTCCATTAGATTCTGAACAATCTTCTCCACAACGTTTCGTTGTGCTGCAAACCAAATAATCTTGAAGCAGTCAACAGCGCCTGCTTCTCTTCCATCTTTTTAAAGATGCCGCTTAATTATTGCCCTGTATCTTTCGATAGAACGCAAATTCGACTGTTTCCTTCTTGGGCATCTCCAACGTAACAGAAATGAGATGAGCAGATGCCAGCAGATTTGGCCAAAATAATGGAGGATTCGTATGCATTCGGTAGATGGGTAGAAGCCATTTTTGATGCATTCTTTTAGTAATTTTCACCGTTGATTGTCTTCTTTTTTCTTTCTTAGCGTTTCAAAGCTTATTGCTTGCTGTCGACTCAGTGTTCTAAATGCACTTCCACAGTTATTAATTGAGAGCTTTCGATGCCAGCTACCATTTTTGCATTAGAATTAGTACGAAACATTAGTACGATTGTGTGGCAAGTACAATCATAATCTATGCCCAGGGAGTCGAGAAATTCCTAGACCATACCGGGAATCGAACCAAGCCACCTCCAGCATGGTGTTGCTTTGTAGCCGCGCCTTTACCGACTACGCTAAAGGAGGACCGTTGATTGCTAAGGGAGGACCCGTTGTGAAATATGAAGAAATCAAGCCACAGGAGCAAATGGCTTGCCACACCAAAACCACATCTGTCCTCTGCTCAGCGTTGAAAAATTGCGTCCCCAGAAGTGTACTGGTATCCAATTTGGCGTACGTCTCGTCGTCCATCAAAATGCACCGGTTCGGCTTTTGAAGAAGAACGTCATACAAGTTCAATCGCCGTATTTTCGAAGAAACTTTCTTGTAGGTTCTGAAATCGTTTCGTTTATTAATATTCTGCACATTTCCGACGAAAATGTTCATTATTTAATATGACAATTTCACGAACGAGACACGAATTATGCGATTGTCAAAGGCTTGATAGCTGATAGTTGATAACTACTTTTTCTGATCCGATACGCTCTTTTTGTGTCCGGATTTCGGTAAATTAGAAACACAAAGGTTCTTCTTAAAACTTCTTAAAAAATCTTGAACACTGCCGATTTAGTGCACTTAACGCTTTTTGCCAATTCTCGAAACGACAACAATTTGAAAATCAATTTGTGCACTCGCACAAGAGAGCGTTACGCAAAATTTAAAGGTTTTTGAACGCTTATACCTCTCGTTCGACTAAACAGGATGACTTCATTCATACACCATTTGATCAGAAAAACTCACCAATTTTTTACATTGAAATTTGAAAGAAGTTCCATAAGTATAAGTAGTTCAATTTTTCAATTCAAAATGACCTACTTTTGCTGCCATACAAATTTGCATATCAACAGGTAGAAAACTTGGTTTTCCCTAACACGGTCGTAGGAAAAGGGTAGCAAATGTCTTCTTCTTCTTCGAAATAACTTTGCTTTGTTGCCACTGTCTGATCTTTTAATTGTGGCCCGTCCCCTATTGGTGAATTTGCTTCGTTCTGCATTTTCGTGACTCACTTCTTTCATGTCTATGCTATCAACGCTAGTACCTATATAGCCGCGGGCAAACGAAATTTGTTCAGTGTTCGCTAGCAGCTTTATGCTGTCGGTTCGAACGAGGCTTTGCTCTCCCGCCACAGTCCGTCTGGTTGTGGTATGGGAGACAAAGTCATGCTGGATATTTAACGGATGAATTCTCAGGGTTTTTTTTTCATTAGGGCGAATCTAACATTGAGAGATTCTCTCCGGTCTCGCTCTCTTTCATTTATTACAGCGCCGTTAAAAAACTTTCTAGGAATCATTTAGTACAGATCGAAACACAACAGTGCTGGCTTGCATACACGAACAACTGGAGGAAAGGTGATTGGAATATGAATGAAAGAGAAAGTAATCAAAGAGAGTCTGTGAATGTTAGATTCGCCCTAATGAAAAAAGCCCTAGAATTATTTTCCAACGGGTTATTTCATCACCCTCCTTTTCATGACGGTCAATTGACTTTAACAGTACAAGAGTATTTGTTTGAGTAAAATTATCATAATTTAACCGATGCCTCCATTGAATAGCATAACCCAGAAAGAAAGGCGTCAAAAAAAATATGAAAAAAATATGGAGTAAAATGTATAAGAGGGGACAGGTTCAAGTGAAATAATAATTCAGCGCCAACATAAGACTAAGGCGAATCTACGTTTGTAAACAATTGCTTTCGTAGTTATTTCCTCTTGAACAAAAGGTCATAAATACAAACTAAGCACTCTTTAAGGAAGAGGAGCTTTATCTCTATTTGCTGATGTATTCAATTTGAAGGAATTGTATTCTACTTCCGATAAATTATGTAAACAATGACCGATAACATTTGTAAACAATGACCTCTAGCGTATTTTGTTGGGATCTGCTTGCTCCCACAACCAAAATAGCACCAGAAACAGATAGAGGGAGTTATTAACTTCCCATTGGTAGTGGATATAAAGGGTGTCCACGATGAAATTGCCACACTATGAAATTGCTCTAACTTTTTAACCGTTGGGTAGAATTTAATGAAAATTTGGGTGGATTTAGTTCATAGTGCATTATTTACATCCTGCAAGTTTTAAAGTCCTGTGATCAAAACTCGCGGAAAGGGAGTCGAAAGAACAGCTCGTGCGTGATAAAATCTTGCGCATTCATCACGAGAACAAGGATCTCTCGCATCGTTCCATCGCTAAAACGTTGGGAATCGCGAATTCCACTGTGTCGCGAGTGATTAAGCGTTCAGGAACGGTTGACCACCGATCGGAAGCCCAGAAGTGAAGGAAAAGTATTCCGTACAACACCAAAAATCACAACCGCGTAGTTGGGGCCTTCAACCGAAATCCGAACGCCTCCGTTCGGGATGTGAGCTAAGAAGCTGCACCTAAGCCGAAGTTTTGTCCAGAAGGCCAAAACTAAGGCAGGGCTTCGAACGTTCAAGGTACAAAGGCCCCTAATCGCGACGAGAAGCAGAACAAGTCCGCCAAAACCCGTGCCAGGAAGTTGTACCTCAACATGCTGACGAAAGTTGAATGCTGCATCATGGACGACGAAACATATGTGAAGGCCAACTTCAAACAGATCCCTGGCAACCTGTTTTTCACGGCCAAGGATAAGTTCAGCGTTCCGGAGCATGTCCGCACTCAGAAGATGTCCAAATTTGCGAAGAAATTCCTGGTTTGGCAAGCCATCTGCCATGCGGGAAGCGGAGTGCACCTTTCGTGACCCATGAAACGATGAACGGACAGGTGTACATAAAAGAGTGCCTCCAGAAGCGGCTGCTTCCTCTCCTGAAGGCCCACAACGTCCCAACAATCTTCTGGCCGGATTTTGCCTCATGCCACTACTCCAAGGACGTGCTGAAGTGGTATGCGGACAATAAGGTCAATTTCGTGCCGAAAATGTTCAACCCTCCCAACACTCCGGAGCTCCGCCCCATCGAGAAGTACTGGGCGATTATGAAGCAGCACCTTCTTAAACGACCTAAGGTAGTGAAGACAGTCGAGGAACTGAAGAAAGTATGGGTTTACATGCAAAAAACGGTTGATTCACAGGTTGTGCAGAATCTTATGGCCGGGGTTAAGGCCAAGGTGCGGGCATTTGCGTATGGACTGTAAATAAAATACGAGTAAAATGGTAAAATGAAGTTTAATAGTTATTTCTCAATCCCTGAAAACTTGATGGCAATCGGATGAAAACTCGAATTTTGCGAATCAATTTTGTGTGTGGCAATTTCATCGTGGACACCCTTTAGATGTTAGCAACCTGGCATTTCCAGGAAATTTACGTTTCAAGTCATTGTTTACAATTGTTCCTTTCGACCTTTTGACGATTTTGTCTAGAATTGATTATTTTCCATCTGTCAAGATTAAATGAAAATTAAAATTAATTCCCAAATTGGGACACAGCCTCGAGCTCAATGACGTTTATACCAGGTCTGGCCCCAGGAGTTTTCCTGTATTAGTGAAATGATTAAATTTTTAGTGATATTAGCAACAATCAATGTGCAACTAGCGATTTGAAATTGGTTCACTGTTGTAGAACCCCTAGGTCCGAAGTATACCTCGAACCATTCCTCTAAAAACTCAAGAGAAAAGTGGTCAAAATATTGGGAAAAAACCAAACGTTGATCACATTCTTTAGAGAAACGGAATATATACACGGAGTTTGACGGCAACACTTCGATGACCTACGATGATTTTCTATGCGATACACAAAAATTACCGTGCGACACTAATATCAACAATCAATATGCAACTAGCGATTTGAAATTGGTTCACTGTTGTAGTACCCCTTGGTCCGAATTACACCTTGAAGCCAGCACCTTGTTATACATATTTGCGCCTTTGTTTTGATTTGCTGTGTTACTTTGACAGAATATTTGAGAGTGTGTTCATGTGAGTTCATTATAAGGGGTGCATTATTGAGCTTGGGACCGAGCTTGGGACGATGTTCTAGTACTGACTGAGCCAAGAAAAAAATCGTTTTTGTATGGGACCTACTGGTCTTAGAGTTAGTCTATGGTAGGGTTCAACCGATTTGCTATTCAGGCTGGAAATGCTCTTTGATATTTAAATATTACTGCTCTGTCTGTTTCTCTCTTGTTTAGGTATACTATGGGTTTTTGGCGTTTTTGCTGTTCGATCTGCATAGTCTTGCGGTGAAAAAGTTGGATTAGTGGTAGTGCAGTGATTTGCGTCGGATGGGGAGAGAAATATGTGATACTCCTGTTGAATTCTCGCTCTCGTTATTTTAGCGTGTTCTCTGTGAAGAGAGAGAGCGAGCAGTGGGAGAGTTGTGGAGACGGTTTGAGGTGCTAAAATAAGAAGAACTCACATTGGTGTGTGTGTGTGTATGTGTGTGTGTGTGTGTGTGTTTTCCAGAAATATTGAGATATCGGTTCTCAAATATGATGTTTCAACGTTTTCTTGTATTTCATTGAAATAAACTACCCAGACTTGTGAGTGGTCCCAACGGCATCCTTACTGGTTGTCTAAATTGGTCTACAAACTCGATGTTTGCATGCTCTTTTAAATCTACTGAAATAAACCACCCACACTAGTGAGTGGCCCCAAAGAGCATCCTTGTTGTTGGTTTAAATCGGAACTCAAACTTGATGTTTTAATGTATTCTTGTATTCCAATGAAATAAACCACCCACACAAAGTTGAAAAATGAAAAAAAATCAAACCTACCAATTAAAACATTATCCTTCTTCTTCTTATTCTTCGTGAATATTGTTACGCCTCGCCTGGGACATTACGCTGGCTCTCATCTTAGTGTTCCTGATGCCCTTCCACAGATATTATTTGGGAGCTCTCTATGTCAGCATTATTTTTGCATTTGTAAAATAGTTTGGCAAGTACAGTCATAATCTAAATCCAGGGAAGTCGAGAAGTTTTCCAATCCGAAAAATTCCTAGACCAGACCGGGAATTCAGAACCAGCCACCGCAGCATGGTTTGCTTTAGCAGTCACGGCCTTTACTGACGGGGGCGGAGGCCCCATTATCCTTATCAATCCAGCAAGCCAACCCGACGTGTTAACGCTTTATCGATCTGGAAGTTTTTACAAAACTGGTGGGGTGCTCTACGAACTAATCCACGGGTTGTTCTTGCCGAACTCATAGAACATTCAATGACGCATGGAAACTCTAATGCACTAAAGTGGGATGTCTAAACAAACTGCATGAAAAGTCACATGAGCTTCAGATAAAAATTTCCGAACTTCAGGGATAAACTACGACTTTAGGGATAAACTACGATAAGTCTTACTTCAGGGAAGTTCGACGAATTTAATGGAAATTTAAGAAACTTCAACGAACTTCAGGGAAAGTCAACGAACTTGAACGAAGTTCTACAAACTTAAGGAATATTCTATGGACTTCAGGGAAGTTCAAAGAATTTCAAAGAAATTCAATGAACTTTAGATAAGTTCAACAATCTTTATGGAAATTCAATGAACTTCAGGGATGTTACGAACTACAGGGATGTTTTACGAACTTGAGGAAACTTCAACGATTTTCATTGAAATTCAATAAACTTTAAAAAAAAACAAAGTTCAACAAATTTCCCGTTTAATTTAGCTCGATTTTTGAGGACAATTGTATACTATCTCTTTTTCTTTCACGGAAATGATACTCAATTTCCGTAGCAAGTAAATCTACTCAATTTTATGAGTAGATCCACTTTTTACAAAAATTGAGTATCCGTGAGAAAAAAGAGGTGGTATACAATTGTACTCAAAAAATTGAGTAAATGAAAACGAGAGTGTATAATTTGACATTTCTCTTCGAGTCTAGTACCCATTAAACTCAAAATCTAGTACGCTAAAATTATGAACTCGAAAAAAATACGTAACACCAATCGTAACTCGATTCGAGTTTAAAATTTCTCATATCGAGATGCGCAATGCTACCCTTTTTGTTTGACATACGATAGAGACAATTTCAGCACACCAAAAGTTGTAACTTTTATTGTTAAAAAATCAATGGAAATAATGGAAATGGGAAAGTTAGAGCAAAATATTTGATTTTTAAAGGAACAACCTAAGCTACGAAGGAAAAACTGCTCTTAGTCGGTAATTTCAGAAGGTACAGAAAAAAGATATGATCAGAATTGCTTGAAATTATTTATTCTACAGCTTTTCCGAATAATGTATGTCTTTATTTCTGCAAATAAAAAGTTTCGATTTCTCTGAAAATAAGAACCACCCTAGTTTTCATTCACACCAAAACAAGCGCCTTGTTATTAGAAACAACTTGGTGGAAGACAAGTGTACGCCACAACTTATGCTGAAAATATATGTTTCCAGCTAAACTCGCATTCTGGACCACTGTGCGGTCTAAAGAACACCTTGAAGTCTGCACCTTGCTATACATTCTTGCGCTTTTCGGTACTAGAATTTTTGTTATTGTTTTGATTCACTGTTATTTCGACATAATATTTAAGGGCATGTTCGGGTGAGTTAAGGCTCCACCAAACTGCAGCGTTTTCGTCGCGGCGAAGTGCATGGCGGCATGGGAGCGCACAAACCAACGCGATTGAAAAACGCATCGCGTCGGTTTGTGCGCTCCCATAAGCCGCCATGTAATCTCGCCGCGGCGATTTTCCGCCGCGATTTCGCTGCCGCGGCGGCAAAAAAAAACGCTGCAGTTTGGTGGAGCCTTTAAGCTTGGGACTGAGCTGGGACCGATGTGTTGGTACATCCTGCGCCAAAAACCATTTATCCATTTTCCTCTTGACAGACTTGAGCCAACAATCAATATGTAACTAGCGATTTGAAATTGGTTCACTTTTGTAGAACCCCTTGGTCCGAATTACACCTTGAAACCGCCGGTAAAACTACCTGTCAGATAAAAAATTCGTTAGATCCAAGCCGATTAATTCACAAATCAGTAGAAAAGTGTCTGTGTCAGCTTTCAACTCCGCAAGAATGTGTACAATTTATGACCAAAGTGGTCAAAACCCCAATCGGGAATCGAGCCCGTCGGCCGTCGAGTCTGACTTTCCAATATCCTTCAAGGACTGGCAAAATCAAAATAGCCCCGTCCAGATGAAAAAGCAAAAGCTCCAAGAAAACTAAAAACACATCCCCAAAAACAAGCTAAACAGAAACCCGATTGGAGTCTACCAAAATACATCAATTCCATATCGATAGAGCACGACCGGTGCTTCATCATCGTAACTCGAACCCGATATAGAAAACAACACTCACCCTGGTCAATGAACTTTTCTTCTTCCGATCGGCGACGTCATCCTCCTCGCCGTACTCGATGGCAACCGCCGATGGTAACGGTGGTCCTGCGCCGCCAGATGACGCCGGCTGTGGCACTCTCGGCAGAGGCCGTTTGACTGCCTTCTTGTACCGCTGCTGTTGCAGCGTCGTGTCCACGATGTCGTACGGCTGCGGGAACTGGCTGTCGGTGGGTGGTGGGGCGATTCGATTTGCGGGGAAATTTTCATAAATGTTCTGCGGATGTTTACGCTGGCAGTACGGTGAAAATCGGTGACCGATAACCTCCGGGATGTGCTCGAAGCTACTGCTGGCGGTGGTGATTTCGAGCCCGGGCAGCCGTCCCGAGTCGGCGAAAATGCCTGGAAATGTTCGAATGTAGGAATTAGTGAATGAAACGTTGAGATGGCAGATGGCAGAACACCCACCTGGTCGGATGGCGCTGCTGAAACATTTGCTCGTGACCGGAGGCGACAGATTTCTGTCATTTATTGCTATTGTTGTTGCTGCGCTTGTTGTCGTTGTTGGAGGCGAGATTGGCCTCGGCGTTGCGGCAGATAAATTTCGTCGGGGTGCGGCTTGTGGTGGCAGAACTGGCTTCGGTGGTGAAACATCGCTCGATGCAAACCTCCTCGAACCCAACACCGGAGATGGGAATTTATCGCTGTTTATCAAGTTTGAATTGCCGGGGTGATGGTGGAGGTGCTGTTGGCCATCGTTCACTCCAGCTGGAGTGGAGGAATATTTACTAGCAATTAAAACTTTTGTAAGCAGTACTTGGCCCTGTCGCGCGCCACCGCCACTTGAAGTCGTTGCCGTCACGGGCGGGACAAGCTGCTCGACCGGATTAGACCCACCAGGACTGCTCGCCCGCTGCTGGTCCCGTGTAATTACTGTTGGTCGGTTCCGGCGTTCGACGCAAGGACTCGCTGCCGGCGCTGGAGCCTTTTTGTGCTTGGTCGGACTGGTTTTGATGTAGTACCAATCGCTGAGCTTCCGTTGCTTCTTCGAATCGGCATCCTCCTGCTGGTTCGGAGTCCGTTGGCCCTCGAGGTCGCTTGTGTCGTTAATGAGATTTTCATAATGTTGATTAACTGCCTGTTTGTTGGCGTGAAATGTGTCGCTGATTTTGAGCGTTTCGAGCGCGTAATTCAATTCCTCCAGCGACGAGGCGGACTGATTGGAGGAGCAGCATGAGGTGGACGACGAGGATGGAGTAATCCTTTCGGCATTGTTCGCCGATTGGTGGGGGTCGTTTTGATAGATGCCCGAGTCTGAAAAAGGATAAAGAGTTGACGGAGAAGGAAAGTTTCAAATTAAATCAAGTTTAATCGGGGCGCAAAAAGCGTCTAACGAAGCCGAGGCGGGCCATCGGTGCTCTTTTTGTGTGACGAACGCATTAAGCGTCGTTTAATTTTTCGAAAATGGGATTTAATATTTTCCGCTGAATTGTTATCACGTAACGAAGATTTTCGATTGCGGTGGAATTTTCCCGTTGTACTCACCATCCTCGCCGGCGGTCGGCCTGCTTTGTCCTCCCGGTGTCCCCTTCGGGGATGGTGGGCTGGAAAAGCTCCCGCTGCTTACGCAATCCAGCAATCCGTCCAGGCTGATGGCGTCGGTCGAAACGCTGAGATTGACAAGCTGGTGCTGCCGGGCCCTGTCACGAACATCCGCTGGCGCCCGTGAAGCCGTGAGCGCCGCCGGGGAATGTTTGAGCAACAGCTGGGAAAAAAAGAACAACACAGGACAGAAGTTAATTAATTCAATCGGGTTTGGCCTCGCGAATGTGTGAGTGTGCTGTTGCTGCTTTAATGGTGTTTCCGCCGGTATCAAGAACGGATTATCGCCGACCCAAAATCGAGTGGATACGTGTTTCCCCCGATGCTGGGGTGATTTTAAACTCTCCGTGGGAACTTGTACCTGTGTCGGTGGGGATGGGGGAGGGGGGAGGAGGCAGTGCCTACGGTCAAGGATCTCACGTGCTGTTGCAGTGACAGAAGCGATAAAAGAAGGGATTATTGACGCTACAGTGGGATTCAGATGAATATTTATGGCACACTTGGGGACACCGGACGTGACAAACATCTATCGAGGGCATCCATGGTGGGATCAGTGATGTCTTTCGTGATTCGAAGCGATTGAATTAATTTCATTGGATTGTTCAGGAGCGTGTTTGAGTGTGGGAGAAATGAATGATTCAATTCTCTTAATTCATCTGTACAAAGTAGGCGTTGGGGAAATGAACATTGAAGTTATCGGACTTCATTTTATACATACACTGAAAATAATCTTCTGATAGTGTTATTATAGAAATCCGTTAGTTGTAGCATATTAATTTCTTTGGGAAATTTTTTGAAAATTTTAATCTGCATGTTTGCAATAGGGCCCCGAATTTTTAAACTTTTTCACGCTTAATTTGCTTGAATGGTACATATAATCATTAAATTACATTTTCCAGCATGAAAGGAGATGTTTTTTTTAACCGCTTGCAACACTACACTTATGCAAGTAAACAAAAGAATTTCATAAGGTTCAACATATGAACGATGTTTGAAATTTCATAAGCCTGACTTATGAATAGGTTATGTTTACCACGACCTTGTTCTTGTACGCATTTAAGCTCGCCGTTTTACAAGTGATGATATACAGGTATACCTCGATAGTACGTACATTTTACCTCGATAGTACGTACACTCGATAGTACGTACATTTTGATTCGATAGTACGTAGAGTCATGAGCTTAGATTTTTATCCTTCTTACAAATTTACCCTTTACACAAGTTGCGGCGGTAGGACATTATTTTTAATTAATATTTGTAACGGCCTTCACGGACAGAAATGATGCATGATTGATATAACTTTTGCCATAGTTATCCCAAGCTTCGAAGATATTCTTGACATAGTTAATTTAAATGGTTGTTTGAAAATGATTTGATGTTTACATCAAGCATATATTTCATTTGAATCAACGTTATTGAACATCAACCATTAAATGCTTAAATCAAGCATACATGTCATTATTTGAATCCGTGTTTATCGTTGAATCACTCATACTGGAAGGTTAAATAGGGCATATAGCAGCTCTACTGAGCCTCGTGGCTGCCATCCGCACTCAACGACAAAGCGAAGGAAAAAAAATATCATGGGAGCGGCAGATCACTCGGTTGACGACGACCTGGTTGAAGAGTTTTATGTTGACGAAGAAGTGGTAGAATTATTGAAATCGTTTGGATTATCCGCGGCGGGCATCGAAGAGTTTGTAGGTATGTAAGCAAATTGTAACTATTCTTCAAAGTAGTTTTAATAAATTTTGATTTCAGCTAACGGGTACGACATTGATGCGCTACAATTAATCAAGCGTGAAGAAGTCGAAGCGCTTCTTCTTCCACCGCGACTAGCAAACTGTTGATAAGAATGATATTTCCAATTTTCAAACATTGTTATATGTTGTTTAATTTCGTAATATCCAAAGAAAATGTGCTAATTGAGTAAACGTTCCTATAATGATGGTATTTTAGTGCAAAATGTTCCAATTAGAACATATTGCACTAAAATACCACCATTATAGGAAGTTTTATCGTAAATTTAACGATTTTTTTGATTTTTGGACCCAACCATAAGATCATTTGAACGAATCTCTGTGTATGCTTAAACCAACCATCTGATACCATTAGTTCAACCCTCAAAATAAGGTCAAATTAAACATAAACATTATTGAATTTATCATGAGAATCAGAGAGTTGTCAAATCATCAACAATGAATATTGTTGATGTTAAGCATAATATGGTTGATTCAACCCTATTTCATGCTCTAATTAGATCATCAATTCTGTTTAATTGAAGCTTCCATTATTCTTCGATCTATTGTATTATGCGTGAAACAATCTCAAAAAAGTATTATATAAAAGTCAATGCACAAATATGCTTGATCGGGACCGGAATATTATTGATATGACTTTATTTTTTTCTCCGTGTTACTTAGGACTTGGTCTAGATTGCGTTGCCTCTCGTTGTGCTTATTTCTATTTTGCTGGTACCAAGTAGATTGGCTTTGAGAGTTAAAAATGGGGAAAACACAAACTAGTGGACTGAAGCGCCAAAAAGCTGCTATTGCAATCGCTACGGTTCATTGAGGATATCGAAAATGGGATGAACACCAGAGAGGTAATGGCAAAGCATAACATTCCATCTCGATCAACAATTGCAACAATCAGACAAACGAAGCAGAAAATCAGAGAAAAAGCAGTGCAGTCGTCCGAAGGATCAATCGGTAAATATATTACTTTTATTGAAAATAACTGGCCAAACATCGCACTGCTTTTGCACTTATCTAGACAAAGACATGGCATTTGTTTGTTCAAAATCATTGGAGAGAAACTGTCGAGAAATATTGCGGCTGTAGAAGATTAAGTAAACAAATTTTCGAAAAAAAAACTACAAAAACGAAAAAAAGCAACTGTCACCATCCCAGATTTTCAACGCGAATGAAAGTGAATGAGTTGCCCTCTTGCCATGCTTCAACAAGGATGGATTATTGAAGCTTCCATTAATGTTAATTGGTAAATCTAAAAACCAAGGGCACTGTAGTATGTTTGGCAAATTCCTTACTCGGCTTCTAATAATGCTTGTATGACACGATTCTTGTTTAAACAATGGTTATTTGTGGAATATGTGTGTCTTGCGTCACCAGATTTTTGGAAGAATTTAATCGGCCTTTTAGAGTCCTGTTAGTTCTTGATAATTGTTCAGCTTATTTCAATGGCAGAGAATTACAAACCGTAGATGGGAAAAATCTGGACCAAATTTCTATCTCCTAACACGTTCAACCCAAGGACCAGAATATAATACATATGGGCAAAACGAACTACCGAAAAACTCGTATGCAAGAGATGATGGCCCGAACCGGAGAATTCCACGAAAATGTGAAAAATATCATCATAAAGATGCTATTTTTTGGGTGGCTCACGCATGAGATTGCGTTCCAGGGGATGCAATAAGGAAATCCTGGAACATGTATAATCTGGTAGATAGCGATGATGCAGGTGACCTGCCATTATCTATACTCCAGGATAATTTGCGAAGCATTTCTCAGAAAACTCTCGAGCCTAGAACTCAAGAAGAAAAAGACGAATACTTCGAAATTCTAAAGGATTATGATATAGTGGAGGGTGTTCCTAACCCTGATAATAACAACAGCACATACACCGGGAATAATTCGACGATACACGGAAAAAATCCGTGCCCGGATCCGTGAGCTGCAGTCATGAATTCGTGAACATGAAATTGGGAACTAGTTCACGGTCAGTTTTCATTTTCGTGAACGCTTTTGTTTCTGTGAACCAACAATCGATGAAAAAACAAGTTTTTCGATGATACTGCTAACTTCAATCAAGGTTCTAGGAGTTTCTAATGAAGCAGAAGTAAGTATTAAGGATTGACTTAATACGCAGTTTTGTTTGCTTCAAATACGGCTTAACATTTTTGAAAAGGTTGCTAGTACATAACCAAACTCACTGATTGGCCGTGTACAATTGATTTTCCTTATCCTATCCGAGAAAATGGAATTTTTTCTTGAAAACTAACTCGAAATAAATTACAAGAACTACAATATGTTTTTGTTTGTATCCTTGAAATAAACAAAAACCCTGAACTTATCCATATCTGACCCTTTTCGTTTTGATTTCATGTGTTCAAGATGTTTCCAATGCAGTACCGAAACATGACAAAAAGTGGGTTATTTGATCCGGGGCACTCAATTGAGTTATCATTGATCTTGTTTTCGAATGCTGATGTGATTTTTGTGTTGCATAAGATAGTTATGTCAAGTTAGAAACTGGCAACTTTCCCGGGAGAGTCCGTAATATGACTGTAAGGTTAAGCAATGTGGTCTTAGACTGTTGGAATGACAAGCAATGAACTCATTATTGTATGCCCATTCGATTTGGGGTATCGCATGGTGGTTGAGGGTGTTTCTTGCAACCTTCACTCATGTCCCGTCGATATTCTCGGAACCAGTTGATCGATTCCAAAACTGTTCAATTGCGTTCCATAGGCCGAACACCACTCATTAAGCGATTGGTGTGTTGAATTCGGTCCAGTAATAGCCGAAAGCTTCTAAAAACACCCCCCCCCCCCACACACACACGCCAATTTTCCTTTCTCGACCAGCTCATTTGATTGGTATACGGTATTGCAATCATTTCTTTTTCGGTATGAACTGCCTTAAAATGACAAAACATATATTTATTTAGTATAAACATTTGTTTCATATCATTGAAACAATTTCAAAACACTATTCAAAAACATTTGATTTTTTTTATTGTGATTCGATAGTACGTACGTTTCGATAGTACGTGCACTAAACGAGGCGCAGGTGTACGTACTATCGAGGTATACCTGTACATGATTTTTGTTATCTTAATAACATCTTAAGTAGTGTGTATTCTAAAAAATATATATTGTAAAGTATATTTATTGAAAGTATATATATTCAACCTCGAGATGGTAAAAATAAAAGAAATGGCTAATGCATATTTTATTTTATTTTTTATGTTTACGTCAAACTTTGTTCATATAAAATTTGAAAATAGAAAAAAATGATCGCCAAATATATTGTAATCTTACATCAAAATTAAACTATAGTTCAATTAAAAAAATCTGAGTTTCACTGTATACCGATAAATACCGATATATTTTAATAAGCAATACCGATATTGTATAAATTCACCTGGCAACGCTGGCTGTACGTTGTATGTCTGTTCCTGGTATAACGGAAGGATCGCAGCAAGCTGTGCTTGAAAACTGACGTGTTTTGTTTTTGCTGCGTCGTTTTTTGCGAGAAAAATCAAAAAATTATTGTAGTTCAACTTAAACAAACAGTGAAGTTATAAAATCTCCGCGTGCTTTCTGTAAGACTTAGTGAATGTGATCGATTTTCTCCCAAAATGTGTGATTCCAACATGGTCGAAAGTAACAATTGTAATCAATGACTTCAAAAGTAAATTTCCTGGAAATGCCTGGATACTATCATCTGTATCCACTACCGACGGGAAGGTAATAACTACCTGAATTTGTTTCTTGTGCTATTTTGTTTGTGGGAGCACGAAGATACGCTAGAAGTCATTGTTTACAAATGTTACTTTCGACCTTTTGACCATTTTTTTTAGAATTCAAAGCGATTAATAAGCACCCATGTTAATTAAAGGTGGAATTATACACAGATGTAAAAAAACATTGAATCTTCTGAGTTATCTAATGTACAGAAAAGGAATGCTAGATTTATCTGAAACTAATGGGATATTTCATGTAAATTTAAGCCAGATAATGTCTGAATCCAACCTGCTGTATGAAAGATTGCAAACAATTTCGTTGCTTACGCGTCCTTTGGCTTGCTTGGCGCGCTTCTTAAAATAAATTAGTTGTTTTTGTGAGCTTCCAGAGCTGAATAAAAATGTTGTCGTTTTGTTTTTATGAGTAACATCATTTATAATTTCCTCTATCCATTGCGTTTAAGTAGAAAGCTATTAGTTGTATCAAATTAGCAGCTGTTGATCCCCCCTTAACAAAACCATGTTGCATGCTAGTTATTACGGATTTAACCTGCGAGAATATTTTGTCATAAGTTAAGGACTCAAACAGCTTTGGAATGCAAGATAATATAGCACTACCACGCTAATTTTTAATATCAGATTTTTTCCCACTTTAGAAAATCAGGATTAGATAAGATTCTGTCCAGATAGAAGGCAGTATACCAGAGTCCAAAGATGAGCTATACAACCCAAATAAAGGTTTAACTAACATTTGAGAAATACAGGTGGTAAGCCATCAAACCCATCCTTCTTTGAAGCATCCAAGTTTTCTTGGCCTCGTAAAATTTCCGGAAGGGATACATTCCCAAGCAACACAGATTGTATTAACCCATTTCCGTCCGCTGTTGCGTATACACAACAGTGGTTTTGAAAAATTCGTGTATGCATGTACGTTGAATACGATCAAAACAAATTAGTTTGTTTGAAAGGTATATCCTTTGGCTATCTTACTGACTGTGTTCACACACACCAATAGAAAAAAAAAACTCACAAATTGCATTGTATGAGTTGGTATATGTCTTATGGACACAATTTCAATCATAAACTAGAAGTTACTGGTTTTATTTTTTGTCGTTTCACAATGGGAATATGTTCACAAAAGGCCAAATATTATTTGTAGCTAGTTAACCATCCATTAACGTGTGGCTGAGTGTGTACCATTTGAGATTAAAATGTATGTTGCATTCTATTTGTCGAGCAATGCGCCAGTGTTGCGTATACGCAACATGCTGTCACGGTGTTCCTAAGCGTCAAAAAAAATCTCTAAAAATGCTGAATTTCATTAATGCATCCACAAGACTTATATTTTGATACGATATCGTCGAAAAAAATGTTCTGTGGAAAACGGCGAAAATGGGTTAAACAAGCTGAAATTACTGTTAAATGACAAAAGAAAGTTATAAATCTAGGTGTGTAATACTTTATTTCAAACTTTAATATGACGCAAAAAGTAAAGCCTTATAATACATAAAACGAAAAAAAAATATCCTCATTCAAAAATATAACATCGCCAAGCGTGAGGTTTGTATACTAGTCCTTGGCGTGATAGATTTACAACTGTATATTTCCTGTTTATGTTTTATAAATGTATGGAACCATGTTTTTAAGCACAATTATTAAGTATTAATCACTTGCAGCAGTGAAAAAACGTTTGCTAGAATGAAAAACATGAAGTGTTGAAAGTTCCGTCAGTGTATGGTAGGTTGGACATTAAATAGAAGTATTGAAAATTGAGCGAAAGGGTAATATAGTACTCGAACCAAGGACGTTACCCTTTGCCTAACATTCCACTGCGGGGTAGGTCAAGGCACGGACGAATCCGCCACTTCAACAGGCAAAAGGTAACGTGTTGGTACGCGCTCATGTACCACTGACAGCTTTGTGATAGTTTCTAGCTTCTCTTTGGTCGAACAGTCGATCAAAATTTTTATTTATGAGTAAAATTCTTTTACTTTTTCAAGTTCAGTCAATACAGAATACAGGACAATTATTCAGCTAAGCTTCCTTTTTACCGAATGCGAATTGCCGGGTCTGTTGTTTATCACCTGCCATAAGATTTTGTACAGTGTCCTTGTCCACTTTATTCGCCGCAGAACGCCAGTTTGCCTTGAACTGTTTCTCGCTCACAACAGCTTTTTGAGTCTTCTTAAGGTTCCGCTTGACGATGGCCCAATATTGTTCGATTGGGCGGAGCTCTGCCGTGTTGGGAGGGTTTTTGTCTTTAAGCACCACTTGAACGTTGTTGGCAGCATACCACTCCATGGCAAGATGCCAAATCCGGCCAAAATAGAACGGAACAATTGTGTCGCTTCAGGAGAGGCAGTAGACGTTTTTGTAGGTCTTGCTCATATGCAGATTTGTATGGGAGCAAAAGTAGTTCATTTTAAAAATGTATAACAGTAAAAAATAACTATGTATACTAATGGCACTTAACTAAAATTTTAAAACAAAAAAAAAACATCAAGATTCCGATCAAATCTCAAGTACTTTTTCAATCAGACGTATCTGTTTTTGTAAGCAAAGAGGGGAACTAAGATTCAAACGTTAAATTCTTGAAAACCTTAGCACTTTCAGGCAAACTAGGGCTATTAAAACAAGGAATAACATTTCCCTAAGATGATGGTGATGTTACTTTCCGTGAGCGTGCTGAATATTTTAAGAAATTTACGTTTGAATTTACTTCCTCTCTTTGTTAATAAAAACCGGATACGTCTGTTTGAAAAAGTACTTGAGAAATGGTGTATGAACGAAGTTCAGTCAAATGAGAGTTATTAGCGTTCAAAAACACCTTAACTTAAACTCACTTTAACGTAACGCTCTCATTTCAGAACCGTAGTCCAACGTTAAAAGACCTTCGGCAGACGCAACGGACAGGTTCGTGACCATATCAGACTTAAACACGAATCCGGTTAGCAGTTTTCTCATCTGCGATAGAAAGCCTCGCCAAAAAAACACTCAATAATATTGATTCGCTTTCAGACCGGACGACCAAATCTTGTAAATATTCATACCTAATTCACTTTCCACACCTGATCAAGGCCCGCCGGTCATAATTGCCACATATGTTACTGGGTGGCAAAAACGTTGGCACCTTGCCCCACACTGACTGGCAGCACCGAGTCCCAAACACAATTAAGCCGAGATAAATTGATTCCGGAATACTGATTAAGCGAGGGAATGTTATTTCGGTTGTTTTCCCACCGAAAGGAACCACTCCATTTACTTATTCAACATTCAACACGACCCACTCTCTGGTCCGGATCGGTTGCCAACGTTACTTTCCGAGCGCCGTTGATGGTGATTGTTTTCCGCGTCTCCTTTCTCCGCATCCGCACCGACCCTGAACCTGAACGCTGCTGTCGATCGGAAAATTTCAATGCTCCACGACGGAAGCCCGCCGAACTTCCAGCGTCGTAAATTATTGACTTGGCATAAATCACCGGCAACCCATCATATGGATGAACACTGGCGAGGGCGCGCTAGGCTTTTCGGGATCTAGCGATGCTGCGAGGCGTGAAATGGGTTCCTCTGGCTCTGCTCGTCGCCTGCTTGGTTTGTCGTCGGTTGGCATTCTACATCGCATTTCGGAAGTTTTCTTCCGCCTAGCAGCAGGACGACCGACGTTGTTGTCGATGGGGCTTTCCTTCCCCCCAGTGGAGTAGTTTCCTTTCCTTGGCGTGCTGTTCACGGTCAGCGTGGAGTGTGGAGACAATACTGGTCCATTCTTGGGTGATGTATAGGGATTACAACATTTGGAACTGAACTGAATATTGGATTTTTTTTTTTCTTCTTCTTCGTTTGGGATACGATTATTGATAGGGTATGCTGATCCTTTACAAGGGGACATGATTCCAGTGATTGATAATTCACCTTTATGCTGATAGAATCGAATCTTAGGTATTCTTTACGATGAAACATTAAGATTATTTATGGATGGGGATTACATTCAATCTGTTGTTCAGAAGCCGTTTATTTAGAAGAATATGAAATTGAGATAGTTGAACGATGTCCAACTGTCTTGTATTATGTCGTATACAGCAAGCCCCAGCAGAGTGAGGGTGGTGCTATGAAAAGCGAACCGTCTTCCAAACGAGACTGGAAGTAGTAAAGGGCAAGTCGATGATTATTGCGACACTTTTGATTGAAATCGGCTTTAGTTCCAAATTTTCGTACAGCCATTTCGCGCACAGCCAAATCTAGCCAACCAGCCAAAAAACCATCGTAACAAACGGTTAATTTATAACTCATTTACATTGAAATTTTATTATTCGAACTTTTTGTACACGTATGCTCTAAATTAACGTGTGATACCATTTATTAAGTTCTCTGCACAGTGTCCCCATTAACCTTTCTGGAAGCATTTTCCCGCTTTTCAGCAAAATCTTTGTAATTATTTAACTCTCCTTTTGATTTCCCAAGGTTTCGCTTCACAATGGCCCAATATCTTTCAATTCGGCGAAGTTCTAGGGTGTCAGGAGGATTAAAGACTGTATTCGATAAAATTTGGACACACGCAATTGTTCGTAACTTTTTAGCGTGTGGGTAAAAATTATTGAAATTTTAACTGAATTTATTTCATTGTACTGTGTCAATTGTGTAATGAGTTTCGTGAAAATCGGTCGAGTGATTTCAGTGATGGCTTCGAATGAAGAAATAGTGCGCCAACAAATTTTGTGCACTCACTTCGAAAACCCAAACGCTTCTCATCGATGGATCGGAAAACAGCTCGGAATCGCACATTCAACCGTATCTCATGTGATCAAAACGTTCAAGGACCGTAAGACAACCAAGCGGAAAAATGGTAGTGGCAAAAGACGTGGCCCATCAAATCCGGAGAAGGCCAGGATGGTATTGAACCAATTTAAGCGTTATCCCAACATTTCGATCAGGGATGTAGCGAAAAAGGTGAAAGTTTCAGTTTGTTTTGTGCAGAAAACAATGAAACGTTCTGGATTACATGTGTACAAGGTCCAGAAGGCACCGAACCGAAGCGATAAAAAGAACTCGGTGGCCAAAGCTCGTGCAAGAAAACTGTACAGGGAGTGGCTCACAAAACCGTTCTGCATTGTGATGGACGATGAGATCTACATTAAAGCCGACAGCAAACAAATGTCAGGGCAGGAACACTACCTCTAAGTTGGCCGTTCCGGAGAGTGTACGGAAGAAGAAACTGTCGAAATTCGCCAAAAAATTCCTTGTTTGGCAAGCGATCTGCGGATGTGGCAAAATGAGTCAGCCCTTCGTCACCTCTGGGACCGTCAACGGACAAATCTACAAGGACGAATGCCTCCAAAAACGACTTCTGCCCTTCTTGAGATCTCACGATGGCCCGACACTGTTTTAACCGGATTTGGCATCGTGCCACTATGCCCGGCCCGTCTTAGACTGGTACAAAGATAATAATGTAGTTTTTGTACCAAAAGACGTCAACCCTTCAAACACTCCGGAACTTTGCCCAATTGAAAAATTTTGGGCAATCATGAAGGCAAAGCTCGTTGAAACTCCAAAACTGATAGAAAATGAACTTGAACTAAAGAAAGTGTGGTTAAAAGTAAGTAAGCAAGTCGGTCCTATCATTGCCCAACATTTGATGAAAGGGGTCAAGGCAAAGGTGCGGGCATTTGGGTTGGGAGAAGAGGTACAATAAACCAATGATGTCAAAACTTAACCATTCAGTAGTACTTTATTTCCAGAAAGTTTGAAATGAATCGGGCTCAAGGAAAATTTTTGGTGACCTATTTTGTGTGTCCAAATTTCATCGAATACAGTCTTTAGAGGTCACAACGTTGGAGCTAGAACAAAATCGATATTTTTTCTTTAATCTCCGATAAATTTTTGTCATCGTACGTAGGATTTTCTGAATATGTTGAAAAAGGAAAATTGACAACATTTAGAAAAAAAATCACGTTTTCGGAAGCAAAAATTGACATAAAAGCTTGCACCAAAGAGCCATTTTTTTTTTTGGAAGGTGATAAAAATTGGTCACTTAACGTTTCCATTTTAAAAAAATGGACTAAAATTGCCGATGGGTTTACCTTCACCCGCACTGACAAATCTACCCATTCAGCATCAATCATAGTAGCCCATGAGTCAGCAGACAAAATGTGACAGCTCTATCAGTCGAACTCTAACCGTGATGGCAAAAACAGTGAAGCAACGTTCAGAAGGGTGCGCGATTAAAGAACGGCCGCGTCAAAAATAGACATCGTGCGGCACTTTGTGGACGCCGGGTTCGCCCGTTCCGGCATCTACAACATCTTGGCACTATTAGACAACAATCAGAGCATCGAAAGAAAGCCCGGTTCTGGACGGCCGATGACCCTGAGGAACAAGAAACTCCATAGGATGGTGAAGAGGAAGACCGAGGGAAAAGTGGCAACATTGCTGCGGGCGCTTGGCCAGAAGGTCGGTTCAACCAGCCAAACAGTGAAAAGCTACCTGGTGAACATGAACATACATGTCAGGAAGCGGAAGTCGCGTTCACTGGTTTCGAAACTACAGACAATGACGCAGCGGCAACGGCTGAATAAGATGGCCAACTCGATTTTCCCGGCGAATCGCCGCGTGGCGGTGGTAATGGACGAAGAGACCTATCTCACCCTGGATGGCAACGACGGCAGGGCTCATCGTATTTTACTTCCCACACGAAGAAAGTGAGCTCCGAGTTGAAGTCCATTTCAGACACCAAGTTCCCAAAGAAGGTGCTGCTGTGGCTGACAATCAGCGAGAAGGGGATGTCAAAGCCGCTCTTCTTACGCTCAGGACTGGCCATGAACGGGGAAATTTATAGTACGAAATGCCTGCCGGAAGTTGCGTCGTTTGTCAAGTAATACCATAAGGGCGAAGACACGGTGTTCTGGCCGGATCTGGCGTCGGCCACTATTCGAAACGATCGTTAGAGAAGATGGAGCGGCTGAATATCGATGTGGTACCCAAGTCGGCGAACCCGCCCAACGTCCCCCAGCTGCGTCCCCTCGAGAATTTCTGGGCCAACCTAAAGCGTAAGTTCCAACAAATTTGTCGCGAAAACTGAGGAGGAATTGATAAATAAAACGAAGAAAGAATTCAAAAACATGCCTACACGCATGTTTTCGTCCGCCAGGAAGAATAATGCTTGTTCACTTGTTGAAAATCAAATGGAGAAGCGTTCTTTCGTAGTAGTAGGGAAGTTCTCTGGTACAGTACCGAAACACTTGTTCGCGGATCTTCTAACGCAGATTGCTGAAAAGCTCGACAAAGCTTGAATGCTGGATTCCGTACAATATTTCCGCTTAATTTACGAAAAGTGTTTAGCCACAAGCACAAATAACACCGGAGCTGAAAAGTCATGGTCCATGGCTTTTGTCAACTTTCTTAAGGAAGCGCGATTCGGGAAACCTCCGGAAGTAGGACAGGTAAGAAAAAAACGAACCCTCGTTGAACCTGGACAGACCGTGACTTCCCAAGAGATGATGGAGAAGACTGTTTTGAATTCGTCATCAACAACCGAGAAGCGGATAAAGAGAACAAAGGTTGATAAAAACAACAGGAAGCCCTCGAGCCCTCCACCTCAGTCGAGCCATTCCTGTCAGCGGTCGTCAGTCGTCCAGACCCTGTGTGCTGGTGTGGTACAGGGTCTTCCAACCCACCATTAATGGCAAGTGAGGTCCATGAAATCTGGATCTTTTACCAGAATGACGTGATGTAAGATAAACATTTTTTTGAACTGTTTCTAGCCACCAACGACTGCAATTATGATGTCATCATCTTCACTGAAACAGGTCTAGCCGACTTCATTGACTCTTTCCAGGTTTTTCCCCTCTTACTATGTGTACCATTGTGACCGTACTGCAAAGAATAGCAATAAGCCTTTGTTTTCTCGTTGCTGTTGGAAGTTTTCTCATTGCTGTTGCCCAAAAGTACCCTCGCTCGATGATTGAATTGACGGCTGGACACAATTTACTCCAAATTTTGTCCATCCGTCAATTCTCCGTTTGGCGTATGCGTTTCGAGTACTATCAAGGACCAAAAGCTTACAGGCTGTCTACATTCCACCAGACCGTAGCCAGGATGTATCAACCATTGATGCACATCTTGTTCCGCTCAGGAGCTTTGTAACGAAGGATCCTTCAATGATTTGGTTCTGGTTTGTGGAGATTACAACCAGCCCCGACTATCTTGAACGCGAGATGATAGGCTTCGCTATGACAACTCATCTCCATTGTCTACAGCATCTGCTAGCCTGGTCGATGGTTTCGACTTTCTAAATATGTCTCAAACTAATCAAAATTGCAACTATCTTGATAGAGTGCTTGACTTTGTGTACTTTTCTTCTGAGAATGTTATCAACGTATCAACAGATGTTGATCCTAACCACCCTCCATAGAATATTTCCGTGCCTATTCCTCCTACGTTCCTACACGATGTGAAGCAAGACCTTTGAACTACCGCCGACTTAATTCCATTCACTAACTGAATATCTGTAATACCTGTAATACAGGATGTTGACGATATGACAGAGAAAACCTCCCTAGGATTCTGTCACCATGGCTTCAGAACTGCGTAGGTTGAAACGTGAGCGAAACGCTAAACAGAAGTTACTTCGAAAGCAACGTTCCTTCACTAATCAACAGGCTTTCAAACTTGCAAGTAACGCATACCGTTTAGTGAATGCTTGTCTGTATGAATGTATATGCAGGTACAATTTGGCTTGCTTAGAAATCTAAATAGTTTCTGGAGTTTTGTGAATTCTAAGAGGAGATGCTCTTCCATCCCGTCAAATGTACTGCTGGACGAATCAGAATCATCTTCAGCTGAAGAATCATGCGAGCTGTTTGCCATGCATTTCACGTCGGTGTTCTCCGCTGGCCTCACCTTTCAACAAGAAGCTGAAGTGGCAGTTTCTAATTTACCTGCTGATGCGCACATGAATTTGCACGTAAATACATGATTTGGCAAAACATCTGTAGCTGTGAAAGGAAGACCAGGGTTTTCATCACTGATAAGACATTTAATTCAGAGCTGTACAGAACGGAATGTCTCCAAAAGCGAATATTGCCATTCATCAGATCCCACAATGAACCTGTCATGCTTTGGCCAGATCTTGCAAGCTGTCATTACAGTAAAACAGTGCTACAGTGGTATGAAACCAACGGGATTCAGTTTATACCGCAAGAACGCAACCCACCAAACTGTCCCCAGCTCAGACCGATAGAGAAATTTTGGGCTATTATGAAGAGGAAGCTGAAGTTGAATGTGTCGTCAAAAGCATCAATGAATTGAGAACCAAGTGGAATAAAATTGCCAAAACGATGGATGAGAATAATGTGCGCCGGTTGATGAAACATATTCTGCAAATTTCTTCAAAATCGAGATGCTTAATTTTTTTTTTGTATTTTCCCTCTGAAGTTCACATGAAGTCTGACTTTTTGGTTAAAACAGAATACTATTTTGTTAATGCATATCCGAAATATGCGCAATAGTCTATGTTCGAATTCTAAGTGGTCCACACCTTATAGTAAGCTGCATAAGTTCAACAAGCTCTAATGTGATCCTTGAATCTCTTAGTTTGAACTTAGAAAACCTTTTGGATGGACTTGGAATTCTGCTAGTTTGACAGCAGAAACTCCTCTATTTCGACTTGTAACTTTTGTTTGAACTAGTTGGAAGTCAAGAATCTTACCTGGACCAGAAGAAACTACTGTTATGACTTGAAAGGGAAAAAACATCTCAGGTCAAGGCAACTTGGGCGTTACAATCTTTGCTGAATTTTGCCAGCTGAAATAACGCAGTTTGATAATTCTGCAGCAAACCCAACGCATCGGAACAAAGAAGATACGTGCGGCATTCATCATCTCCAGTTCATTATCTCTATTGTTTATTTCTTATTCTTCGAACGTCCGTTTCAATCAATTTAATCCATTAACCAACATAACCTAGAAACGAACGTCCGCTCTCAACCGAGTCCCAATACCCCCAGTTGTCGGGTTCAACTCTGCACCGGAAAACTTCATACGCTGTGTAGCGCAGTTTCAGTGCTACCAACTTTGTCTGCCTCCTCAATTACCGAGAATGGCGAGCAAAATCTCCCCCCGGGAACGATAAAGGCTATATTACTGAGTACCAGCTAGCAGCTACTTTTCCGAGTTGTTGTTGTCCTAGTGATCGTCCTCATACACCTACCTACCTACCAACCTACATAGGTGCCTAGATAAACCATCCTTCAATGTTGCAACCTCTCACAAACTCACAAGCACCAGTGGAGATTGGAGCTTTCGGTTGTTATGGCAGCAACATCGCTATTTCGCACATTTCGCACGATAGCATCTAGGGGAAGGGGGGGTGGAACGAATCCCGAGGATGAATTCGCACCTCACGTTGACGGAAATTAACAAACGGTTCTTAACTTAATTGAAAATGGAGCTAAAGTCAACTCAAGTTCCTCAAAAGTACAGTCACTCGAAAATGAGTTATTGCCGAATATTGAGGCAACAACCACAACATTCATTCAAGCTGATGTTTATGTCATGTCAACTGTCACTCCAAATTCTGTTCATCACTTATTCTGAATGACTTTTTGGGAACTTTTAGTCGAGTTTGACTCAATTTTCGAGAAATTCAAGATTAGGTCCTAAAAGCTAACTGTAAACAACGAATTTAAACGTTGATTTCTCAAACTAGTCTTGCGAATTGAAATCAAGAGGATGTTTGCTCTAATCACTAAATTTCGTTGTAGTTGCATATCGTAGGAGGCTTGTGATTCGTCTGGGATCAACGTTGAAAGTCATTGTTTACAATTGGCCATGCCGATTGTTTCAGAAACTTAGTAAAACAAAGGACGCACTTCACCCCACCTCCCCCTAACGAAGTGTTTGTTGGATAACAACAAAGGCTGAAACCATATCCCGTTCCCAGTAGGTTTATAGGTTAGCAACGGTAGCCCAGTTTATTTATGCGGAAACGAGTTTGAACCCACTTTTCATCCGTTTATGAGTTTGGCAGTGTGTGTGCAATAAAAACCTCCCCGAATAAACTATAGTAAACAAATTACCTTAAGTGGCGTCTCGGATTCGGCGTGGCTCTCGTCGCTGCTGGAATAGCTGGAGGAAGAGTAGCGTCGTTCGTACCACTGCCGGCCGCCTCCGCCGACGTCGTACATCGATCCCGTGCTGGTTATCGTCGACGTCGAGGGCTGCGGACTTACGCAACGTCTCGTCGAAACGCGCGTCCTTCGCACCGGAATCCGCGACCGGAACGATGCCGACTTCCGTAGCGAGGACATTATTGTTTCTTTCTCTGGATGGCGAACGCACTCTGGCTAGGCCGGTTGCATCACTCCTTCCGGCTCGGTCCGATCTCTGTTTTGGTGGGATGAAATCGAGAAAATTAAATTATAATTTCAAATCGGATGCGTGCATTGTGGATGAGGATGTAACGAAGCGTGTTCCCTTGGAAGGATGGTTTCTTAACCTATCTTTGCCATCATCATCCCGATGGCAGAGGATCAGACACTATGGAACGGAGAGTAGAAATCAATTACGAGGACTTTAAGTTTGTGCCGAGCGCATGGATAGGGATACTTTCTTCCAACAAGATTGACGGCGGCAGATTGATCCGGGCTTCTGCTTCCATACCTTCTCAACGTGTGGCACGCGAATGGTCTATTATGCCACTGCCGTTCCAGTTCCCGGCCGAGCCGAGTGGATCTCTTTATTCTCGCTAGCCGTCTACAGGGCGGAAGAAGCAGCTTCTTGTTCGCTGGTAGAGTCCTTTGTTAATGGCGAAGCTGAGGGTGACAGCCCCGATTCTCATAGAAGGTCGAACTACTTCACCGATTCGTTTTGGAAGGGCCATTTTGAGACTAAAATCGACAAAGTTGCTGAAAAACGGTTGTCCTGGACGCATTTATGAAATTGTCCAAAAAAGCTTTTAGACCTTAGAGCACTCGCACCGTTGTACCACAGACAAACAGACATAAAACTCGTAAACGCATTCATCGCCAACCCTAACAGTCGTTTCAAATAATGTTTTGCTTGGGACTGTCTCCACACTTCCCTTAGTGGCGCCACTGACGCATTCAGCAAGTCATCCAATATCGAACTGTCATCTGTTTGTTCTTGTTTATATCGCGATTGTAAGATGGGGTGGAAATGCGAATTTGGTTTTTGCTCTTGATCCGTGGGATTGAGTGCAATCTCTTGGTAGGATTACTTGTCGTCGGGTCAGTAATAATAAGACAAGTTTGAGGTCATAGACAGGAATGAATTAGTCAGATGTAGGATGCTCGAGTGAAAGGGAGAAACTACTCAAAGGATAACAGGAGATCGCCTTTGGCAAAGATCGTTTTGCGATTTCCGGAACGAAGGTTAAGAACTTTAGAACGGCCTATGTGAGGAATATTAAATGCTTTCTCGTCCACTTTAATTTGAACCGTGGAAGAGGCAGGTTGTGAAGTTTAAATAACAAGAGAAGTATCTTAGGTGCAGTATAATTATTTGTTAGTTTTGTTTCAATTAGGAATTATAGTTATCATTTTATTAGCTACAAAGTGCGGTGCTGTGCGAAATCCAAAGAAGCCAGAAAGGTAAAACAAATAAATGCTATTGATTTGTAAGAAAATGCGCTCAGCCGTGCTATGGCTTTTAAAGCTTGGTATACCTTCCGCTCGGAACACCGCACCATCATTGTTACCACTACCCTGACCCACAAGCCAACATTACAGTTACCAATTTTGGCCGAAATTTGGAAGGAAGCTGCGAACGTCGATAACGCGCTTCTTGAGATCGATTTACCCACTCATAGGGAAATCATCACATCAAGGTTTTTGGTGAACGACGAGTAAATTCAGCTTCACTACTCGGTGTTGTGCGCGACGTGGGCATCGCAGGGGCGGCGGGATGGAAAAGAAATAGACGTCGGTAAAGTAGAGGAAAAACCGTGAGTAGCGTAAAAAATGTATCCACATGCATGGGTATTGTAACGTAGGCGCAATCTAAATATAGTCTTTTCAAATCCGCACAGCTAGAGAGTAGGAGATTTTTAGGCTAGGGTGCCACTAGGCTAGGCTAGGGTACAACTTTGGTTTGTTTTAAAAGTCAATTTTTCAGATGTTGGTAAAAATTGTAGTTAGTTGCATCAATTATTAGATTAGAAAGTTCCCGTCATATAGGTGTACTGAACACAACAGGTGTCTCACGTTTCGTCGTTGTTGTTGAAGATTTTTGTTGTTAGTTGTACTTCAAGTAGGTCTGCTTTGGAATCTCAGTCGTCCATCTTGACTTGAAGCGTGTCAGATAGAGGTGTTCGGAAAGCACTTGACCTGTGATGAGAACGGGCATCCCGTGCTTTTATTTCGGTGAAAGGTTTTCCCTTGATTTCGGAAATTCGAGATCTTTTTTTCTACTAGTTCATTGCATGCATTTGTGTTTCATCTGAACTCGCCCTGCGGTTTGAGTTGCCTGGCACCCAAAACGACAAGTTATCCTCTGTCGAGCCAGAATTTGTCGTTTTAAAAACCCTAACTCCCGGAACGGTCTAATAGGCGGATTTTGGCTAGCCGGCTTAAGCCAAGTACAAAGTAGTAGATTTATTTACATCTATTTATCAAATTCGAAACATACAGACTACGCCCAAATACATCGGTGTAGGTTGACTACTATACCCTAGTCTTGAACTAGCATAGCACTCTTCCCATACAGTGTAGTACTTAATTATGATGCGTGGAGGATTGGATAGCTCTCGAGACAGCCCATCAGCAGCTTCCAAACCCGCAACATCTAAACCAGGTCCTCCCCTCATATCAACAAAAACCAACATTAATTTACGCTTTCACTTTTTTTAAACATTATTTTTAAAAAAAACTTTTTTGAGCGTATTTACTAACGATTGTGATTGGGAAACTAGGAGAATTTAAAATAAACACTTCATTTGATCACTTTTTAAAATATAAAAAATAAAACCTTGAAACAATTTTTCAAATTTTCCTTTTAATTCTACTATGAGCTTATCTTTTGACAGATAGGCCTATTTTGACTGCTACTTATAGACTTCTTCAGTGTTGAGTGCTCGACTTGAAGGAAACATAACAGTAGGTCTAGTATTTATAGTAGGTTTGTTGGTACCGCGGTATGTGAGGTAGGGGTGGGTAGAGAAGTTTTTGAGTGTGTTTATGTGTTTGTTTGAATACCTGAAATGGGGCTGTTCATAAACCACGTAGACAATTAAGGGGGGGGGGAGGGATGTCGCAAAAAGTCTACGTTTGTCTACGATAGGGGAGGGGGGGATACACCAAAAGTCTACGTAGACATTTTTTTTCTCTCTACAGAATGGATATTCATACCCTCCACGCAGCAAAAAATACCGTCATAACAAACATATTTCAGGTAAATCCAAACATAAAATTAGTTTATTTTGGACGCAAACATTAACTTGCTTTCTTTCTAACATATTCTATGTTTCAAACCAACCCGTGTAGCACACTTGTTGCCATTCGGTTGAGATATCAGAAACATGGCTTGCTATTATAAGTCATAATCAAGTCACTACAACTAATAAAGGTCGTAGTGTGCTAGATGGGAACGGACATCGATGTTTGAAATTATAATCATATTATGTTTATTTTCAACACATTAATGATACGAATAAACGTACAAATTTTGGATGTTACTGGTTTACATTATTCAAAAATACTGATTGTTTATTTCACAATAATAGATTTATATCTACATAAGAAATAGTTGATTAAGATGTTAATCCTGCTTTCTGTTAAATTCTCGAGCTTGCTGTGGTACTACCGTACAGTATCCTCAGAAACGCCCGCCGTGACGATTCTCCATCTTCTTTTGAAATCATCGGTGCCATTTGTTTTCTACTTGCGTTCGAAGTGCCTCTATTGGGCGAAGTTCTGGACAGTTTGGTGGATTGGCTGTTTTTGGCACGTATTTGACCTCTTGTACCTTATACCATTCCAGGACGGATTTCGCATAGTGACAAAACAGACGTGGAGAGTTGTGGTTACTGATAAACAATAGCATCCGCTTTTAAAGACATTCTTTCTCGTACACATTCTTATTGATAGTGTCGGTAGAGATGAAACTTTTACACGGATAAAAAATCAAATAATCAATATATTAATGCAAAGTTATACCCTTTATGTGTTGTGATCACATATATTTTATAACTAATAAAATAATTTTCATTTGTGCTTCACTTCCAACGTATTATACCGACAGATAGTTTGCATATTCATATCCAATGAAAAGTATGTGTCGCGCCTAATGACTGACAATTATTAGATTTGACACATACTTTTGATTATGTTCTGGATTGAGTAATCAACATGGCGCTCGACAGGTATTGGTCATTGTCAATATAAATTTAGTAATAATTTGCTTTTATTTTATTAGTATTCGTTTGGTTCAGTTACATTGCGCTGAAAAGGTAAACCACATGGACTGCTCGGTAGCGCATCCGTCCCCGCGGGATCAACGAAGAGTCGATAAGGACTACATGAAGGATATTTTGAGCACCCGGTGGAAGTTCAATCCATCCACCAGAGGCGATCAATTCTGGGGAATCGTGCTAGAAAAGGTCGGCATCGAATTCAAGCAGCCGAACTACACATACGTCCGAATCCAGCTCATCGAGAACGGCATGAAAATCACTAGCTTTATGATCCGGGATGGTTGCCTACATCGAAGAAAACAACGAGGTCCTGGATGCCGGCTTCGGTGGCATAATGTTACGCCATCGATATTCCCGGAGTCCGTTTTAAGGCGGCTAACATTTGTACTGTAGAAGGACCAGCATGTCAGAATCCACGATTAAAATAAATCTGTCGAGAAGGAAGAGACAAAAATGAAATCCGCTGGCCAAACCACATTCCGATGGAAATCGTTACTTACGGACATGTCCCTGTAACGAGTAGAGGAGAAGCCAAATATAAGCTTTTATGAAAGTTATTTGTTTTTTGTTTGAGATCATTCACAATATTGGTAAAATTACCCTACCATGTAGAAAGTATGTGTCAAGTTTATGATTTTTATTTCCTCATTATGATGAATGCCATAACACACCATATAAAATATATGCAAATAGCTGCATTAATGCTATATGAATTCCGTTATAAATCTTATTGGAGCTTCTTCATATAGTTTATGAAATTATCATATGGACATTATGTGTAAATCGTCATGGCGAAAAATTATAAGATTTTCATATACATTGGTTATGATTTTTTTATCCGTGTAGATTTTCAACCCACAACTACATATAGCTTGCACAAATAATACTTCTTCAGAATTTGGAAACCTTCATTGTCCGGAAATACTTGGCACCGCGTTCCTTTGCAAAAGCTCGACCCTGAAGCTATTTGAAGTCTTCGAGTACTTATGTTTCGTCGTCAATGTGATACAAGAAAATATTTTGCAAAAAGTGGTTGTCAAGCACCTTAGCTACGGCTTTTTGCAATGAAATTTTGCATGTCATAACAGTAAAAAGGAGCCCACCTTATTCACTTTTGTACGGCTTCAGTCCTTGCCCCTGCTTCATTTAATACGTATGATTTTGACTTCCCCGCCACATTTCGCACAGAAAGATTGAAATTGTTCTAAATAATGGCTATCACCTTCTTGTCCATTTATCGTGAGCATACTTTTCGATTTGTTCCACTTCCAACCTTCCGATCTCACAGTCAAGTGTTGGCCAAATGATTTGCATAACGGTACTTTTGGTAATTTTAGTTTCTTAGCAGGATCGCGTACCGATAAATTCGTATTTCGCCGCCTTTCGTAAAAAATGCGTGTCGATTCGATTCAACGCCATTTACTGAATGTAACAAGAATGTAAACATGTTGTACCACGAAATAAAGTGGAGAGTTTCAGCTGTCACATGAGATAAACGTTTTAGCGATCCGTGAAATAATTTAAAATCTACACAGAAATAAAAGTGTCCGAAATTAACGTTGGCCGGCGTTGGTTTTCACCAAAAATAATTTGCGTGGCATTTGATATCAAGATCGCAATGTGGGTTGCAAGCTCTGAACGGGGTTTAATGCTACACACTAAAATTACTGTCTCTAATTATCTTTTCAAGAGGAAAATAGGGATAACAAGAGACAGTCATTTGTTCGTGTTGGTTGTGTTTCTCTATTCGTTTTTAAAAACATAGATAGCTCGAATGCATGGTACCAACTCAGTAGTAAATTTATGATGTCAACCACCCAAGCAACACATCTCTGTCATAATTGGTTGCAGACATTGTTTGTGACATTAGTCAATCAGTATTCGGATTATTTGTAACAAGTGTGCTCAATGGGCATTGAGTATTTTATTTATACGATGATATTTGATAGTTAACATTTCATTTGACAAACATTTAGTAGAGGTAAAATCCTCAGTGGGACAAAGTAGGAAATACATTAAGAGGTCTGGGAAGACGTCAAATTGCTTTGGAAAACTTTCTAAACTTAATACCAAAAGTGAAAACAAAAATAGCCGCATATGCTTTTATATTGTGGACTGCATTTTGCGACAAAAGTGAACGCAGATCAACGTAAAAGCATCCACAAGGCAGATATTTCGTCGAAGCAAATAAGGCCACTCAAGATTCTGTAGGAAAGCTAGGAAGAAACTCTTTGGGAGGTCGACGAGAACGGAGCTACGGAAGTTCTATGAATCAGAATCACGTTTGTCGAAATCCTTGGACTTGACATCCAGAAACAATTCCACCAGAATTCTTCCGTAGCTTCCGCTGATGAACTTTAATTATTGGTTCAAGTAGCTATAGTGTGGCATCTTTATTTGTCATAATTGATTGTTGTTATTTTTATTTATGCAGTATTTTTATGAAACAAAATAAAATGAATAACTGAATAACCTGATTGTTTAAGTTTTATTTCATAAACCTTTCCTCAAACCGCCATAGCCACATGTTGTGAATATTTTTCATAAATTAAAAAAAATGATTCAACAAAGTCTACTTCTAAAGGGGGGGGCTTGGAATAAGTCTACGAAAGTCTACGATGGGGAGGGGGGTTGAAGTACCTTTTTTTGTTCTACGTGGTTTATGAACAGTCCCAATGTTGTTTGATACCTACAAGGTTATTCATTATTACTTCGTTTGAAGTTAGTAAAATTGGTGTTGTGTTGTGTAGTGAGTTGTTTTTGTGTGAAGGTATAAATTTAAACAGCTAAGAATATCCGTATCCTTGATCCTTGTTAAGCAATTTTTTGGAATTTTGTTTGTGGATTGCTATGCTTTGCGCTACATTTAGTTTCAGGGGTTCGTGGTATGTCTTAAGATTTGTATGTTATTTAAGTTTGAAAAATGTTCTTCGTTGAAAATATGTTCAGCTACTTTTGATTTAAAATGGTGTATGATCCCTTTGTTTGCTTTAGTGACTTCTCGCAATATGTTCTTTGAATCGAATATTGAGATTACGTTTAGTTTGTCCAATGTAAATTTTGCCGCAATGGTCACAAGTTATTTTGTAGACCTCGGATTTGCTTAGACTGTTAATGGGGTCTTTAGCCGACCTAAGAGGGTTTTAAGTTGATTATTTTTACTAGTATAAACTGTTTCAAAACCGAAGTTGCGTAGGATTGGTCGTAATTGTGTAGTGTGGTTATCGTATGTCATTGTTGTTCTGAATCCTAGAGGGTTTTTGAGCTGTTTAGTGGAATACCTGTAACTAGAAATTAGAAGAAGAATTAGTATCTTCCATTTAATTCCAACTACCTTTGCTTATCTTCGACAGATACGCAGTATTTCGTCTACATATGTGCAGACTTCTTCAGTGTCTCGTACTGTAGTCGAGTTATTAGTACGAGACACTGAAGAAGTCTGCACATTGTAGACGAAATACGCGTATCTGTCGAAGATAAGCAAAGGTAGTTGGAATTAAATGGAAGATACTAATTCTTCTTCTAATTTCTAGTTAATTGTAGAATAGATATCGTAACTTTGTGTAATCAGATAAACTATAGTTACAACTGTAGATCCGCTTTACTGAACTTCTTTATGTTCAGGATGTTCTGGGTTAAAAACCAGGCGTTAAACGCACATATTTTTTATTTTGCCCTGATAAAATAGTCAATTTGCAACAAGTTTACAGAAGATAGTGTTTGTTCTGTGTGTGATTTCATACAGGCATTTTTCTTCAGGTGGAAGTCTATCCACTACAAATTTTATAATTATTCAGATCAGTAATTTGTTCGACAGCAACAACTGATTGTCGCTATTTTTCATGTTGCTGATAAAGCATTGTTACTATCGGTAGTGTGTTGCAATAATGACAAAACGTTATTTTGTCGCTGTTACAGGAAAACAAGATCGTTGCAACATGTGTGCGAATCACAACATTTGCTTACAGCAACTTGTTTTTTTCCCATCATCGATGCAACATTTTGTTGTTTTCTTCGTGTTTTGTTGAAATAAATTCAAGCTACAACATATCATTGTTGCATAGTGAGAGAATAACGGGTATATCACTCGTCAAGGTTATCTTATGTTTTTAGGTACACAGAGAGAATATTTGACACACTGATCATAATACAATCTTATGAATATCGAAAGTTTATTTCACTGAGTGGATGATTTCAGTCTTCGACAAAGTTGTTCAGCAGGTCTTTTGATCTTTTGGCGTCCTTTGACTGGTGAACAGAAGTTCAGAATTGTCTCAATAGAACGTTCCTGTCATCGATATAGTTGTTCAGTGGACCATGGCCTTTTCTTTGGTGATTGATAGTTCAGAAATTTCTCGCTACGCAGCGTTAGTGCACAAGTGAGTTTGCTGAACATAACGTTCTTTTCTATCCTGTCCTTATGGAAGGTTCCTGTCTCCGACATATTAGTTCAGTAGTTCAGCGCCATTAGTTTGATGGAAAGAAGTTCAGAATTTACTCACTATGCGACGCTTTGACTTACAGTACAAATTTGCCGAAGACAGAAACTTTCTTCACTGACGATTCCAACCATGCATTGCTATGGGTGGGAACAGAGATATGAAAATAGTGTAAAATTTACAGCATAAGGAAAGTTAGAAAGATTGAGAAGTATGCTGATGCACAATAGAACAAATTTACTGTGCACATCCTGACTCCCGCCGTGCACGCACATCCTGTACAGCGCCGTGTAGCGAGAAAATTCTGTACTTTTTGTTATCAATGAAAATGCCGTGGCACACTGATCAATGTTTTTAAAACAGAAACGTTCTACGAGGGCTGTATAATAAATACCCGTTTTTAGCGACTGATGACATCGCTGACGCAAAACGTGTAGGCATCATTTAACGCCATCTTTAAAACAATAGTTGTCAGAGTTTCAGACAGATTTATCGAGCGTAGTTTTGTTTTGATAGCTGTTGGGAGTTGAAAGTTCGCTTTTGTGAGAAAGAACAGTATCGATCAGTGATTCGCTTTCTTTATTTGAGTGAGAAGACGTGTGAGGAAATCAAAGTGAAGTTGAATGCCGTTTATAAGGACCATGATCCTATGATGAATATCATCAGATATTATTTTAATAAATTTAAGCGTGGCCAACCATCCGGTTTTGATGAAGAGCGGAGGGTATGGGCAACAAAATTCTTGATATCATGTTAGACATTGTAGACATCTCAATTGAACGCATGAAAAATATCCTTCACGAAAAATGAGGTATGAGAAGGCTATCGGCGGGGTAGGGGCCAGGTTATCTCACAGAGGAGCAAATACGGAATCGCATGTCAACTTCAGAGTACTGTTCGGAAAATTTAAGCACAATCCGAAAGATTTTCTAACATGGATCTAAGGTGTGGCCCAGTTAGAATTGGAACATAGACTATTGCGCATATTTCGGATATACATTAACAAAATAGTATTCTGTTTTAAGTACTGTTTTTACAAAAAAAAAATCGTCTCGATTTCGAAGAAATTTGCGGACTTTTCCCTGAATGCGTTTCATCAACCGGCGCACCTTATTCGCATCCATCGTTTTGGCAATCTTATTCCATTTGGTTCTCAATTCATTTACGCTTTTGACGACACTGTCATTCACCTTCAGCTTCCTCTTCATAATAGCCCAAAATCTCTCTATCGGTCTAAGCTGGGAACAGTTTGGTGGGTTGACTTCTTTCGGTATAAACTTAATCCTGTTGGTTTCATACCTCTGTAGCACTGTTTTTCTGTAAAAACAGCTTGCAAGATCTACCCAAAACATGACAGGTTCATTGTAGGATCTGATGAATGGCAATATTCGCTTTTGGAGACATTCCGTTCTGTACAGCTCTGAACTAAATGTCTTATCAGCGATGAAAACCTTGGTCTTCCTACCGCAGCTACAGATCCCTTGCCAAATCATGTATTTACGTGTAAATTTATCCGCAAACACAAACTTGAATTTGGCAGGAATAGGTTTCACCATCTGACTTCATCATCGGAATCATCATCGGAAACAGCCATTGAATTTTGTCAACACCCGATCATACAGTTTACTGGCACGGATTATGGCCACATTGTTCTGCTTTTGATCCCTATTTGGTTGTCTACAGACACGGTATGACTTGCCGGGGACGAATCCGTTGCACGGTCTGCGTGCAGCGCGAAACATTTTGGCCAAATAGCGGTCTGAGATGTTGGGGTTTGCCTTAATGTACTTGTTGACTTTGTTTCGCAGATGACGGTTGACTTGCTTTGATGCTTGCAATCCGTCGACAAAGTTGCTCTGTACTTTTTAAAAACACGCCAAACGGTATTTCTGGGAAACCCCAAAACTTTAGCAAATATTGGCGCAGACTACGAAGGGTTTTCTAAATAATTATAAGTAGGCCACTCTCCAAAGCCAAGCAAACTGATTGGATCAACTTTTCGGTCTCTGATGCTTTTTCGATTTCTGGAAACTTCAGAGCTATTGGCATTGCGTTAGAAGCTACCCAATGTAGATTATGTTCAGCACATTCATCAAAGTTCATTCCCGTTGCATTCGTGGGGATTGACAATCTGGATAGTTGATCATATATTTTTGTTTTTTTGATCGAATCAAATGTTCGGCCGTACAACTAGAAATTAAATCGCTGAACTGCCCGTATGAGAGCTAAAGCCTGTTCTTCGATTTTAGCGTATCATTTCTCCACCTCAGAAAGCTCTTTCTTGCGTAAGCAATGCTGCCGGGCCCCTGCCTATTCGACTGGATAGGCAGAGCCCCCAAACCAACCGGACTAGCGTCTCGGGATCGGTCATGCGTTCCTTCAATTCTTCAAACGCAAGCTATTGCTCACGGTCCAGAAAAAATGTCTTCCCCAGATCCGTAAGCCGTCGCAATGGAAACGACAGCGTGGCCGAATTAGGAACAAATCTCCCTACGACTTGGCGTACGACCAAGAAAACCTCTTATCTCTTCAACAGTTTTCGGTTCACCAAAGGGCTTCAAATGGTAAGTTGACAGCCTTAAAGAAGGGTACGACAGACCTCCGGTCCTCACAAGTTCCTACCTTACGCCGCCACGAGTCATATGATAACAAAAGACTGCCAGCTGAAATATGGAGACGCTGGTTGGCGTAGCCTGAACAATGTTGTCAATTTGACAATAGCTTCGTGAGGGGGTGCGAACAACTACATTCAAGTTATAATTGCAGCATGCGTCTAAATTTTCTCTATATAAAGTCTAAAACCCATGACCGAAACGTCGGTCAGATAAAACACAGTCGTTGGAATGTTTAAGACTGAGTAAGCGGCCTTCAATTTGAAGTAAAGTTTTTCAAAACTATTGTCCATTATTTCCAGTCGTTGACTGCAGAAAAACAAAGCATTTTACTTAAACTCTTAGAAAAATACCCACGAAGTAAGTACGAAGTTACATCCACTTATTCCCGAAAACCATTCCCCCCTCGAAACCCAACCCGCCCAGCTTCGTCACTGCACTTTCCACCCGATAGGAGAACTTATCGGAGTGCCATCGTTTCGAACTCCATCACTTCATTTTCTTTCAATTTGTTCCGTCTGCTGCCAAGGAGCTACTCTCCCCCAGTCCTGATTGGTGTGGAACCATCGCATCATCAATGTCCATCTTATACGGGACCGACCACCATGGTCCGCCGCTTTCCGCTTGCGCCGTGCAAAGAATGTAATTTATATGCATTTTCCATTCTACATATAAACTATAATCTAATAAAAGTCGTTTTTTATTTGACAGAAGCTTTACTGCGCTGCCGTAAAATTATGTGACTTCTTAGAGCAAAAGGGGGACTGCAGCTTCAACCAATCATCCGCGCTCGAGCCCGGGACACGTCCACGCGCGGAGGAAAAGTCCGGGGAAGTCGGGAGATTTATTCATATTTATTGAAAGAGAAAATTGGCGAACGGCGAAAGTGCATTCCACCCCTGTCCCGAGGTCCTCTAATTTTATAAGGCGAAGAATAGACGCGATGGAAAGAAGCTGGTTGGCGTTGCCACCGGATTGGAGATTGATGATAGAGTGAACAATAATGGGCGAAGATGGCTATCGCTCAAATTTAGCGGATAATGGATTGAGACGAAGGATTTATGTTTACTGGAGATCAATGTCCATCGATGAGGGATGATTAGCTGCTCGATTAACCTTTGGGGTCGAGTGGATTTCGGTTTGGCGACCGCGCATTTATGTGTAATGAGTCGAATTTCTCCGAAGTCTTTGAAAACTTTCAAGTGATCTAAAACGTAAAAATAGTTTGAAGTAAGATTATTAAGGAAACGTTTGAGCATTAGGATTATCTGGGAAAAAATCCTGGTAGTCTTTGTAGGAGTTAAATACTACTCCAACGGGTCCTCGTCAATAATAGCTATTGCTCATCGTATAATCGACTGCTTTTAGCGATTGCCGTGCCACCTGGTGACGAATCAGCATATGCATTGCCAATCGTAGCAACCCTGTTGTGTACAGAAAAAATTGACATTGTTAGTTGATTGCAGTAACCATGGTGAGAACAGTCATACAAGTTCGTACTGCCGGGTGAAGACCCCGGAGCGAAGAAGTTGGACATCGTGAGGCACTTCGTGTCGGCCGGATATAGTTGATTCGACATTTACAGCATCCGCTCCCTTCTGGAAAAAAAGGCGAGAGTATCCCAACCATAGACTGCAGCAGAAGCTGAAAATGGCGACGGATTACAAGGTGACCTCATCGTTCGACGCCTTGGGCCGAGATATTGGAGGGTTACAGAAACGGTACTACTAATTTAATTTCTTGACGGTAGAATATAGCCTAACAGCACTTTTAACTTTAACTGATCTTTATTTCTTTTGTTTGTTGATGGTTTATCATAGGCTCAGTTTAATTGATACAGATTTGTCTTTTCATCTTTGGTTTTGCATATCATATAATAATTAGTTAAAAATTTCTAGTCCTATCTTATTTGGTTATCAATTTACCACCTAGATGGAATTAGTTTGTTTTGAATTTAAAAAGAAACTACCTATAACTACTATATGCAACCTACAACATACCTTATCTACTATGTACAACTAACTTATTTTGTACAGATTGTCCCTCAGCTCATGTTCCGATGTGTATCATTTATAAACAAATATGTTCTTGATATCATTAACTGACAAATTTATGTTAAGGATGTTGGCCTCCTAATGAAGGTCCTAGTGTCAAAAAGGACGCTTAAGTTCATCCTCAGTGTTCGGTTCTTCCCGACTTGCAACTTGTTCCTGTGAGTTTGTGCACATTGCTCCCACGCTGGAGCTACGTAAAAGATCGCAGGCGCAATCATTTGTTTGTAGACTGCCAGTTTGTTCACCCCTGAGAGGCGGGATCTTCGACAAATCAGAGAATATAACGACCCAACTATGGCGTAAAATTTTGCCGACTTGGGTACCACATCGATATTCAGCCGCTCTATCTCCTCCAACGATCGCTTCTAGTAGTGGGCCGACGCCAGATCCGGCCAGAACACCGCGTCTTCGCCCTTAGGTATTTCTTGATGAACGACGCAACGTCCGGCAGGCATCTCGTACTATAAATTTCTCCGTACACGGCCATTCCGGAACGAAAGAAGAGCGGCTTTGAAATCCTCTTCTCGCTAATTGTCAGCCACAAACAAACTTCACCTCGGAGCTCACCTTCTTTGTGGGGGAAGTAAAATAGGAGGTGCCCTGCCAGTTGTTGTCATCCAGGGTGAGATAGGTCTCGTCGTCCATCATCATCGCCACGCCGAGATTCGCCGGGAAAATCGAGTTGATCATCTTATTCAGACGCTGCCGCTGCGTCATTGGCTGCAGCTCCGAAACCAGTGGACGCGACTTCCGCTTCCTGACACGCGATCTGCTCGCCAGGACCACATTCCGGCTGACGCCGCAATGTGGCCACTCTTTATCCTCGGTCTTCCTCTTCAGCATCCTTCGGAGCTTCTCGTCGCCCAGGGTCGTCGGTCGTCCGAAACCGGGCTTCCTTTCGAAGCTCCGATTGTTGTCTAATAGTGTCAAGATGTTATAGATGCCGGAACGGGCGTATCCGGCGTCCACAAAGTGCCGCACAATGTCCATTCTCGACGCGGCGGGGTGCCGTTCTTTGAACGCGCACACTTCTGAACGGTGTTGCTTCCCTGTTTTTGCCATCACGGTTAGAGTTAGACTGATAGAGCTGTCAAATTTTGTCTGCTGACTCATGAGTTACTAAAGGGTGTCCTCGATGAAATTGCCACACTATGAAATTGCTCTATCTTTTTAACCGTTGGGTAGAATTTAATGAAAATTTTGGTGGATTTAGTTAATAGTGCATTATTTCCATCCTGCAAGTTTTAGAGTCCTGTGATTAAAACTCGCGGAAATGGAGTCGAAAGAACAGCTCGTGCGTGATAAAATCTTGCGCATTCATCACGAGAACAAGGATCTGTCGCATCGTTCCATCGCTAAAACGTTGGGAATCGCGAATTCCACGGTGTCGCGAGTGATTAAGCGGTTCGAGGAACGGTTGACCACCGATCGGAAGCCCAGAAGTGAAGGAAATAGTATTCCGTACAACACCAAAAATCACAACCGCGTAGTTGGGGCCTTCAACCGAAATCCGAACGCCTCCGTTCGGGATGTGGCTAAGAAGCTGCACCTAAGCCGAAGTTTTGTCCAGAAGGCCACAACTAAGGCTGGGCTTCGAACGTTCAAGGTACAAAAGGCCCCTAATCGCGACGAGAAGCAGAACAAGTCCGCCAAAATCCGTGCCAGGAAGTTGTACCTCAACATGCTGACGAAAGTTGAATGCTGCATCATGGGCGAAGAAACATATGTGAAGGCCGACTTCAAACAGATCCCCGGCAACCTGTTTTTCACGGCCAAGGATAAGTTGAGCGTTCCGGAGCATGTCCGCACTCAGAAGATGTCCAAATTTGCGAAGAAATTCCTGGTTTGGCAAGCCATCTGCACGTGCGGGAAGCGGAGTGCACCTTTCGTGACCCAGGACACGATGAACGGACAGGTGTACATAAAAGAGTGCCTCCAGAAGCGGCTGCTTCCTCTCCTGAAGGCCCACAACGTCCCAACAATCTTCTGGCCGGATTTGGCCTCATGCCACTACTCCAAGGACGTGCTGAAGTGGTATGCGGACAATAAGGTCAATTTCGTGCCGAAAATGTTCAACCCTCCCAACACTCCGGAGCTCCGCCCCATCGAGAAGTACTGGGCGATTATGAAGCAGCACCTTCTCAAACGACCTAAGGTAGTGAAGACAGTCGAGGAACTGAAGAAAGTATGGGTTTACATGCAAAAAACGGTTGATTCACAGGTTGTGCAGAATCTTATGGCCGGGGTTAAGGCCAAGGTGCGGGCATTTGCGTATGGACTGTAAATAAAATACGAGTAAAATGGTAAAATGAAGTTTAATAGTTATTTCTCAATCCCTGAAAATTTGATGGCAATCGGATGAAAACTGAATTTTGCGAATCAATTTTGTGTGTGGTACCTATCGAAGAATTTATGATTGATGCTGAATGGTTTGTTTCGTCAGTGCGGGTGAAGGGAAACCCATAAAAATCGGCCATTTTTGTCCATTTTAATTCAAACGTTAATCCTATCCTCCGGGGACACGGCACAGGGAGAGCATCTAAATTATTGACGCATTGCTCAACCTGACCTTTAAGCGGACTTGGGATGTCTGAGCCAAGCAAATGCGGGGCGACAATATGGCTGCCGATCGCATTTGCTTTCTCTGCTGGGGATGGCAGAATAGAATCGACTACCTTCAGAGAAGGAATGGGTTGGGGATGCATCTTTAGAAATTTGGCTACCTTCCAGAGAGGTCTCGAGTGATCATCCAAATTTTGAATGACATTCAAAATTTGCCGGTTCCGGATCGGCCACTTCTTGTATCCTATCCAGATCACCTGTCCTCTGAAGCTGGCATCGTATTTCGTATGCGGGTCAAAAGTTGGATGTGGTAATAAGTGGCATCATACCACGGTTATGGCTTGTTGCAGTCCCTCCAGCGCACGGTTGATGTCATCGATGGAGTCAAGCTGTGGATTTCCGTCGATGTTCCGGTCCACGGTTTTCGTTGTTAGGTTGGAGCAGGAATCACATTGACACCGATTTCAGCCACCACAGGTTAGTGATCGGAGCTGAGATCGTTGTGCGCCACCGGCTTCGACAACGTGATGTTTGTCAGGAAAAGTCCAGCGTTGACAGATTCCCCGCCGGAGAGATCAATGTCGGTTCATCAGGAAACTGCATCGTGTACAGACCATGCCGAATGGTCGAATAACTGCCGACCGTTCTGGTTCCGTTGGATGACATGGCAGTCGGGCAACCAGAAGCTGTCGTCAGACTTTCGGTGGGTCTCACCCAACAAACATCGGTGTTGAATTAGAGCTTGTTCAAACAAATTTGTAGAAGCTGTTCGGATCAAATAAACTATCGAACTATTTTTTGCGAATCTCCCGAAATTTGGGTGATTCGCAAAAAATAGTTCGATAGTTTATTTGATCCGAACAGAAGCTATTCAGCTATTCTAGAAGAAACAGCTGAATAGCTTCTCCAAATTTGCTTGAACAAGCTCTAATTCAACACCGATGTTTGTTGGGCAGTTAGCAGGCCCACGTCGATGTTTTGCTTGCGGTCGAAGTCGGCATGCTCGCGTTCCAGGTGACGACGGTTAGTGCTTTAAACGCCATATTGCATTATAAAGTTACCAAGCACTCGGATCGGCTCTGGCTTGCTGCGGCACTGGCGAAGCGCACCGGTCATGTTGACGATGATCTCCATCAGTTCGTCTGCGGATAACAGATTGGGTTTTTTGCCTTGAGCTTGCGCTTGTCCATGTATTGGTGTTCTCCAGAAACCAGGGGGATTAGGCCATGGCCAAAATGGAGGCACCGCTGGCACTGCGTCACATCACTATGGCTGTCACGATATGGTTACCAGCGAACGATGATGGAAAAAAAGGGATCGGATGGCTTGCAGGGCATTGAGCGCTTCTTGAAATGCACCAGGAAAGGCTGTCCGGCTACTTTTTCCCATTCTCGTTCCTCTTCTTCATCCGGAAGACATCGGTTGGGACGATCTTGAACCGGTCCTTGATTTCCGCTTCGATTGATTTTGGGTCTTAGTTCGGGAGAGCTCTAAGGACAGCATTAAAGGGTTTCTCACCAGGAATGTTATGCGTAAAAAACCCTCCTTGGAATCTTTTAGGAACGATTTTTCACTACCAGCGGTGGCAGTTTTATTTTCACTGGACTTGGACCAGCAGCTTCTTCTTTTTCTTAGCATTTTAAGCCTATTGCTTTTACAATTAGCTTATTTCTCGCTGTCAACTTAGTGTTCTAAATGCACTTTCACAGTTATTGATTGAGAGTTTTCGATGCCAGGGACCATTTTTGCATTAGTATGATTGTGTGGCAAGTACAATCATACGCTATGCCCAGGGAGTCGAAAAAAATTTCTTAACGAAAAATTGCTAGACCAGACCGGGAATCGAACCCAGCCACCTCCAGCATGTTGTTGCTTTGTAGCTGCGTCTTTGCCGACTAAGCTAAGGGAGGACCCCTTAGATAACTCTTTAGGTAATAGATGCACTAGTTACGTTAAATACTTGTTATTTAACGAAAACTTCGAGGCCATCTACAGAGTTGTTGCGGAAGCGCGGATTTCGCGAGGATTCGTCCGACACCATTTTGAAAAAATCTGTATCCCCATTAATCCGGACACCTTCAAATCATTGTAACTTTTGAAATATTGCACGTAGGAATGAAAAATTTCACTGTGGTATAGCTGAGAGTCTATGATGAAAAAGACTATGATTATTGTTTACATTTCATGTTTAGTATTCAAGATGGCGACGAAAGAAAAACAAATGCGCGAATGAATTTTGTACGGGCGTACGACAAATCCTGACTTGTCAATACGGGACCTTGCAAAAATATTGGATTTGCCTAAATCCACTGTTCACGATGTGCTCAAATCATTTTCGGAACGATTGACGGTGGAGAGGAAACCGAGAAGTGACAAAAACATTGGACGCGCTGATCCTGTCGTGGACCGAAAGGTGAAAAGGATATTAACGAAAAACCCAAATCTCTCCATTCGAACGGTGGCTCGTAAAATTAGGGATGTCACCTGGTTTTGTCCAAAAATCAAAACAAAGTTTGGGACCTAAGTCGTAGAAAGTAAAAACAGCTCCAAATCGCAACGACAAACATAACTTGGCTGCAAAATCACGGGCTCGACGTTTGTTTTGCGAATATTTAACGAAGTTTTCATGCGTTGTTATGGACGATGAAACTTATGTCCTGGGGGATTTCAAGCAGGTTTTTTATTCTGCTATGGCCAGAAATGCTACAGCTGAGCATTTCAGAACGAAGAAGGCATCGAAATTTCCCAAAAAATACCTCGTGTGGCAAGGCAAGCAATATGCACGTGTGGCGAAAAGAGTAAATCTTTCGTCACTACAGGCACAATCAACAAGGAGATCTATCAGAAAGAGTGTCTGCAGAAGCGATTGCTACCCTTCATCAAAAGTCACAAAGAAAAACCTTTGTTCTGGCCCGATTTGGCATCATGCCACTATACTAAAACTATGATGGAGTGGTACCAAGCAAATCAAGTGAACTTTGTACCAAAAACCTCAAACTCGCCAAATTGCCCAGAGCTACGACCAATCGAGAGATATTGGGCTCTGATGAAGCGGAAGGTTTCTGGAAAGAAGCAAGGAATCAAAGACATCAAACACTTCCAGCAAATTTGGACAAAGACGGCTTCTACGATTTCTGAAGAGTCTGTATAAACCCTAATAGACGGAGTTAAGCGAAAATTTCGAAAATTTTATGCAAATACCGAATAACTATGTTTTGTCTTCACGAGTTGTTCAAACACATGCCATGAATTTGAAATAAACAAATTCGACGGAAATATAATTCGAAATTTATGTTTTATTCATGTTTTGAGGTGTCCGGATTACTGCGGATACAGACCTTATACCAAAAACTGCTGCCAGATATCAAAGAGCAGGTTTTATTTTTGATTAAATCAGCAGGAGGAACGGCAAAGTTGCAAAAGAATCTCGAAACGAATGAGTTTATTCTTTCGATATTTATGGTTGGATGCTCGCTGTTTTTTGGTCACTTAGATTTTTTTTTACAGAAATCTGTAATTTTTTTCCGAATTCTCAGAAGTTGAACGTGCGGTAATCCGATTTAGCGGATTTCAGTGAAATTTTACAGTAAACTGTAAATATTTTCACCGGAATTTGTAAAATGTTACCGGAATTCGTTATATCGGATTAACGATCGTTCAGCTGTTGAGAGAATTCGGTAAAAATCGGTAAAAAAGATTTTACTTATGCTAATGGAATAACATTTTCAATAACAAAAAGCTAAGGGAAGGTCCATTAATTATGTCACGAAGTAAGGGGAGGGGAGAGAGGGGTTATAAAAAGTTACTTTTTGCGTGACGTAATAAATGGACACTTCCTAATGGAATAACATTTTCTTGAGGATACAGAAGTAATTATTTGTAAATCCATCCTTGATGCTGTAGAACATCAATTTAAAACATTTCATTTCATTATAAAGACCACACTAAAGCTATCGTCACGTATTTGTATTTATTTATCGTAGGTATTTCTAGTATTTATTTAAGAGCCAAACTAGAATAGTTGTTTCAAAGTTCTTAATGTTTCAGGCTAAATTTACGAGGCAATCTTACGAATCCAAGCAGAGGCAAAAGAAAGACGTTGAATTAGTGAAGGCTTAGAAAAAGAAAGCAAAAGGGAAGATGGAAGTAAGAAATCAGATTAAAAAACATGGCGAAGTAGTATGAATGAAAAGGAAAGCTAAAGCAAATATTTTCAACTTGATGGAACAATAAATCAGAGCAATGACATCCACTAATCCAGAAACATCAATCCTTAAAGTGCTTTTGAAACACAATGATAAACATTGAGCAGGAGGAACAATCAGAAGGGGAAAATTAGGTCAAATGAAGGCTGGTGAGAGCAAGTTAATTTTATGACGTACATATTAAATAAATAAGTAATACTTATTATACCGTTGACAAAATATGGATTATTACTTTTTTTTTGTCTGGACATTTTCTCAGGTTGGTTATTTGACTTAGCTCATCGTGACTTATGTTGCCCTCTTTACAGGTTTTATTTCACACTGAAATTTAAAAATCACTGTTTTTAACAATGCATCTGATTGGCTCAAAAACGAAGATAATCTTGCGGTGGGGAATAGCTTCAGGAACCCTTTCCATATCGCGGGGTTTTTCTAAGGGAAATTCATCAAAAATGTACTTTTATGGAGCATCATACTGCCTAAAATGAGGGTTGCATACTATTGTTAATCCCGTGTTTGAAATAGGTTCTCCTAGTGATGAAGCCGTTACCCACCCAATATATTTGATGCTTGGAGTTTGACATCAAACTCAGTCATCTACACGGCCAGCCATTTGAACTCAGTTTTGAGTTGTTTTGGACTCACTTTCGTCATTTACGCAAATTTGAGTGACTCCACTTTTGACGAAAGTGAGTCCAAAACGACTCAAAACTGAGTGAAAATAGCTGGCCGTGTATTCGAACATTGGGAGCGCAAAAAGCAGAAGAAAAGGAGGAATGAAAAATTTCTGATCACGGAAGAATAGATCATTGCACGATGTCGTCATCAATGCAGTTTTGACAGTTCAGGGAGCTTGTTTACGTGGACTTAGAATATTTTCGGTAAGATCGGTTGGAGATTTTGTGCTCTAAATCTTTTACGATTGAAGTATAATAGCAGGAAAACAGGCAGCAGTGGTTAGTTTTACATCATTTCCTGAATCTAATCGTACAGAATCCGACAAAAGCCTATGAAAAGTTTCGATCGAGTGGTTCAAATTCTAACACTATGTAAACAAGCTCCCTGGTCTATCAAAAAAGTGAGGTTAGTACATTCGGTGCAATGATCTATTGAAGAGGTCAGACGCAGTACTGATTCGTCAAGTTCAACAGGCAACGCTTCTGGAAGAGTGGAAAACATTATCGAAAGGATCGACAATCGGAAGGCTATCATCACTTAAATGGTTGAATCTTCCATCTGCAAACGTGATGAGTTAATAAGATCGGTGGGCGATTACATCATTCTTTAGAAGCAGAGGAAGTGAAACACCCTATCATATTGCCAGCCCGTCATCTTCTCACCAGAAAGCTAATTCGGCATTATCAAGAGAAACTTTTGCATGCCAATTCACGGTTATGTAGATAACAATAATGAGGCTCCGATATTTGCATATAGGAGGACGGAGTCTGGTGTGACAAATTGTGCACAAATGCGTAAAATTCTTTCGTACTGCTTAGAGTTGCTGTCAATGAAAGTTACTGTTTCTCGTCTATTTTCTCGAACAGGTGTTGATTATTTCGGCCTGTTTACGTGAGACCTGGTCCCAGACGATCAGCGGTCAAGGCATGTGTCGCCGTTCATATCTGTATGAGAACGAAAGCAATCCATATGCAGCTGGTTACGTACCTCACCACGGAACGGTTCCTGCAGACTCTAAAACGATGTTGTTTTCAGGTAATGGGACAAATTTTGTCGGGGCCAATAATCAAATGATCGAGTTGTGTAGACTGGTCAATGAACAGCATCATCAAGACAGAATGTTTAAGCAGTGTACGTCGGAAGGGATTAGATGGCATTTTACCCCACCGAGCGGCTCTCATTTTGGTGGTATCTGGGAGGCTGCTTTGCGATCTTGCCAAATTTACTTGTTGAAGGTATTGGGTGAATAAGTTCTGCCATTCGAAGACATGAAAACATTCATTACTCAAAGTGAAGCATGTTTGAATTCGCGACCGTTGATCCGAATGACCTCGAATCATTGACACCAGCGCAATTTTTCTCCAATCACCACAAGAAGAAATTGTTTCTGAAATTCAAATGAATCGTTTCAAACAATCGCAGGTCGTTCAACAGAAGATGCAGCAGTTTTGGAAGAGATGGAGAAGAGAATATCTCTGCCGATCGGAGCAAGCCGTGCTTTGATTTTGAAACTAACGTGTTTTGTTTTTACTCCGTCGTTTTCGCGAAAACAAATCGAACAATAATTCGGTATTTAACTTAAACTATCACGGTTCTCGGTGGTAGTGAAATAAAGTGCAATTTTAACGTAGGACTACGTTTTTCTTTTCTATGCCGGGTGCCGTTTCAAAATTTTGAAAAATGAGAGCGTTACGCAAAAGTGAAAGGTTTTTGAACGCTTATAACTCTCGTTCGACTGAACAGAATGACTTCATTCATATACCATTTGATCAAAAAGACTCACAAATTTTTCGCATTGAAATTTGAAAGAAGTTCAATTAGTATAAGTAGTTCAATTTTTCATTTGAAAATGACCTACTTTTGCTCCCATACAAATTTGCATATCAACAGGTTGAAAAATGTGTTGTCTCTAGCAAGGTCGTAGGAAACGAGTAATAAATGTCTTCTTCTTCTACAAAATAACTTTTCCCCGTTCCACAAACATTTCTGAACGCACAAAGCTATTGGTCGAAAATGACATCATATTTGCGCTAAGCTCTGATTGGTTCATTCTACCACAGTAACCGTGCCAGCAATTATCGAACACGTGGGAACGACCAACCAATCAGTTCACGCTGTGCATCCGTATGCGACAGACGTGTTTGCGGAGCGCGTCTGTGGAAAACGCCGCTAGGGAAAACAAGAAGACCAGAATCATCCCACAACACTAGCAGCTGGCCATCCGCAAAGACGAGGAGCTGAACGAAGAAAGAAAGCCCAAAAGGAATCGCAAACTATTATTCCCCCGTCAACAAAATCCGTCCTTTTCAGGGCGACCAGCTTACTTATTAAAGAGTTTGGTTGAAGTTTTCTCTTGTGCTGTTTGTAATTCAATTCCCGCATCACAGCTGAACATAGAATTCATTAAACGCCGTGTCCCAAAGTATATCACAAAGGATTAACGAACAAAATTGACGAATCCAGGTTGAAAAAAGAAGAAGACACCGAGTGGTGATAAATCTGACAGCTCGCATGTTAAAGTATAGGACGAACAATTTAAAAAAAATCAAATAAAATTCTAATTAAAAGCGGTTTGTTGTATGATGGAAGAGAAATCCAGAACTGTACAATAGGGTATTGTACAGTTCTGGATGTTTCTTCTATCATACAGTAAACCGCTTTCAATTAGAATTTCATTTGAAGCATTTTAAAATGTTCGTCCTATACTTTAACATGGGAGCTGTCAGATTTACCACTCGGTGTCATTTTCTTTTTTCAACCAGAATTTTTCAGTTCTAGAAAAGATAATTTGAGCCGGAACTGCGACACGACTCAAGCACTTGAGTTCCCAATTCTATGAACATCTAGCATTAATTTTTAATCAATGCCTTAGACTTAGCTACTTCCCCTCGTGCTGGAAGTCAGCTAAAGTCATACCCATCCAGAAGCCTGGGAAAGATCCTTCATGTTCCAAGAGCTATCGACCCATCAGCCTTCTCTCGGGAGTATCAAAACTTTTCGAGAAAGCAATTTACCGTCGGCTCCTTACATCTACCGACGAACTCAACATCCTGCTTGATGTTCAGTTTGGCTTTCGACGCGGTCGATCAACGGTACATCAACTGAATCGAGTCACTAACATCCTCAGGCGAAACAAGTCTGCTTCGAAAACATCTGCCATGGCCCTTCTTGACGTTGAAAAGGCGTTTGACAACGTCTGGCATGATGGTCTGGTGTACAAGCTGCATCGGTTCAATCTTCCAGTCTTTCTGGTGAAGATGGTAAAAAGTTACTTATCAAACAGAACATTCAGTGTTTCGCTGCATGGTGCAGTTTCTGATGCGCAGGAGGTTTCCGCCGGTGTTCCGCAGGGAAGCATTCTAGGTCCACTTCTGTTTAACCTGTTCACCTCGGACATACCCCCACTCCCTGAAAACGGATCTCTGTCGCTGTTTGCCGATGATACCGCAGTCGTCCACAATGGTAGGGTAGTGAGAGCGCTCGCATCGAAACTGCAGCGAAGCCTGAATGTTCTGTTGAAGTATCTCACAGACTGGCAGATCTGCATCAATGCAGCGAAGACCCAGGTCATCCTCTTCCCACACTCGAAATCGCCCAGACTTGTTCCGGCTGAGGATGTTAAAATTCGTCTAAACGGCACAACGGTGGAATGGACCAATTCAGCCATCTATCTTGGCGTGACTCTAGATAGCAAGCTGAACTTCAGAGAACAGGTTGACAAGACTGTCACAAAATGTAACGTTCTGTTGAAGCTTATGTACCCCTTGCTACACAGAAAGTCTACATTGTCCCTGAAGAACAAGCTTGCTATCTACAAACAGATCATTCTCCCGGTTATCGAGTACGGCATGCCGATCTGGGAGAGCTGCGCGAAAATACACCACCTGAAACTACAGCGGATTCAAAACAAGTTTCTCAGGATAATCCTGAACACACCTCCTCGGACGAGAACTTCTTAGATCCACCGTCTGGCTGAGATTAAAACACTCGAAGATCGATTTAGTGAGACTATCAATAGGTACAGGACACGTTGCCAACTATCAGACCACCAAGTCATCCGGGACCTGGTACCCCACCCCTAGGTTTTTTCAAAATTGTAGTAATTGTAGTTAGGTAGGTTATCAAATTGTTTTAATTTAACCCACCAATCCCCATAGGGGATAATATGTATATTAGAATAATTAATTAACGAATCACACCACAAACAAACATAAAGAAAGAACGAAGATGAAGAGCCCCTCTGGCTAATCAATTAAATTGTTAAATCAAATGTAAACATTGGAACAAATTACAAATAAAGACACATTTCATCGAACTGCGACACGTCAGAAACCGACCATGTGGTTGAGTTCGTCTTAGTTCCTAGTTGTGCATACCGAATTAGTTGCTGTCAGTGGCAAGCAGATTAGTCATGTTTCTGTTAAGAAAATCATCCGTCTAGCGTGCACTAATTAAAACTAATTATTGTCTCACAATGACTAAAGTTCGTCCCCTTTGATGCAATTTGTATCACACTGCCTTCGTTGGTACCGCCTTCTTTTGAGCAATAGCATCTGACGCTACATACCAGCTCTTTGCAGAATTTTGATTCAGTCTTACAACAGTCGTGGAGCTGAGCAGTTAACGGCAGCAAGCACCCTGGAGGGTGCATTGGCGAGCAGTCGTGCAGTTGGCTGTTGGTGCCGATGCTCCTGTCAACTTCCCTGCGAGAACATAGTTGCTGAAGCCTGCGAATTGGCGGGAAAAAGCCGCCCGTAACGAGACCAAATTCCCGAAAAACCTAAGTGGAATCTATGGAAACTATTTCTCCCCCGTCAACTAAACCCGTCCTTTTCAGGACGACCAAATCAGTTTAACTAAAGAGTTTGTTTGGATGAATTTTTCTCTTGTGCTGTAATTGTAATTCAATTACCACGTCACGGCTGAACATGGCATTCATTTAACGCCGTGTGTTGGAGTGTATCACAAAGAACGTTGAACAACTAACGAACGAAATTCTAGAAGGGATAGTTCGAGCCGAACTGCGACACGTCAGAGACCGACCATGTTGGGTTCGTCGTAGTTCCTAGTTGTGTAAGCGGATTAGTTGTTGGCAGTGGCAAGGTAATTAAGAATATTTCGGTTAAGACTAATTAAAACTAATTATTGTGGCGCAATAACAGAAGTTCGGCCACTTTGATGCAATTTGTATCACATTGACTTCGTTGGTACCGCCTTCTTTCGTGCAATAGCATCCGACGCCATTACCAGAAAATTTAATTCAGTCTTACGGTAGTCGTAGTTCTGTGCACAGCAACATCTGCTGTTGCAACGCAGTAGGCGAGCGAATACACTGTAGGATGCACTGGTGAGTAGTCGTCATCCAGAGAGGTTGGTGCAGTTGGCTATTTGGGCCGATACTACCGCCAACCTGCCGTCAATGCGCTGCAAGAAAGAAGGCTGCTTAAGCCTACGAGTTGATGGGAAAAAGCCGCCCGTGACAACAGCGGGACAAGGATTATCCCACGTCACCTGCAGATGACCACCGCACCGACGAGGAGCTGATCCAAGAAAACCCAAGTTCAATCGCGAACAATGTTTCCTTCCCGTCAACTATATTCGTCCTTTTCAGCACGACCAAATCAGCTTGCTTATTAAAGGGTTTGTTTGGTTGAATATTCCTATTGGGCTGTTTGAAATTTCAATCATTCGATAGGAATCAAATAATTTTGAGAAAGTGAAATGTCGCAGCATATGGCTGCAAGTATGTGGTTCCATAGTTATCTTCTACGCGTAAAAGATTGTGGCCCTCTCAACCATCGTACAAAATATAACCAGAGCCGTATCATTATTAAAACCAATCGGTCCTTTTTAGGGCCACCAAATGCTATCTGAAGAGTTAACTGTAGAATTTTCTTACATATTTACTTCCCAATGCTGGTCTATCGTTCAATTGGCATTATTTCGACCTAGACGTCTATCGGCAATAAAAGACTTTGATTCCCCAAATAGACCACAACCATCTGCAGCAAGGGTTTGGAAAAAGAAAATGTATAGCACCTTATCTACCGGGTGCTGAAGCATTTTAACCCAATTCGGTCGTTTCCTCCAAAGCGATAGGCATTATGAACAGCTTCGCAAATGACCTTTCCGAGCGGATTGAAAGCGTAGCTGCCCGACTGACTTAAATCAATTGGCGGATAGCCCTGACGTCTCTGGAAATTCAAATCGCCTTTCGACCATGCTGTCGGGAGAGCTAGCCAAACACGAGGCTTCACGAGGTAAATCAGTTACATGACGAAATGAGGTGGTGGTCGAAGCTGTTCCCTTGAACTCAAAATGGCTGTTCTCTTGAACCCAAAATGAAAGAGAGTTGACATGTCTTTGGGAGTGCTGTGGGTTTGGTTTTGGGTTGTTTGATTGCGAAAAATATCTTTCGTGTGCCGAAGCTGTAATGTTTTCGACATTAGCAGTGTTGTACACACATAGGCCTAGTAGAAACCGTATGCAATTGGAGGTGAACGAAACCAGCATATTGGGTAAAAGTTTCTTAAATGAACAAAACTCATTCGCACTGCAAGGTATATTACGTGATGTATAGTATCGTGATATCATATGTCATACATGATATTTGCAGTGAAAGCAATATGTATGAATGTAAATACCAAGACAGGCTATATCAATAAAGGTATATGGGAATTAGATTTGGATGGAAACTATTTCGGGCACTCCTTAAACAATCAAGCGATCTAGATTGCACATTGCTTCGTAGTCCTACGTCAACTTTGCGTACAACCCCATTGGGCTGTCCCTTCTTGTTTTTACTCTGAAAAACGGCAAAAATTTGGTTAAAAAGATTGAAAGTATAAAGTTACGGTCGTTCGGAATCGATTGGTGATATTTTTCAGTCCGGTCGCAACGTAATAGCAGTGGAAAAAATGAATTATAAAAATTGTCCATTCTTGGGTCTGCTGTCTGGTCGTTCAAAACGAACGGCATTATAGCTGCTGCTAACTGCATCGAACCTGAGCTGGCGATTGCTACGTTTGAGTATAAACCAATATCTAGAACTAGATGTTTGAAGAAAATACCAAAACCGTGCCAAAGTGAATTTTTATTCGGTGTGCAGGTTTAGTTTGTAAATTAATCGGTGTAAGAAGCGTGTATTACACGCTGATATCATGTTACTACTGGAAGGTTTCCGCAACGTCAGCGACGGCCGGCTTGATGTGGATGAGTGCCGACTGCAGCAGCTGCGGGTCCAGCAGGACTTGGCCAAGATCTAGGACAGTGAGGAGAGCTGGTTTGCAGAGCAACAAATAATTTATTTCTACCAAATTTTGAAGACAATATCCAATATCCTGTTTTATTTTATTTTGTTTTGTTTTTCGTTATGCTTGTCTCTTTTCAACCACACTGGAGCGGTCCTTTGCTTTTGGCGAATGGTGCTACATACTTTCTGCATATCGTTAACCAAAACGAACCCAGCAACTAACCTTTCCCCAACTATCCAACATCCCAGTGATTTCTCGTGGAAGTGCAGAGGATTTCTCGGCTTCCTCCAAAGCGAGTATCATGTCAACACGTTCCTTCCCATTGCCTACTTGACCAGCATTCGGGCACGGCCGGCGCCGGTATTGCTTTATAATGGGTCACCAGTTTTACACATTGAAGATGTATGTTAGTCCCAAACATAATCTGTTGTTTCTTTGTGTAAATACAACTGATCTGGCAATAATGGAATTGCATCCGTGGACGGTCAATCATGCTCATGCTCATGCTCCTTAGCGTTTCAAGCTTATTGCTCTCGCTTGTTGTTACTAAACTTCAAACCCCATCCCATGCGGACAAGCAATTGATGCTGCAAAATACATGGCATTTGCTCATGAAACAGCGAAGCTCTACGTCCAACTTTACCCATGGTATTATATGCCAACCACACTTCACAAAGTTCTTATTCACGGCCATCAAATAATAAGCGCGTCAGTACTCCCTGTAGGAAAGATGTGTGAGGAAGCGCAGGAGGCTGTGAACAAATAAATACGTCGGCTGCGTAAAGATCATTCCCATAAAATGTCCCGAACAGCCACAATGGAGGATATTTCCAACAGATTGGTGGTAGCATCAGATCCTATCATTTCATCCTATCGAAAGGCTGAGAAAATAAAAAAAAACAAATCGAATGACCAGAGCAAGTAAAAGAATTGCTAGTGATTGCTGAAACCGAACAAGAAAGCTCTGAATCTGATTTCAGTGATAAGTGTTAAATAATATGAACTTTCAACTGAAAGTTGACAGATTTTTACAGGAGATAAATAAAAAAATACACGGTGTTCAATAAGTTCGGATACACTTTCAAAATTTGTTAAAAAAATGAAAACATGTTTTTTTATTTTTTGGATTTATGTTATTGAAAGCTATGTTTACAAGGAACGTTTACAACATTTCTCTTGGAATGACCCCCCTTTGTACTCCTTAACGAGCTTCAAACGTTTCTCGAACGCGTCGCAGGCGGCACGCACGGACTGCATGGGCATTTCGTCCCAGATTTTGAGAATTACCGTCTTGAAATGATCCAAAATGCTGACCTTGTATTCGTTCAGCTTCGCCATCATATAGGACCAAACAAAAAAGTCGAGAGGATTCAAGTCCGGGGAGCTGGGAGGCCACAAAGTTTTGTCCAGAAAGTCGGTTAAATTGTCCCGACACCAGGCTTGAACCACATTTGCCGTATGGGCTGGTGCACCGTCCTGCTGGAACACGTAGTGCTCATCGCCGTAGAGGCTTCGGAGACTGGGGGCAACAACCTTTTCCAAAACCTCAGTTTTGTAGTACGCCGCGTTGATTTTGACGTTTTTTTCAATAAACACCAAGGGTAGCTTACCACGTTTGCATACTGCCCCCCAAACCATCACCGACGCGGCACTTTGGAACCGAGGGATGTTTATATTGGATTCAGGAATGCTGTCCCTCGATGGCGCCCACACCCGGTCATTTTGCACATCAGTGCGGCTGCTGCAGCACGAACAGTTTCTCGTCCGAAAAACAAACTCCTGACCAGCGTGCCGAGAGAGGATCCTCTTAGCTCGATCCAACCGCTTTTTGCTGGTAGCCTCCGAAACGCCATGGACCTTACGTTTTTTGTAAGGCCTGAAACCAAGGTCCTTGGTGAGTATGGTGTGAGCGGTTCCAATGGAAACGTTGAGATCTGCAGCCGTTTTCCGGATTGAGCGGTTCTTTTTGCGCCGAATTCGCTCCCTCACGATCTTGATGACCCGTGGCGTCCTCGCTGAACGCGGCCGACCGGATCTCGCACGGTCATTGGTCGAGGACGTCTCCCGGTATCGCCTGATGGTCGTGTAGACAAAGTTCCGCTTGACCCCATGCGATTTCAGCAGCCGGAATATATCGCCGGGTCGCTCACCGTTCAAAAAACGCTTAATTACGAAGTCCCGATACTCTTTCATCGCGCGTAACAAACGAACAACAACTAACAGAATGTCAACACCGCGCACATTCGGTAGCGTATGAATGAAGCTAAAGCTGACACCAATACCAATGCAGAATATGTACATGGCGCATACCTACGCAATGATGAAAACTTGTATTCGAACTTATTGAACACCGTGTAAGTATAATTGTTATCGCTCTTTTATTTTTCACACACAGACACAGACAGACAGACATTTTCCAAACCTGACTATCTGAGTTGAGTGGTATACAAAACTCGGTCCTAAGGATCAAAAGTCGGTTTTCCAAGCGATCTGTATACCCTTCTTTTATGATAATAGTAAAAAAGGATGAAAACGCATATTGAAATAAATCATTACAATCAATATAATGACTTATCGTACAAAGTCTGATTTTTCTTATTTAAATACTAAGAACTGGACCTTTTCATCATTGATAATAAAATGAGATTAAATTTTTCCATGCACATGCTTTTTCTGAAAACTCATTTTATTTATGCAGAAAAAATTGAAAATCGATTCTATTCTAAAAACTATAAATTTGTCTAAAATTTGGTTTTGGACCACCCTATCTCAAAATGGGTCACTCTAAGGACAAAAAAAAAATAAAGTCATATACTTTTCGAAAATGAACTAACTTACCAAATGTTGTGAAATTCTAAGACCCACTCCTTTTTTTTTTTGGTATAAAATTGCTGAATTATCAAATTTTACGAATGTTCCTGAACTTCCGGAAGACTATGCAATGGTTTTTCTCCACGTCGTTTTACTTACATTTTATGTACAAATGGTTATGAAAAAAATCACATTGCTTTAGGTCGAGACAAATTAATTTATCATTTTTTCGGATGTTCCGGACATTCCAGGGTACAATAAAGTGGCAATATCATGGTAGTGTGGCTTAATACGACAATTTAAATAGCATATTTGAAATCAGGGACCCAAAATTACTTGGAAACACATAGTTAAACTATGTAAAATCCATTTTTAGACTTTTTTCCGCCTTTTGTATGGGATGGAATCACTGTGCGATGGCCTATGTCCCTATCCTACAGTCAAAGGTCACCATCGGAATACGTAATAGGCACAGGACAACCCATCCTGTTGAACTGTTTAGTTTTGACATCCAGGTTCATCACCACATACCTCGCTTCCCGTTTCTTGGTGCCCCGGATACTAAAACGTCATCAGCGATTCCGAATGGCTGTAAAAAACATCGGCCCATTTCAGTACGACCACACTTTTAAGAGAAGAGTCAATTTTCCAGGAACGATTGGAATGGCTCATTGCAAGGCTTTGGCAGATAATAGCTTATTCCAAAAGATCAATGTCTTTTCATTACACATTGCTACGCAGTTCTACGTCACCTTTGCGTATAAGCTCATTGAGATCGCAGCAAGCCGTGCTTTGAAACTGACGTGTTTTGTTTTTGCTGCGTCGTTTTCGCGAAAAAAATCAAACAATAATTCGTAATTTAACTTTAACTAACAGTGAAATCATAAAATATCCGCGTGCTTTGGGAAACCTGTAGTGAATACAATCGATTCCCACCCGAAATGTGTGAGCGTCGGTAGTATTTCCACATTTTGTGGTTTTTTGTGCTGCGCCCCCGCACCCGGAAGAGGAGTTACATCAGCTTAGTTTTGCTTATTAGTGAGTAGTATTGAGACATCCGGACATACATTATTAGGTTTGAGCGTTTGTCCGCTTTGTCGCGAGTGAATCGATGATTATTAGCAGTTTTGAAGTTCGATATAGAGTGGCCTCGTATCGGGCATTTGATTATTGGCAGAGTGTGGAGTGCAAAAAAGAAGACCAGTGCGTGTAGAAAACGGCCATTTGCTTATCAGAAGCAGCAAACGAAGACAATGCGCATGCGTGCGGGAAAGGCTGCCAAATAATTTCAGATGCGTTCACCATGTGGTGTACAGAGTTTTCTTATGCAGGTTACATATATAACGGGCGGTTTGGCCACGTTAATTTTTGCGCTTATTTTGTCGGGAGTGCATGAAATTAATTACGAGGCAACGTCGAGAACTTTTATGTTTACGAATGAACAAGAGAGTGTAACGAAGGAAGCGGCAATTGGTGAGATGTATCTGACTAGAACTATATAACGTCAACCTTATTTTTAAGTAATACAAATACGCGGTTTAAAAAATATTGTGAATCACTAAATACGCGTCAATCAAGCATTGCACATACGCTTGATTGAAAGTTTCAGTATGTCACTACTGGAGCGGGGCTTATTGTGTACGAAGATAGCTTCGGAATGCTTGCGTTCTTGAAATGGGCTATTGGAGTCGCGGTAGAGCTGTCACCTTCTAATCCCCGGATTTAAGCTTTTTGCAACTGTAACAGCAAATATGAAACAGTTGCAGGAAGATTCTATCCATAATACCGCTGCCAGACAGTGGGAATTAGATTGTAAACACACAACACAACACCTTTGCGTATAAGCTCATTGAGCTGCCCCTAGTAGATTTTATTTTTTGCAGGCTATCAACTCCTGCTATGTGGTTATTATGATGCTTTATCATTTCCGACTTGGTACGTGATGTCTGGGGACATTGAAATTTCGTCTTGCCGACTGTAACAGACTGCAATACTTCGAACCGGTCGTAAGCAGTTTGGAAGCAACTGTTGTGGAATTTCTTTTTTGTTCATCCTCGAAATGCCTGGCCCGAAAAGTCTCTTTTCAAATCCAGAAGTCCATCACCGTCTTTCCCACGACAGGATTGTTCTGGGGGCTCGATACATACTTTCAATCCTTCCTTATCGTCTCGTTGGGGTATTGAAGAATTGACACCTGAAAAGTAGTCCGAACCTGCGCATGAGTAAAATGATGCACACAGAGAATATACATTACAAATGTGGGTAGTTTCCAGTAGCTTCAGCCATCTACTGACGGCTTGGAAATTTTCATAAAGTCCAACTCGCCGGTATGCCTTCGGCGGGCAATGCTCGGTTGCAAGAAAGCCCCCAGGAATGGCAAGACTTCTTTCCTTTTTCGGAGCGCCAACCAACCAAGCGACGCGCGACTCTGTGTGGCATTCTTTCGGTGCACGGTCGCCTTGTGTAGAAGCAAGAAACCCGTTTGCAGCATGCCCATTTAAGGACGAAAACTAAACCCTAACCGCTTCGTAGTGCTGCTTCGGTTGCAATGCTTTTTTACGATTGCGTCACTCGTCACCGCTGGCTGGCGCTGTTTGAGGTTAGGAATGGTTTCGGATGGAAATGAACAACAAGGACGCGGGTTTTTTTGTCCTATCTTTTTTTTTTGGGATGGTTGTATTTTTATTATTAATGTTATTCAATATACCGCTAAGACTCGTAAAAACTAAAGGTTTGTTGTGGTTGAATATGTTTTGTTTGTTTTTGTTTATGATTTTATTTCCTATGGATAAAGAACGTCATTACGCGGGATTTACGTGCAGCAGCGATGATTCCTAACTTACAGAGCTTGCTTAATAATTTTCTGTTTTTTTTCTTCTTCTGCTGACTTTCAACCAATTCATAGATTAAATATATATACGAACAGTAAATGAATTGTATTTTATTCCGTGTAAAATTACTTTACTTCTCTCGATCGGAGCAACCCGGAGAGCTGGGGGCGAACAATTCAAACCTCGACCCGTGGAGACTAGGACGAGGTCGAACAAAGCAGCCCACATTCCCCGCCACCAATCAGCATCGTCCGCAGGTGTATGTGTAAGAGTGTACTTGTTTTGTTAACGTCCTAAATAATTTGTATACATTTTTTGTTTCGGCTGCGGAGCGCCATTGTTTTTATGCGCTTCGCGAAAATGAAGTTTGGGAATTGATTTGTTTATCGTTTTCTGCTGTCGCCATTGTTAAGTATAAATAGAGTCTATCAAAAATATATATCCATTCCTATGTAGTGTTTTGGGCATGTTTAAATTTCATCTTTCTCTTTCTCTTTCTCTCTCTTTCTTTCGCTTTCGCTTCGCAGCCGTTCTCACATTGTGGGAACGAAAGAATCCGCGGTTTCGGATTTGCTTACTTCCTAGTAGAGTCAAAAATAAACTGAAAGAAAAATCCTAGCGTCTATATGTTTGTTTGTTTGTTTGCTTGTTTGTTTATGAATTTTGTGGAAATCTCGGCACGTGGCCCGGGAAATGATGTGGCTCCTAAACTGTTGCTTGCATTTTACTCAAGGGAGGGGTCGGGGGGAGTTATATTTGTTTGAACGAATGTCTTCTTACGCCTTAGCTTCTAATAAGTCACTTTCTTTCGGTTGAACTTGACAATTTTGTATGCGGTTTGTTTGTTTATTTTTTCGGGATCGCGTTAGTGGCAAGTGGTGTGCGGGTGATGAATCTTTTGACAGTTCTCGTTTTTTTTTTAATTCAAGGTGTGGAGAAAAGTGAGGTTATTTTTTATTAACCATCGCCTACTGCATTTCCCTTAAATGGAGAAAATGGGGAATGAAAACTCGTTTTTGCATTCAGTCCAGGTCACTCTTGTTTGCGATGGGGGAAACAAGCAAACGTACTTCAAAGCGTTGTGACATGTTTGCTAGTTTGGTTTTTGTTTTTGTTTTCTGTCCATTGGGAGTTTTTCAGTTCAAGCTGAGGCATTTCAACGAAAGTGTTCCGCTGCTCTGTACGTTCAATATTGATGCAGGGATGGATTCAATAGAATTATGGAACATGGATCTATAGCGGGATGAAAATTGAATTTTCCCGTCTGGCTGGAGTCGTTCAAAAATTACGTTATGGGTTGTCACAATCAGAATCTTTTAATTTAAACAAGCGCGTAAAATTTTCCCTCGGTTTAATTCGAAGCCAAAGAAGGTGTAAACAACGAAATTGTTTGCAATCTTTCATGCTCCATACAACAATGTTTACAATCTTTCATGCAACAGGCTAGATTCAGGCGTTATCTGGCTTAAATTTACATGAAATATCCCATCATTTTCAGCCAAATCTAGCCTTCCCTTTACGTGCATTAAATAACGCAGAAAATTCCATTCGCGAGCGTGTTTCGAGATTTGAAAGGAATTAACGTTCGCAGTCATTGTTTATTATTGGCTCTGATCATAAATTACACGAGAAAAAAAACCGATGATTATAACGCTTAAAACACTCTAGAAACTGCGATTTTCGAAGCCCAGAAAAATCGTGGAAAGGGCCTGTTCATAACCCCTTCCCCCCTCGTAGACTTTTCTCCATAAATTGTTTTGAAATTTTGTATGGACCGTAGACTTTGATCAGACCTCCTCCCTTCCCCACAGAAAATTCTACGTCCCTAGCAGCACACTTGTTGCAAATCGGTAAAAGTAACTTCAGTGTAACTCAAATAGGTCGCAATCAAGTTGTTGCAACTAATTATGGCGGTTTGGTGTTGCTTGGGGTGGCTTATAAAGAGCCAAGGAACTCGACTCGCATAACACTTAAATGCCATAATTTCTCAACTCTTGCTGTTGTTTATTGATCATCGAAATTTTCAGCCTCGAGCTGGTTCATCTCCTGTCGTAGTCACTCAAATACTTCTTTGGGTATTTTCACAACTCGACTGGGGTGAGATTGGAATTCGTGACTTTGACGTGAGAGGTAGCGATACTAACCACTACGTCAGGGAGTGGCTTTTGGGTCTCATTTTCGCCAAAAGTTGAGTCCTTGAGTGAATCTGGTTCTTCTTGTGGTTTGGAATCTGGATTACAACTGAATTTGTGTAGTTACTCAAATTAAAGGGACTCCACTTTCAACGAATCGGAGTGATTTTTGAATTCCTATAGAATATCCAAGAATTGTCCGATGGAGAAGATCATTTCTTTGGTTGTTTTTAGAACATCCTGAAGACTTTCAAGGCACTTTATTAGCCGACAGATAATTTCAGAAAAAAGTCACGAATACTTCTGCAGAAATGAGGAGAAGCGGCAAAAAAGGTCAGAAGAAATGTTTAAAGGATATTAAATACTCAAGAACTCTGGCAAATATCCACGAAGTCTTATTGAAACTTCTAAAATAAATCGAAACTTTTTCAGTAAATTTTAAGAAACTACCGTGGAGAGGATGAAGCCTCCAGGGAGCGGATCGAACCGGGCTCGATTTTAAAGAGGTTTTTTTTTTGAGAAAATTGAGATAACCATATTTTTGGAATTACGTTGGAACATATTTCTTAAAAAAAAATTTCAACCATTTCGACAGAAATTTGGGAGAAAATCTCACTGGAAGTCATAAAATAAGTCAAACGGAATTTTGGCATGCAATGCGAAACAACGTTTTCCTTCATACGAGACCGGTCCATGTTGAAGGTCAAAGGAAGGAGATTTATTGGAAACTACTGGGAAAAATCGCCATAAATTTAATACTTGCACTTTTTTAACCAACTTCCAACTTAAAAGAAAACTTCTAAATCAACTCAATGTTTGGAACATCCAGAAATTTTTTCAAGCCGATTTAGCTCTCACTTAGTTTTGAAGAAGCTGCCACGACACTAATTGAAAGCAAATTCTTGCATTAGGTGGAAGATATAGCCATGAGTAATTTTAGGACGTCTGAAGAAGACCCACGTTGGCCCTGGAAATGGTGACGAATCTCGATTGAAAAATCTACTGAGATACCAAATTACTCCAAAATAAGATATTGGAAGCCTTAGAGCTTTCAGCGACCTGTTCAAACCTTCCACATAAGTGTGAAAGACACGTCCGGAAAATCTTGGGGGAGACTTCCGGAAAAGGTTGATTCTTATGACGGAAAATAACTCCATACTAAAGTTTCAATGTTTTCAACTCAAAGTTTAGGAAGAAGAATGAAGAAGTTCCTTTTAAATGGTAGTGAATCACTATTGCTAAGCGATCACAAATTACTCCTGACGAATATCTCTATTGTTCTTTGATGTATTGAAGCTTCCAGGGACCACAACAAACCTTCCACGAAAATGTGGAAGAAGTTTCCAGAAAAAGCTGGAGGAGACTTTAAAACAAATTGTTCCTTATGTTGGAAGATATCTCCATAAAAAAGTCTCAATGTTGACTCAATCGGAAATTCTGGAGAAGCCTGAAGACTTTTCAAAACGGTAAAAGAAAATTTGTGCTAAACTAGAAACTAGGGTATCCAGCGACCTGCTCAAACCTTCCACGTAAGTGTGAAAAATACTTCCGGAAAAAGTTGGGGGGAGACTTCCAGAAAAGGTTGAATTCTTTTTGACATAAAATAACTCCAAACAAAAGTCTCAATGATCTCAACTAAAATTTTAGGAAAAAAAATGCAGAAGTTCCTTGTAAATGGTGGCGAATCTATATTGAAACGTCTGCTAAGCAATCACAAATTACTCCTGACGATTCGCTATTGAAAATCCTGCTCAGAGATCACAAATTTCTTCAAGGTAAATTTAAAAGAAAATTCTTTGAGGTATTGAAGCTTCCAGGGACCACAAAAAAAACCCTCCACGAAAATGTGGAAGAATTTTTCAGAAAAAGTTGGAAGGGGCTTAAAAAAATTGTTCCTTATGTTGGAAGATATCTCCAAAAAAAAGTCTCAATGTTGACTCAATCGGAAATTCGGGAGAAGCCCGAAGAATTTTTAAAATGATAAAAGAAAATTTGTGCTAAAATAGAAACTAGAGCTTCGGGCGTTAGTGTTAAGATACTTCAGGAAAATTTTGGGGGAGACTTCCAGAAAAGGTTGAATTCTTTTTGACAGGAAATAACTATAAAAAAAGGTTCCTAAGGTTCTCAACTCAAATTTTAGGAAGAAAAATTAACAAGTTCTTTGTAAATGGTGGCGATTCTCGAAATAATGCTGTTGAGAGATCACGAATTTCTTCACAGTAAATAAAAAAAAAAAAACATTCATTACTTCAATTGAAGCTTTCAGAGACCACAACAAACCTTTCACGAAAATTTGGAAAAGTTTCCAGTAGGAGTTGGGAAAGATTTAAAAAAAAATTCCTTATGTTGGAAGATATCTCCAAAACAAAGCCTTAATGTTGACGCAATCGTAATTTCTGGAAAAGCGTGAAGATTTTTCAAAATGGCAAAGGAAAATTTGTGCTAAACTAGAAACTTATTCCACTTTCAAATATGACCTGGGAATTTAAAAAAAAAATACTTATTAAATATCCAACATCCAAAGATAGCTACACTAAAACTACATTCAAAAACATCTCAAAAAGTACTAGAGAAGTAAAAAGGCAAATTTTGAGAAACATTCTTGGAGTAATTGAAGCTTCCAGGGACTTGATTAAACCTTCCACGTAAATCTAGAAAACTTTTTCTGGAGAATGCTGGGGAAGACTTCCAGAAATGTTGTTCCTTATGTCGGAGCAAATCTCATACAAAAAACTCTCAATGTTCTCAACTCGAATTTCGGTGCTTCAGGAAAAGTCAGAAACCCACGGTGGCCCTTGAAATGGTGGCGAATCTCAATTGAAAATTCTCCTGAGAGATCACAAATTTCGTCAAGTAATTTTTCTTGGAGCTTTCAGATCTTCCACGAAAATGTGGAAGACATTTCAGGCAAAAGTTGGGGAAAACTTTCATAATTTTTTTTTTCCTTATGTCAGAAGATGTCTCCAAAAACTTCTTAGTATTCTCAATTCGAATTTCTGAACCCATGGTGGCGAATCTTTATTGAAAATCCAGCTGAGAGATTATTTCAAAGTAAATTTTCAGAAGTTGGAAAAGTTAACATTGTTGTTAGTATGAAACAAATTTCCGGAGAAATTGTGGAAGACCGTAGAAATGCGGAATGCCCGCAAAAACTGAGGAAAACTTCCCTAAAAAAATGTTCCTTATGTCAGAAGATGTCGCCAAAAACTTCCTAATGGTCTCAACTCAAGTTTCTGGACGTTTAGAGGTGTTGAAAAAAAAATCCCGTACAAGTCAGAAGCCCACGGTTATCCTGGAAATGTTGGAGAATTTCTATTGAAAATTCTGCGGAGAGATCACAAATTACTTCAAAGTAAACTTTGGAAAACTTTCTTGGAGGTATTGGAGCTTCCAGGGTCCAGATCAAACCTTCCACTAAAATGTGAAACATATTTCCGAAGAAAGCTGTGAAAAATTGTTTCTTATGTCAGGAAATATCTCCCAAAAAAGTTTTCAATGTTGTCAACTGAAATTTCAGGACTTTTGGAGTAGTTCAGAAGAAATCCAGGACACGTCAGAAGCCCCCGATGGCCCTGAATATGGTGTAGAATCTCTTCCGAAAATTCTGCTGAGAGACCACAAATTTCCTCTAATAATTTTCTTGGAGCAGTCAGGGACCTGATCAAACCTTCCACGGAAATTTTGGAGACATTTCAGGCAAACGTTGAGGAAGATTGTCATAAAAAGTTTGTTCCTTATGTCAAAAAATATCTTCAAAAAAAAAAAATCAAGAACACGTCAGAAGCTCACGGTGGCCCTTAAAAGGATGGCGAATCTCTCATCCTTATTCTGCGTGGCGTGTGAGTCGACACGACTCCCTCTCACATATGAGGTGAGAATTGTCACTTCGTGTAAGGTGACTCTCCGTGCAAATCAAATGGAGAGTACCCTCACACGAGGCGGCAATTGTCACCTCGTACATGAGAGCGAATCGATTCGACTCACAAGCCACGCAAAATAAGGCTGTCTATTGCCAATTCTGCTTAGAGCTAACAAATTACTCCAAGATCAACTTTAGGAAACCTTTTTTGGAGATGTTGGAGCTTCCATGGACGTGATCAAACCTTCCAAAAATATGTGAAAGACATTCCCGGAATAATTTGGAGAAGACCTCCAGAAAATAGTTGTTCCTAACGTCAGAAGATATCTCCAAAAAAAAGTCTCAATGTTCTCAACTCAAACTTCCGAACATTCGGAGGAGTTCAAAAACAAATCCAGAACACATCACAAGTCAACAAAAGTCTTAGACTTGGTGAAGAATCTTTTTTGGAATTTCTGCCTAGAAATCACAAAGTACTCCAAGGGCAATTTTAGGAATTTTTCCAGGGGTTGTTGGAGTTTCCAGGGACCTAATCAAAGCTTACACGAAAGTGTGAAACATTTCCTTATGTTGGAAGATACCTCCAAAACAAAATTTAAATGTTCTCAACTCAAACTTCTTATTCCCGCCGGCGTCGGTGGTGTAGTGGTAAACGTGACTGCTACTGGCACCCCAGTGGGTCTGGGTTCAATCCCAGTCGACGTCGGTGGTTTTTCTGAGGCGAAAAAATCTTGGTCACGTCTTCCTTCGGAAGGGAGGTAAAGCCCGGTTCATAGTCATGAGTCGTTAAGTAGGGTCCAGGTGGTGGAGTCGTCTCCCTGGCGTCGGTGATTGTCACCATGTGAGGAAATAGGCCGACGGAAAATAAATAAATAAAAAAAAAACACAAACTTCCGAACTTTCGGAGGAGTTCAGAAAACATCCAGGACACTCAGAATTCAACAAAAGCCTTAGACATTGTGACTAATCTCTTTTGAAATTTCAGCTGAGAAAGCACAAATTACTCCAACGTAACATTTAGGAAACTTTCTTCGGGGTATTAGAGTTTCCAAGGACCTAATTAAACCTTACACGAAAGTGTGAAACATTTCCGGATAAAGATGGGAAAGACTTCCAAAAAAAGGTTGTTCCTTATTACGAAAGGTATCTCAAAAAAAATTCCTCAACTCAAATTTAAGGACTTTTGAACTTAAACTCAGAAAAAAAAACAGGACACATCAAAAGCCAATGGAAGCTTTGGAAACTGTGACGAGACTCTAATGATATTTTTTCTGAGATACCCCAAATTTCATCAGAGGAAATTTCTTGGAGGTATTGGAGCCTACAGGGACGTGATCAAACCATCCACGAAAATGTGAAAGACATTTCCGGAAAAAGCTGGGGGAGACTTCAGCAAAGATTGTCCCTTTTGTCGAGAGGTATGCCCCAAAAAGGCTCTATGTTCTCAACTTAGCTGTCAGGACTTTGGAAGAAGTTCAGAAAAAAATCCAGAACAAATCTGAGCCCTGGAAATAGTGGCCAATCACTTTCAGAAGTTCTTTTTTAGAGGTAGATTTCAAGAATCTTTCTTGGAGTTATTGGAACTTCCAGAAATGTGATCAAACCATCCACGAAAATGTGAATGACATTTCCGGAGAAAGCTGGGGGAGACTTCCAGAAATAGATTGAAAAGTACGTCCAAAAAACAAAAAAACAATCTGTAATAGTTCAGGAAAAATCTATTACAAGTCAAATGCCCTTGGAATTTATTAAAAATTTGGTTAGGAGATCACAAATTACTGCCAAACCTTTCTGGAAACTATGAAAGACATTTCCAGAGAAAGCTGAGAAAAACTTCCAGAAAAAGGTTGTTCCTATTTGGAAAGAAATCTAAAAAAAAATCTCAATGTTCGCAACTCAAATTTCAGGACTTTTGAAGGAGTTTCGAACAAATCCAGGACACATCAGAAGTCCATGGAAGCCTTCGATATTGTAAAAAAAAACATTGCCGGAGAAAGTCGGGGAAGGCTTCCAGCAAAAGTTTGTTTCTGAGGTCTTCCGGAAAAGTTGTAAGAAAGTTCTAGGGGAAATTGGAGGAGTTTTTCTGGTAAATCAAATATCCGGGGAAGTCCAACCAAAATTTTCGAAGAAAATTACTCTTTCGGGGTGAATTTACGGAAACTTCCTTGAAGATGTTAGAACTTTCAGGCAACTGATTGAAGCTGCCACGAAGTAGAAACAGATATTTTAGGACTATGTTAGGAGAAATCTCCGTTAATTACTTTGCTACATATTTCAAAAAACAAAAAGCTCAAGACCTTCTGGAAAAGTCAGGAGAAAGTCTGGAGAAACAAGAACTATTGTTAGGGAGAGTTTTTTAAGCATTTCTGGTTAAAAAGCGAAACAATTTTCTCCTTCATATGTGTCCAGATGATGTAAAGACCGAATAAATCCCTGAGGTATTGGAACATTCTGGAAGTTTTTGAGTAAATTTTAATGGAACTTCTGGATAATAGTTCCAAGAAAAGTTGCATAGATATGGTTGCATGCATCGCAAGATATTTGCAAATAAAAAATCTCAAGAACTACTGCTGAAGTCAGGAGAAAGTTCCTGGAAAAGTCAGAAGAGTTCTTCAAAAGCCCAGGAGTTCTTCAAAACCCCTAGACTTCTTCAAAAGCCTTAGAGTTCTTCAATTACGTTTAGACCCAAATTTCTAGAAACTATCCTGTCCTATCCAGAAATTAGAGAACCATCATGATACGAGTTGGAAATTCGTTTCCTTCCTTCTTCATACGTAGAAATAGGAAAGTATGCCTCAGATTCATGATCAGTAAAATTAATATTGAAAATTTATCCAAGAAGAAATATGAATAAACTTATATGGAGTTGCTGGAACATTCAGTAAACTTTTGAGGCATAATCCGAAGAGAGCTCCCGACTTTCTTAAAGGTTGTTGAATTTAACAAGGAGCAGCATTTTCCTAGAAAGTTGGGAGGAACTTGCAGGGAAAACTGATGTAAGAGTAGGAATATATTTCCAAAATAAGTCGCAGACACTATTTCCAAATTCTAGGAAATGAGCTTAAATTTCACATCAGGTAGAATCGTTTGAGGCCCGGGCTTATCAAATCAGGGGACACATCACTCGATTCCACGCGGCGTCTTTATGAATAGGCGGAAATTGAATGGAGAAACATTCAGAGAACTGATCAAGAAAACAAATGAAACAAAAAATCCGGAGAAACCTCCAGGGGAAGTTGCAAACGTAATTACCCTTATTTTCACAAATTCTAATGGCGATTGTCATTTGAGTCAGCAGTGTTTTCTGAACAAGTTGGAAGAAATCTACATAAACTTGGAACAACTCCACTGTGAAATACCAAGCAAACGAATCTTTTATTATAGGTACTGTTTGCTGGAAAAATCCAACGAATACTTCGAAGGGTGTTGACAATGAAATTTTCTAGGAGAATCATCCGGAAAATTTTGAATACATCTTCCTTTGGAATTCGTTACACTACTTCTACGAATGTTCCAGCAGCTTCTAAAAACTTCTAAGAGACCATCTTCAACAGGATGTTAAAAGCATATTTTACAAGGCGTTGAGGGAATTATTAGTTTGGAATGGATGAATAAAATTCAACGAAATTTTTCGTAAAAAGAAGTTTTTTTTTAATTTTACGAAAATTACGAATATTTCGGCATATACATAACAAAAAATATTTCTACTCGAGTCGTCCAATAGATTTTCACGAAATTTTTCGGGAATTAAAGTCCAATGTAAAATGAAGACTATTATACCGACTGGGACAGTGTCGGTGCTTTAAATGTGAACTTCAACAGTTCGAATTATTTTTCGTGAATCACGAAATTTTCGTCACATATCTTTCGAGTCGAATCTTCGAGACAATTTTAGGGACATCAGACTATTTTGCTAATAGCGATCGTTTCCGTGTTAGAAATTTCAGGCTCCAAATCTCGAAGTTTCTTTTTTTTTGCGATGTACGAAATTTTCGTTACATAATTTTCGACTAACACGCTGTCCGTTCTATTTTTCGAATTGAAAAAAAAAAAGAACAACTGCTCAATCAACATGCGAGTGATCAAAACATTGTAGCTAACCACTCAACTAGGAGCATGTTCCCGAGAACCTATATCTGCACACACACACACCCACATAAACAACGAAATCCTCGGTGTCAGTAAATGTCGGGCAACAGAGAGGGGTGAAAAAAAAATGAGACCATTGAACGCATTCGTTTCTTCTGCAGTGGACACCTATTATTAGTATTTTATTTGTTATTCAGTAGAAAATGTTCCTGCTTTTTGTCACCTAAGGCCTACTAAAACGCATCGTCTTTTCACTTTCCCGCAAGAAGCACGATAACTTCCCCAAGCGGTTCGACTCTTTAAAACGGAAAAAAAAAAGTTATCTGTGTAGTTCTGCGCTGCTTCTACGAACTATTGCTAATCCGATAATGCTGGTTTGTAAATAAAATAATTACGAATAAAATACAATATATAATTAAGAATTAGAATTAGAGCAAGTAGATCCAAGAATGGTGCTGTGGGGGGAGGAAAGTTCCAAAAGAAAACCTTACCAGCGTGTTTTGTTTGTTTTTTTTTTGTCGGAAATAACCGTTACTACTACTACGCTCATCATCAATCGCTCGGTCATACTCTTTCTCTCTCTTTCGCTCGTTCGTGCGCCCAACCCCCGGGGGAGATCTACAGCTTTATCAGCTTTGGAGCGCTGAGCTCCGTTTGTTCCTCCGAGTTTTCGTCGCAGTAGAGCGGACGTTTCTGGCTGTTGCTGCTCTGAGAGTCCTCACCGTCGGCGGTGCACAAGGTGGCCACAGCGGCAGCCGTTGCCTCCACGGCCGGTGCTTCGTCCAGGCTGTCGCCCGATTTGGTGCAGTCATCTAGGCTATCGGCAGGGAGTTCCGCAGCGGTTTCCGTTGCTGTTGTTGCAACGGCCGTAGCTGTTGCTTCTGTAGCCGGTGCTTCTGCCATTCCGTTCTCCGATCCGTCTAAGCTGTCTGCATTCATAATACCGTTGCTGAGGACGGCGTCCTTGGAGGCACTCTCGCTGTCCAGGTTGCTCTCGTCCGACGGGGGGACACCATTTTGGGAGCTGTCATCCTCATTGTCCACGTCGGAAGACACCTCCGACGCTGCACTTCCATTGGCCACCGAAACGGTTACAGCCGAACCAGCCACAATTCCGTTGCTCTCCGGCATTCCTTTCAACAGATCCGGCTGCAGATCCGAAGCGACCGAGTGTGCCCACAAAGCCAACTCCACCTTGTGTGCGGTCCACTTCTTCGGCTTCGGTTCCTCATCTCCGTTCTCGGCGTTGTTCTCCGTCTCTGCACCGTGAACTTCCTTATTCAATCGATCCATCGTCTGCTGAATGTAGGTCACAAATTTAAGATATTCCTTGGCCGTGTAGTCAATGCTCTCGAACTCCGGAATCGCCATCAGACACTCGTCCGCCATGAAGGGGGCCAATTGAGGGCAAGCGGCTGCCAGCAGAGCCGAGGCCATCGTTGTTCCGACGCCCTTCAAATTGGACAACGCATTCAGCGCTTGCTCCAGATTGGGTAGCTTGCGGAAGGCCTTCTTCGTCTCCATCATCACGGCCCGCGGGGTGTTGATCTTGATCAGATAGGACAGCTGGGGGTAGGACTTCCCCCGGTTCTGCTTCCACTCCATCGTCTGGCACAGCTCCTCGTGCAGCAGGTGGGCATCCTTGGGGCCCCGCTTCTGGATCAACTTGGGCAGCGTGTTCTGGTACCACTCGTCCAGGCGGACCAGCCGGTCTGCCTTCTTGCCAGGGCCACGGTTGTCCGCCTTCACCTTCAGCACCTCCGGGTACAGATTCAACATGTACTCGAACTGGGCCGAGTTTCCATTCTGGAAGAAGTGGGTACTGGTTGTTACCGAAGTCATCTCTATATCTGGAATGTGGAGAGGAGAAAGAGGGAGGGGTTAGTATGTTGAACGAAGTGCATTGATTGTGGTAGTATGATTTTTACAAACGAAAAAGTGTGTTACGAAATTAACGAAATCGTTCGTTTGATTCAAATGTCTTTTGTTTTGGGTAAAGAATTTATTTGTGTTTTTAAGGAAAGTTAATCGTTATCGAATCATGATTCAGCCGTAATATACAGTTTCCTTGTACAATTCGGAAAAAATACTATTCGTACATTGAAAAAAAGCCGTTGCATTTACGAACAAATTTCGTACATGAATTTTGGGTTTTTCAAAAATCCTTCTATTGCATTCTCAGAATTCAAGAATCTCAGATATTCATCTTAAAGTTAGTTTTGGAATTTCTTAAATCCCGTGTAAGAATGCATTCCAATCTCATTTTAAGAATCTCCAGAATTCCATTTTGGGTTTCCCAAGATCCAATTTTAGGGTTCTCCCATTTTTATTTTTTTAAACTCTTCAAAAGCCTATTTTGGGATTCTCCTGAATGATGTTTTGAGGTTCTCGTAGATTGATATTAGGGATTTTCTTTAGTCACATTTTGGGATTATCCTGTATCACATATAGAGATTTTCCAAAATTGCATCGTTCAAAACTCCATGCTGGGATTCTCCAGAATCATTTTTTTGTTGAATTCTTCGGAATATTCCCGACATTTTTCTAAGTTCTTATTTGAGATTCTCTTATATCTACTTTAGAGATACTCCAGAATCCCATTTTGAGATGCTCTAGAACCCTATTTTGGGATTCACCAGAACCCATCTCTGGGATTTTCAAGAATCCCATTTTCGGACTTTCTACCATCCAATTTAAGGACTCTTCAAATTGTTAATTTGGACACCTTCTGAATGATAACTTGAAATTCTCCTGACTCCCTTTTTCATCTTTTAAATCTATTCTACTGAATCTAATCTTGAGATTTCCTTGAATTGCGTTTTGAGATTACAGGTATACCTCTATATAAAGCAACTTTATTTTCATCGATATCTCACAAACTACTCGTCATTCTAGAAAATTATTTGGATTCCATTTGATAGACGAGACAATTTGCAATCTATTTGTTGCAACGATTTGTATAAATGAACTCTCATTCGTGAGAAATGAACGTTAGAAGTCGAAAAATACAGTTGCTTTATATCGAGGTACGCCTGTATACTGAATCCCAGTTTGGGATGTTCCTGCAACGATTTGGGGGTCATTTTCGGGACTCTCCTAAATCCTAATTTTGGATTCTTTTGAATCTCGTTTTGGAAGGCTCCACAATCTCATTTTAGGAAACATTTTGGGTTTCCCAAGACATTCATTCTAGAAATTCAGTAGAATTACATTTCGCAATTTAACAGAATCCTGTTCTAGGGATGCTACAAAATCTCATTTTGGTATTTTCCAGAATCCCATTTTGGGTATTTTTAAATCCTTTTTTTTTTTGGATTCTCAATAGTACCATTTTTGGACTGAATAGAGTCCCATTTTAGAATTTTCAGAATCGAACTTGAAGACATGAGAAAGTTG
>JASCZW010001683.1:0-233227 GCA_034211315.2 Aedes japonicus | reverse complement strand
ACTATTAGAATCTTCAAACTCTCACAGATAAAAAGAACATTGAATTTTCTACGTTATCTAATGTGCATAAAGCGAATGCTAGATTTGGCAGAAAATAATGAGGATATTTCGTGTTAATTATAGCCAGATAACGCCTGAATGTAGCCTGTTGAAAAGAAGAATGTTAACATTGTTGTATATTTCGTTGTTTACGCCTCCATTGGCTTAGAATTCAACGAGGGAAATTTTACGCGCTTAGTTAAATTAATTATTTTTTTCTGTGCTGTATATTATCGCTCTTTTTCAAATACTTTTTTATCATCTCATCACGAAATTTTTTCATCCTTGATAAAAAAACGCTGAAAAAAACAATCAAACAGAACTTTAAATGATTTGTGCGAACACATTGCCAAGTAACACCAATACATAGATAGAGTATAAAATGTAGATTCACCACTACGCCGAGATGAAAAGTGCATAGGATATATTTGACTACCCGTAATGAGTTTGATTGCCAACTGTTTGCAACCATGAATTCGGGTGAAGTTGGCCAACTTACAATCAAAATTAAAATTGAATAATTAAGTAGTATTAGGCATAAATAAAAAAATTAAACTTGTAGATTCAAAATATCAAATTGTAAATGTTTCCATAACTATTTGAAAAACAAAAGGTAAAGTCGGTAAATTATGAAATACGTGAAGTCAAACCATACACTTTCACATTAATTAGTTATAGAAAAGTGATGCACGAATATAATGTTCACGTATTATTCTTTTTATTTTAATAAAACGTCAATTTAATAGAGGCAATTGCTGCAACATATGGCAATATCAATTTAATAATACGGAAACATTTATCATGCAAACTGACTTGTGCCAAAACATAGAGACCTACGTGAAAATATATACGATGTTTGAATTATGCTCAATAGGGCAAGAACTCAACAATAACCCTATGAAAAGGGAAAAGCAAAACCTAGAAAAGAATTTATGTTAAACGAAAACTTCCTCTCCGACGTAAATCATCTTACGATTATTGAACAAGAAGTTCATTAAGTGGTGGTTGAAGTTTGCCAAACATCCTTAGGATAATTTTATAAATTGATTTGCACATGAACAAAAGCAATTTCTTGAGGGCAATCGCTAGAACAGAAATAGAAAACTCAGATTATTGATGATAATATTATATAAAACCGTTTTTAGTTTACAATTGGTGAGCAGCGTGAAAATATTGCAATAATGTAAGCTTCTTTCAATTTAAGATCTCATGTGTCATCTATCTCATTAGATAGAATTAAGTAAGATAATTAGATGTGAATTTTTAGATGCTGATTTATTTTTATGGCTGAATGTGTCTACGCAAAATCCAAACGGTTAACATGGCATTTCTATTATAATTGACCAACACAGGTTGTAAATTGCTAGGTGCCGGTGGTAAAATATGAAGATAAGTTTTGCTCAAGGTATGATTAACCGCCTGGTTGACGTTGCGTAGCTTAATGATTGTTGTTGTTATATTTTAGTACACAGCGATTTGCAGATGATGCAGTGATTTAATTGATTATTTATAATTCAAAACGAATAATTGTAGGGGAAAAATGTTAAACAAGCCATCATATATCTTCAACAGTAACTCTTTTGGGAAAGGTTATGACCTGCAAAGATCCCTTGGATTACCAACTTGAAGCCGTTTGAACAATAAAGAGTTAGTTGGAAAATTCAACGGCCAAATGTATAAAGAAGAAGCCTCCAGAATCGCCTGCTGCTCTTCCTCCGGTCCGATGATGGTGACAGTCAACGATATTGTTTTTGCACCGAAGAAGGCAAATACGCCAAACTCGCCAGAACATATACAAACATTCTGGGCGATTATAGAAGGCAACCTGCGGGAAAAAGGTCTCACTGAGCTGCATGCCTCATAATGTCGGTAAATGTTTTGTAGAACTCCTCGTTACTGCGAATGGCCGACAAATGGCAGGGTACGTGGAAAGGTTCTGATATTCTAGTTATCACGTGCGGCGTTTCGAACTTCGAAAATATCAGCGGCAAGGAAATCCATCACTGCAGCTGGCTGACTCTGATTATGATACCCTGAATGAAACGTGGTAGATAGTAAAACATATATGCTTGAAACAATCGTGAGTAAATTAAATAATCTTAAGAACCGTTACAGCTTGATTCACACCCAAATCATGAAGTATGATGTGAGAGCCCACCCTCCATTCCAACAAATTTTTAGCTACGGTGAGTTTGCATTCCAACTCTTCTTATCCAATTCGCTTTCAATCGGGTGCCGTGATGGTCCCTCTCATATCTCGATTATATGAACGTATGTTTAAGAGAATAAAATATATATATTTATTTTGATGTATCTGGTTGGTCCGTCAAAAAAAAAAAAAATATATATATATAATATATATATATATATATATATATATCTATATATATATATATATATATATATTTATATATATATATATATATATACATATGTATATATATATATATATATATATATATATAAATATATATATATATATATATATATATATATATATGACTTCTACCACTTCGTTCAGCAGAAAGAAGAAAGTTCGTTCGATCCAGCGCTCCGTTATTTGGAAGATTTATTCGAGTGCTATCATTGGAAATAACTAGTTTTTCTTTGCAAAATATACTCACTTCAGTGAGTAAGAGCAAAAGTGAGTCTTTTTTTCTAAGAAGGCAGTGTGGTTTTCCAGTGAAATAGGAAAATCAAGCAGTGCTTGCTGGCGAATTATCTTCCCGCTTATTTTCGCTTCATCTCCGCGTGGTGACGCTAACCAGCGATACTACTACACCGCCAACGGTCATCCGACAGCGTTGAGCGAGTGCACCCGAAGGCGATCGTTTCAGCGCACCGCTCCCCGCTCCCCGCATGAAGCGTGACGGTCACGCATACGGTGCGTCAGCAGCAGCAGCAGCAGCAACAGAACAAGTAATTTAGTTCGTTTTTTTTTCCTGTCCCTATCCCACTAGAGTTTAATCGGTGTGTGTGTTGCGTGTGTGTGTGTGTGTGTGTGTGTGTGTGTGTGTGTGTGATTTGAATTTTTGGAGCGTGCGACGCTCCCACGAGTAAGGCAAATCGTGCATGTTGAAGAGGTTTCTTCGACATGGACGGTTTGGCTGAAAAAGTGCCTTTGCCACCCGATGATGGGGAGGCACAAAAATATTCAGACCGCGATCGTATCCGGTTGACTCGGTCGGTCCATGGGTTGTCTACTTTCAGCCCAAAATGAAACCTTTGAATGTGTATCAAATCACTACTGATCTGACGAAGCGATTTTTCAGCCGTGACAGAGATCACGAAAGTAAAATTTAATAAACTCCGTGTTGTCGTCTCTAACCTGAAGCAGGCTAATGAGATTGCTTCCTCCCAGCATTTTACACTGGAATATCGCGTTTATATTCCAGCTCGTGATGTGAGGTGGTAGGAGTGGTCACAGAGGCGAGTCTGTGCCCTGAAATTTTGGAGAAGCGGGCGGTTGGCCGATTCAGGAACCCTCTTCTCCCCCAGTTCAGATACTGGAAGTACGAAAATTAGTTAAAATATCGCACAGCGAGGGTAAGAAAAAGTTACCCTACAGACTCATTTCGGTAACCTTTTCTGGCTCTGCCTCTTCCTCAGTTCTTAGAACTGGACAAACTTCGGCTACCTGTGCGGTTGTTTGTACCCCGGGTAATGATTTGCCAAAACTGCCAGCAGATGGGGCATACGGCCTCCCATTGCGGCAATAAGACACGCTGCTCAACTTGCGGGAGAAACATGAGGCTGGTCCCTGTGCAGATAATACACTAAAATGCGTTTTCTGCAAGGAACTCCTCCTCATGCTCTCTCGTCGTGCCCGGCGTATAAACAACGCGGGGAAAAATTGGAACGTTCTCTGAAACAACGTTCAAGGCAATCTTTGCAGAAATGCTTAAGAAAGCTTCGCCACCCGATACCAATACAAATCCTTTCGCTCCTCTCTCAGATGACGAGTCTGATTCGGATTTGGCTGAGGAGGGGACATCTTTTAGTTTTCCAGAAGGTGCTCCACGGAAGCGAAGACGCATCCGAGCTGTGAAAGCAGCTGAACAGAAGCCTCAAATAAACATGCCCAATTCAAAGAGCAGAGAAAAGAAGGATAATCCGAATCCTCCTGGTTTTCGTAGTGCCAACTACACACAGGATTTCCCATCTCTCCCGGGGACATCTAAATCCCTGATGCCCTGATTTTAAGAACAGAAGCCCCCTTCATCTGGGCTGTTCTCGTTCGATGATATTGTGGAAGGTATTTTGAAGTACCTCGAAATGTCTGACCCTCTTAAAAGCATTGTTATGGCAATGCTTCCCACTGTGAAAACTTTTTTGAAGAAATTAACATTAAAGTGGCCCATCCTTGCAGCTATCATTTCCTTCGATGGATAATTTTCCAATTGAGGTCGGGGATTTGATCACTGTTCTGCAGTGGAATTGTCGAAGTCTTATTCCTAAATTGGAATCATTCAAATTTTTAGCTCACAATATCGGTTGTGATGCATTTGCTCTTTGTGAAACATGGCTTTCAGCCGAAATCGATCATCCGATTCACGATTTCGACATTATTCGGCTTGATCGTGAGGATTCACGTGGAGGAGGAGTACTTTTGGGGATCAAAAAGTGCTACTCCTTCTATAGAGTGAATTTTCCTCCAATTCCAGGTATTGAAGTTGTCGCATGTCAGGCTGTTATTAAAAATAAAAGCCTTTGCATTGCTTCTGTGTACATTCCTCCTAGAGCACCAATTAACTGAAACAACTTTCAGATATTTGTTCGGTTCTGCCTGCTCCGCGGTTGGTCATGGGAGATTTTAACTCACACGGTACAGGCTGGGGAGAACTGTACGATGACAACCGGTCTTCTTTGATATATGACCTCTGTGACAACTTCAATATGACAATTCTCAACAATGGAGAAGTTACACGCTTGGCTGGTACATCCTCACTTGGTAGTAGGTTAGACCTCACACTTTGCTCGAATTCATTATCGTTGGACTGCACGTGGAATGTGATCCAGGATCCCCACGGTAGTGATCGTTTGCACTATAAAAATTTCGGTTGCCACCGGGCTCACTCCACCGGAATCCATCAACGTCACGTATGATCTAACTCGTAATATCGATTGGACAAGCTTCAAGACAGCAGTAGATGAAGCCGTAACAACGGTAGAAGGGCTTCCACCGCTGGAGGAATATAACTTCCTCTCAACCTGATTTTGGAAAGCGCGCTTCAAGCTCAAACTCGACCAGTCCAGGAACGTCATTTCGCAGGAAACCTCCTTCCCCATGGTGGGATCAGCAATGCACCGAGGTTTACCGCAAAAAGTCTGACGCGTTCAAAGTTTTTCGTAGACGTGGAACACCTGAGCACTTTGAAAGGTACACGGCTCTCGAACGAGAATTTAAGAGCCTCATCAAGGCCAAGAAACGCGGTTACTGGCGACAATTCGTGGACGGGTTATCGCGCGAAACGTCGATGAGTACCCTTTGGAATACGGCGCGAAGATTGCGTAACCGAATTACGAACAACGAGAACGAGGAGTACTCGGACCAATGGATCCTCAAGTTCGCGCGGAAAGTTTGTCCAGATTCTGTGCCAGCACAAATGTTTCCTCGCGAAACAACGAATTCGACAGATGAGATTAGCCAACCCTTTTCAATGGTAGAACTCTCTCGCACTTCTTTCGTGTGGCAATACGGCTCCAGGAGCTGACAGGATCAAGTTCAACTTGCTCAAGAACCTCCCAGACGTCGCGAAGAGGCGCATGTTAAACTTGTTTAATCAGTTTTTGGAACTCAACATTGTACCGGATGATTGGAGACGGGTGAGAGTTATTGCCATTCAAAAACCTGGTAAGCCCGCGTCCGACCACAACTCCTATCGACCCATCGCGATGTTATCTTGTATTCGAAAGTTGTTGGAGAAAATGATCCATTTCCGTCTGGACAAATGGGTTGAGACGAATAACCTGCTTTCAGATACTCAATATGGTTTCCGTAGGGGTAAGGGAACGAACGACTGCCTCGCGTTGCTTTCCACAGATATTCAGTTAGCTTTTGCTAAAAAGAGCAAATGGCTTCTGTATTCTTGGATATCAAGGGGCTTTTGATTCAGTATCTGTTGAAGTTCTCTCAGATAAACTCCATGCTTGTGGTTTTTCACCATTAATGAACAATTTTTTGTACAATTTGCTGTCAGAGAAACATATGAGCTTTTCTCATGGAAACTCTACAGCTTTTCGATTTAGCTACATGGGTCTCCCCCAGGGATCATGTTTAAGCCCTCTTTTGTATAATTTTTATGTCAAAGACATTGACGGTTGTCTAGGTGACAACTGTACGTTGAGACAACTTGCAGATGACGGCGTAGTGTCTGTCACGGGACCAAATGGGGTCGATCTACAAGGACCCTTGCAGGATACCTTAGACAATTTGTCTACTTGGGCTCTAGAGCTAGGTATCGAATTCTCTACGGAGAAAACTGAGTTGGTAGTTTTTCTAAGAAGCATAACCCTGCACAACCGAAACTTCAAATTTTGGGTACACCGATAACTCATTCCATGTCATTTAAATATCTTGGGGTCTGGTTCGATTCAAAGTGCACCTGGAGATCTCACATTGAGTACCTGAAGCGAAAATGCCAGCAAAGGGTCAATTTTTTCTGCACAATTACCGGGACCTGGTGGGGAGCGCACCCGCAAGATCTTCTAACGTTGTACCGGACAACGATTTTGTCGGTTATGGAATACGGTAGTTTTTGTTTTCAGTCAGCGGCTCGGTCGCACATAATCAAACTGGAACGTATTCAGTATCGGTGTCTTCGTATCGCATTAGGTTGCATGCACTCGACTCACACCATGAGTCTTGAAGTGCTGGCTGGCATGTTGCCACTCTCAGATCGGTTTACAGAGTTATCTCTCCGGCTCCTCACCAGGTGTGAAGTTATGAACCCCCAGGTGATTGAAAATTTTGAGAAGCTCCTAGAGTTGAATCCTCAAACCCGCTTCATGAGCTTGTACCATTTGTACATAACACAGGATGTCAGCCCTTCGCTTAATATTCCCAATTGTGTTTGCTTCTCCGACTTCGGAAATTCGGTTCATTTTGATTTATCCATGCAACAGGAGGTTCGTGGAATCCCAGAGCATCATCGTCCTATGATTGCTCCGGTGATATTTGCTGCAAAGTTTGGCCTAGTTGATTCCACTAAAACGTTTTTCACTGACGGGTCTTTGATAGAGGACTCCGCTGGCTTTGGTGTATACAATGAAAATTATAGCGTCGCTCGTAAACTTCAAGCACCTTGTTCTGTTTTTGTCGCGGAATTGGCAGCAATTTATTTTTCTATAGAAACTGTTGCCTCTTTTACACCGGATCAATACTTCATTTTCACGGATAGTCTTAGTTCTATAGAGGCTATTTGCTCCTTGAGGCCGGTAGAACACACCTCCTATTTTCTTATGAAAATACGAGGTCTTCTAAGTGCTTTATCTTCACGTTCTTTTATTATCACCTTTGTGGGTCCCTTCATTGTTCGATTCCTGACAATGAGAAAGCGGACTCTGCTTGCAAGGGTGGGCGCTATGGAAGGCGATATTTATGATCGACAAATCGCCTTCAACGAATTTTTCTATATTTTTCGTCAGATATCACTCGATAGCTGGCAGTATAAATGGAGTAGAGGAGACTTGGGGCGATTGCTACATTCTATCACTCCAAAGGTGTCTAAGAAATGTTGGTTCAGGGGATTAGATGTGGGTCGAGACTTCATTCGTGTGATGTCTCGCCTCATGTCCAATCATTATTCTTTAAACGCTCATTTGTTCTGTGTTGGGCTGGGAGACAGCAATCTCTGTGAATGCGGACAAGGTTACCATGACGCAGATCACGTTATTTGGCTTTGTGCTGAGCATCGTGGAGTCAGATGTGGGCTGTATGATTCCCTTCGGGCTCGAGGTAGACAACCCAATGTACCGATTCGAGATATTTTGGCTGCGCGCGATCTGGAGTTTATGAAACTCATTTATGTGTTTTTGACTAACATTAGCCTTAGATTGTAGTTTGATTAACTTACTTGTTTAGGTTAAATTTGTGAGGAATGTGTGCGCCAGTGTGTGAGTGTGGTTGTGTGTGTGTGTGAGTGTGATTGTGTGTGTGTGTGTGTGAGTGAGTTATTCTTTTTTTTTTTAAATTAAAAACGTTCAATTAAAAAATTGTAATTTGAAGTTCTAGATATAAGAAAACCATTGTTCCTTATGCTTTGTTCAAAATATCCACCCCAATTTTCCCATCCTTAAAATTGTTATTCCTATTAACCTCGAGACGACCGCGAGTAATCGGTTCTATCCCCTTAACCTTAGTTCTAAGATAACTGATGTATATAAACATGAAAACTTGGCTCTGTAAAGTTGATTCGATTGAGCCTGTACAAATAAATGAATTCGTAAAAAAATATATATATATATATATATATATATATATATATATATATATATATATATATATATATATATATATATATATATATATATATATATATATATATATATATAATATATACATATATATATATATATATATATATATATATATATATGTATATATATATATATATATATATATATATATATATATAAATATATATATATATATATATATATATATATATATATATATATATATATAATATATATATATATATATATATATATATATATATATATATATATATATAAATATATATATATATGCTTATTTATATATATATATATATATATATATATATATATATATATATATATATATATATATATATATATATATATATATATCTTCTCTCTCTACTGCGCTCCTTTCATGTGGTTCCAGGTGCTGATAGAATCAGATTAACCTGCTTAAGAACCTCCCAGACGTCACAAAGCGGCGCATGTTGAACTTGTTTAGTCAATTTCCGGAATTAAACATTGTATATAATGATTGGGAACTGGTGAAAGTTATTGCTATTCAATAGCTTGGTAAACCCGCGTCCGACCACAACTCCTATTGCGATGTTATCTTGTATTCGAAAGTTGTTGGAGAGTATGATTCTCTTCCGTATGGAAAAACGGGTTGAGACGAACAACCTGCATTCAGATACTCAATATGAGGTAAGGGGACGAACGACTGTCTCGTGTTGCTTTCCACAGATATTCACCTAGCTTTTGCTAAGAAAGAGCAAATGGCTTCTGTATTCATGGATATATATGGGCTTTTGATTCAGTATCTGGTGCAGTTCTCTGAGATGAACTCCACGTTAATAGCTTCACGGCATTATTGAATATTTTTTTGTACAATTTGCCATCGGAGAAACATATGAGCCTTTCTCATGGAAACTCTATTTCTTTTCGATTTACCTACACGGGTCCTAAGATCCTGTTTAAGCACCCTTTGTATAATTTTTATTAATTCTAGAATTAAAATGGAAGCAGAATTCATCAAGGACAGTATCAAACGACTATTGAACAAACTGGACCGGAAAACTTTAGAGTGTTATTCTCAGCACCTGAAGTTAGCCAAGTAAGGGATACTCATTCCGTGAAATTCCAGGAGTTCTTGTCCCCGAGTCAAGGTAGCAGAGGAATGCGAATCAAATAGGAAACTATTGGTTCTCGATATGAAACTGAATAGCCCCCCCCCCCCCCCCTTAGAATAGAATCCCAACAGACTCCGACCACACATCACACCAAGGAACAGGCCACACTTACACCCTCCATCACCACGACACCGGTGGTCCACCCCATTGAGGGGCTGGTTTTCAACCGATCGACGACCGCATTCACGGAAGAACAACTAACTCATCTCAACAAGGGATTAGGATACGCGGTTACAATCAAGCCTGACGTGGAACAGATCATCATTGACGTGGAGACAGCAATTACAAACACTCTTCCGACATCTTTACAAGACGCAGCCAGGACTTTCACTTCGAACATTATTAAGGACGGACAGAAACAAAAACCCAACAACGAGGAGGAAATTCGCATCGTTAAGGAACTGAAGTCAAAGCCTGTTTTCTACCTAAAAGCAGACCAAAGCAACAGATTCGTCATCATGGATAAGGAGGACTACAACAGGCAGATGCCTTCTAAGATCAATAATGGTCCTTATAGGCAGCTTCGAGTAAACCCCCTACCAAACATGGTAAAACACGTGGATAAAACACTAAAGGAGTGTAAGGGGATGCAGCAGTCCGTCTTCGCGAACCAAACCCCATCCTTCCCAGAATCAAAGGTCTCCCAAAAGTCCACAAAACTGGAAACGAAAGAGGGAGATTGTTTTATCTGTAGGATCTTCAGCCCATAAGCTAGCAAAATGGCTAGTAAAAGAATTTCAAGGTATCTCCGAGCAATTCCCAACATGCTCAGTTCACAACTCAGAAGAATTTGTACAACAGCTACAGTCATCAGGTCATATAAATGATAATGAAGTAATGGTATCTCTCGATGTCACGGCCCTTTTCCATCAAGGACGCAATTAACCTTCTAGAAGATTAGCTTTCTAAACAAGGAGATGACACAACATGGAAGCAAAAGGTGCGGCTGTACCTTAAGCTGAGTCGACTTGGCATGGAAGAAAACTACCTTTCTTTCAGAGGTTCATTCTATAAACAATTAAAAGGAGCCCCTATGGGAAATCCTCTATCCCTATTCCTCTCTTAACTGTTTATGGCGAATCTGGAAACAATCCTTAAAGCGAAAGGATTACTCCCAAGGGAAGGTCCATTAATTATGTCACGCGGTAGGGGGGGAGAGGGGTTTTGTGAAAACGTGACGATCCATACAAAAAAATTTGAAGGCCCATACAAAAAACGTGACAAGGGGGGGGGGGGTTATAAAAAGTCACTTTTTGCGTGACGTGGGAAGAGTTTTTCTTTTTCGAGTCTTCCCCCGGGTCTGGTGGCGTTACGTCGACGACATTTTTGCGATAGTGAAGGAGCGCTACCTGCCGCAAATAATTGATCTGCTGAATTCCCAACATAGGTCGATTAAGTTCACGGTCGAGCGAGAGACTGATGGAAAACTTCCATTTCTCGAATTGTCAATTACCAGAAAAGACGACAATACCCTGAAGTTTGGCATTTACCGAAAACCGACATCCACCGATCGCTACATCACTTCTGATTCGAACCATTACGGTTCCCAAAAACAAGCCGCTTTTCACTCAATGGCACACTGGCTCTTTAGCATACCAATGGAGAAGGAAGAGTTCGAAGCTGAAAGGGCGAAAATCCACGAGGCCGCTGAACTGAATGGGTATGATAAAGAATTTATCAACAAAATCATCCGAAAACACGAACGCAAAAAACATCGACAAGACGCGACTACACTTGAGCCAGAAAAATCCGAGAACCAAAGCATTAGTTTACCGTTCTACCCTAAGGTTACTAACGCCATTCAGAATATTATGAAGGATCATGGTTTTCAGGCGGTCTACAAAAGCAACAACACGCTGAAAGACATTCTATGTGCCCTCAAAGATAAGGTTCCGAAGGACGAAATGTCGGGTATTTATGAAATCCCATGTAAAAATTGCCCGGCGGTGTACATCGGTCAAACCCGCCGAAAATTTAAAGTCCGCTTGAGGGAACATAGAAACGCCGTTGATAACGAAAGGCCGAATGAGTCAAGTGTAGCAGCACACTCTACCGGATCAGATCACAGAATAGATTGGGATCATGCGAAAATTAAAAAGTGTGGAGAAAGGTTTCCCACCTGAATGCCTGGGAATCCATGTACATCGCCACCGCTGAGCAGCCGCTGATGAACGAGGACGAAGCTCCTATAGCTTCGTCTCTTTTCCACTTGACGAAACGGCAAATCAAATAGATCCAACCCAACAGACCCCCCCCCCCCCTCCCACCTCTTCGACGTGTACTGTGCTAAGTACGAAGCAATTTTACTTTTGTGTCATCAGTTGGACATCTCCCCGTCGATGAGCTGCATCATGCTCGAAACCGGTCGGATAAAAAGGTAAATTTTGAAGTACTTTTTCGTTTGTAAGAACTATAAGTGTTGTGTCCGTACTCGCGTCGCGTTTCCGTTGAGTGTAATGCTGTTCTTACGTTAGCACAAAAATCATAAATATGAGTGGAAGCAAAGGTAGTTGTAATTAAATGGAGTATACTAATTCTTCTTCTTATTTCTTGTTTTTATGTCAAAGACATTGACGGTTGTCTAAGTGACAATAGTACGTTGAGACAACTTGCGGCGTAGTGTTTGTCACGATGCCCAATGGGGCAAGTACCCTTACAGGATACCTTAGACTATTTGTCTACTTGAGCTCTAATGCTAGGAATCGAATTCTCTACGAATTGTAAGAAGCATAACTCATTCTATGACATTTAAATATCTTGGGCACCAGGAGATTCCTCATTGAGTATCTGAAGAGAAATTGCCAGCAAAGAATCATCTTTCTTCGAACAACAACAGGAACCTGATCTTCTAGCGTTGTACCGGACAACAATTTTGGCGCTAATATTCGGTAGTTTTTGTTTTCAGTCAGCGGCTCAGTCGCACATAATAAAACTATAAACATCCACTCGCCTCACACCATGAGTCTTGAAGGGCTGGCTGGCATCTCTCCAGCTCCTCACCAGGTGTGAAGTTATGAACCTCCAGGTACTCCCCATTTGTACATAACACAAGACGCAGCCCTTCGTTGAGGTGGGCTTGCTAATGAACATGGGTTGGAAATCCGATATTTACCTTGGTTTGGGAGGGTGGATGTGGGACGAGACTTCATTCGTGTGATGTCTTGCCTCATGTCCAATCATTATTCTTTGAACGCTCATGCATACCGAGTTGAGCTGAGCAACAGTAATCTCTGTGAATGTGGCCAAGGTTATCAGGACGCTTACTTACCTTACCAATCAGACTAAGGCCGGCGTGGCCTCTGCTGTACACAAAAGTTGTCTCCATTTTATTCGGTTCATGGCTGTCACTCGCCAGCCTCGCTGTCTGCGGAGGGTCCGCAGGTCGCCTTCTACTTGATCGATTCACATTGCTCGTTGCGCGCCTCTTCTTCTTGTACCTGTCGGTTCGTTTTCGAGAACCATTTTCACAGGGCTGTCGTCCGATATTCTTACGACATGCCCAGCCCATCGTAGTTGACCAATTTTTGCGATGTGTACGATGGGAGGTTCTCCCAGCAACTGGTGCAATTCGTGGTTCAGTCTGATAGGTTCTGATTTAACTCCTTTAATAAAGGTATGGTTCGGTTATTGGTGAAGATGTGAAAAGGGTGCTTAACCTACCTTGCCATTCAGGGTCGTATACACAATTGGTTCTCCCGGAAAAAAATCATGTGGGCCAAACTTTTATCCCAATATTCTGGTGAAAAGGCGGACATTACAAAACAAAATGGCGGAACACAAGGTTTTTCTTAAAACAATTAATTGAATAGAGCATCAGTTGAGGTTTAGAAGGCCGGACATTTTATTGCAGAAAAGTTGGAAACGAGGTTTTACTTTGTTGTAGGTTAACCAATTATTTTTGAATTCTACACTAGTGAGCTCACCGTTGCAGCCGATTGATGCGATGGTCGACTTGCTGAGTCCTTGGGCTGCTGACTCCTCTGAAACATGGCGATGACTTCAATTTTCTTTCTGTTTCTTCTTCTTGTTCTTCTTACTTCCTATTCTTCGGGGTTCTTCAACCTTCACCTGACAAGGGAACCACTGTCCAAGTCCAGGGAGTGGTACCGAAACGCGCGCAAAATATTTAGTGGTCAACCTGGCTCGCTTGGTTTTCTTTTCAGTGCATCAACGGTCGACATGAGACTAGCGCAGTTAAGACTAACGTTTATCTGAAATTTTGGTGCACTGTTTCTTAACTGTTCGTGGTGTTTCTTAAAGTCGACCTTCACTTTGAATTAATTAGGTGTTAGCACTTCACGGTATCTATGCTGTGGTTTTTTTTTGTTGGTTTAAATTAAGACTACACCTCACACGGAACTTTAAACGGATAGTTTGAACTTGCTATTCCGTACCGACACTATCACCTCACTCCTCCGGACCGATCGTATTTCGAAAATTAGAGACATGACCCTATTCGACCGCCGCTTTTATAGCGCGCGATGAGTCAGCCAAATTGAAGAACCACCATCATTAAAATCCTCATAATGCATAGATGACGAAGGAGACGATGATTTCCGAACGATGACAGGAGTGATGACAGGATCGATGTGAGAACGGCGACACGGGCAAAAACTTACACACTACAGGGGTTTTAGTTGGTATCATGGTAGTTTATACCCAGTTACTTCGACAAAGTGGCTGCATGCGTAGCCTTAACAAATTTAAAATTCCTAGAACTTGTTTCCGCAAAACAATCAAATAAATAATAGAATAACGATGTTAATTAATAAATATGCGAAGAAATAAATAAATAAATAGATATGTAATTAAATAGGTGAATAAATAAATGAATAATTTAATTTGAAAAATAAGAAATCTACAGGGTGTCCACGATGAAATTGCCACACTATGAAATTGCTCTAACTTTTTAACCGTTATGTAGAATTTAATGAAAATTTGGGTGGATTTAGTTCATAGTGCATTATTTACATCCTGCAAGTTTTAAAGTCCTGTGATCAAAACTCGTGGAAATGGAGTCGAAAGAACAGCTCGTGCGTGGTAAAATCTTGCGCATTCATCCCGAGAACAAGGATCTCTCGCATCGTTCCATCGCTAAAACGTTGGGAATCGCGAATTCCACGGTGTCGCGAGTGATTAAGCGGTTCGAGGAACGGTTGACCACCGATCGGAAGCCCAGAAGTGAAGGAAAAAGTATTCCGTACAACACCAAAAATCACAACCGCGTAGTTGGGGCCTTCAATCGAAATCCGAACGCCTCCGTTCGGGATGTGGCTAAGAAGCTGCACCTTAGCCGAAGTTTTGTCAAGAAGGCCAAAACCAAGGCTGGGCTTCGAACATTCAAGGTACAAAAGGCCGCCAGAACAAATCCGCCAAAACCCGTGCCAGGAAGTTGTACCTCAACATGCTGACGAAAGTTGAATGCTGCATCATGGACGACGAAACATATGTGAAGGTCGACTTCAAACAGATCCCCGGCAACCTGTTTTTCACGGCCAAGGATAAGTCCAGCGTTCCGGAGCATGTCCGCACTCAGAAGATGTCCAAATTTGCGAAGAAATTCCTGGTTTGGCAAGCCATCTGCTCGTGCGGGAAGCGGAGTGCACCTTTCGTGACCCAGGACACGATGAACGGACAGGTGTACATAAAAGAATGCCTCCAGAAGCGGCTGCTTCCTCTCCTGAAGGCCCACAACGTCCCAACAATTAAACGACCTAAGGTAGTGAAGACACTCGAGGAACTGAAGAAAGTATGGGTTTACATGCAAAAAACGGTTGATTCACAAGGTGTGCAGAATCTTATGGCCGGGGTTAAGGCCAAGGTGTGGGCATTTGCGTATGGACTGTAAATAAAATACGAGTAAAATGGTAAAATGAAGTTTAATAGTTATTTCTCAATCCCTGAAAATTCGATGGCAATCGGATAAAAACTCGAATTTTGCGAATCAATTTTGTGTGTGGCAATTTCATCGTGGACACCCTTAAGCATTTACAATTAGAGTAACAACAAAACAAAAAAATAATATTTAAACAAACGGGATACCAACAAGGAGGTCTACAAATAACTGTTTTAAATATTCGAAGATCAGAAGAACCTTCGACTAAGCCCCTGGTAACTGGTCAAGCCACGGTTACCGTTTTGAGGTGGGCACTACATTTGCCATCTTTTAAATTCACAGTTAATTGCAGGCACCCTATGCTACAAAAAAAACGACAGACGACACAAAACATATATTTACAATCTTCCTTGGATTCTAAACCTTCAACTGACCTTTTCACCAAACACATTATTGTGAACCGAAAGTCATCGGTCACAATCATCCCGGGATAACAAAAAACTAAGTTTTTTTTTTGTCAAAATCGGTACGATATCTGGATCATCAAACAATCCGTTGCTAGGATTTCAAAAAACGTCGAGATTGCTCTAAGGTGCATCAGAAAAAACCGCGAATGTAGCTACCATCATAGTTGTCGAGTTCAATTTCAGATCATCAATTCTTACCTCAACCTTTTTGGTTGATTTTAAATTACTACTTTAGAGATTAGACTGCCTTTCATAACTCATCATAATATTTTGTCGCAAGAATACTTTTGAACAACATACTCTTATTATACTACAGCTTTCATACTCATTCAATTACACAAATGCATTCAGAATCCCCCTCATTCACACTTTTACTCATTCACACAATTTTACAAACAAATTGCCTTTTGAATGCTAGTTTATTTTGAGCTATTTGATGTATCTAGATTAATTCTAGATTATTTGTGGATTTATTTGCAGGGCGCCCTATAACTAATTAATCTACATATCACTCTACTAGGACAGAGTGATATTGATTGAAAGTTAAGGTAAATATGAATTTACCCGCTCAATTCGCATTTCACGGTACTCTCTTGCGTTTGCTAGAGAAAAGGGTTGGAATTGCGTTGAATGACGTAATTCAAAATAAGTGTACATCCATTCGGAACTCCGACATGAATGTGGCTGTATGTGTAATTCAACACACCCCTACACACTGGGTGTTGACATTGCCTACACGCTAAGATCAGATTACCGAAAATACGGTTTCAATTTTACCGAAAATTAGGTTTTGGTAGCAAAACCTAAAGTATCGGTATAATTTACCAAAACAAAACGTTTGATTTTACTTAGTTCTTCAGTAAAGTGGATTTACAGATTTTATCGTTATATTTTACCTAAATTTGGTTAAAAATGCTCTCATTGAGTTGCTAGCATTTTCGGTAAAAATTACCGTACAAAAATAAGTAAATATTAATGTTTTTCCCGGTTTTCCTGCAATACTGAAATTTCGGTAATCCATGTTTACCGATAATTTCAGTATGTGCACTTTTGTACGATTTTCGGTATTTTATGCCGAAATTTTGGTTTTCTTGTCTTAGCGTGTATCTGAAAATGAACTCGAATAAGGAATGATGACAACGGTGAAAATTTTTGATGGACTGCATGGTTTTGCTGAAATTTTTGATGGTGAGTATGCATTTTAACCCCATATTTTGGTTGTATTTTTAGGGAAAACGGACGGAAGCTGGATGACGATGCGTGTGCAATGGAATTCTGGCGATCTAATGTTGAAGACAGTACAAATATGATAATAATTTAATGATGTTGAATGCGGTGATGGTGTTTGTTTATGGGACGGCAACGAAAAGCGATGATCTTTTGAGAATTAGCCAGGCTTCATATGAACAGCGGGCCAAATACCTAGACTTTTTCCGGCCAAATCTTCCAACTCATACGACGATGAACCAATTTTCTTCGTGACGACAAGGAAGGAATTGTGGACTGTATTTCGCGTTGTATTTTTCCGCGGCATTAGAGAGTTTCATATTCCTGCGGTATACAAGTTGACCATCCACGAATGATTTCGCGAACTGCCGATAACGAAGGTTATAATGATTACGTGATGTTAGATGCACCTTTTCGAGATTTTTGCTTACCAGCTCGTAAGTTCTGGTAAACATATCCTTTCTCCGTTCGGTCAGCTGTTCTGCAGTAAGATTTTCGTCATGACGTGCGAGCTTATGATCCGATCCAGTCTCAGAAAGTTCGTGTCCGTGAGTGATGAAACAAGGCGTAAATCCAGTGGACGCATGCACACTAGTATTCAGAAGCATCTCGATCTCAGCTGTGCGAGTGTCCTAAAGACGCTGGTCCTCTTTTACGTAGGTACGGATGGCCGTATGGTACCGTGAGTTGAGCCAATGAGTTACGTTGAACTGCTTCAGCAACACTCTGAAGTCTTTGGACACAAAGCTGCTTCCATTGTCGGTAATTATGATTTCTGGTGCGGAGTTTCTGAGGATCCATTGCTCTTTCAGAATAGTGCATAGATTCGAACTGTTGATGCTACGAGCCGGTTGGATCATGACCCATTTTGAGAAATAATCCGCCACGACCAAAATATATTGGTTTCCACGACGGCTGCGTGGAAGTGGACCGATATAGTCGGCGGATATGATCTGCCAGGGACGGTTGGCGATCCTCATATTACCCGTTTCAGGCGTAACCGGTGTCGAAGCGGGCTTTACTTCCTTACAGATGCTGCATTGTTGCACGTACTGCCGGATTTCACCAGCCATCTTCGGCCAATAGTACCGTTGTCGAATTCGTGCAATCGTTCGCTCATACCCTGGGTGAAAACACGAATCGTGACAATCGTGTAGAATGCTGGGTATTTCGGAGGACTGTGGGACAATTTTCCATTCAAATCGAGAATCGTACGGATAATCGGGAATCGAAAGAAACTTATACAGACGACTGTTTTGCACCTTGAAATCAACATACTCATCTGGCTGACTCAGTACTTTACTAACCATTGTGGAATACCAGGAAGAATTTGCTGCGTCGGTTACAAGGGCGATGCTTCTCGACAAAGCATCCGCAACGATGTTATCCTTGCCTTTACGATGTTCTACGGTCATATCGAATTGTTGAAAGTCCATTGACCATCAACTGCATCTGGATCCGACTTTCCACTTGGTTTTCAAGATATGAGTCAGCGCCGATGAGTCTGTGATCAGGGTGAAATGGTACCCTTCGATGTATCCGCGAAAAGCATCGATCGCACGGATAGCAGCTAGTGCCTCCTTCTCAGCGGCATGGTAATTTTTCTGCGGTGTAGTGAGTTTGTGCGAAAAGTAAGCAATGACTCGTTCACCTTCATCATGCTGCTGAGTCAACACTCCCGCTAACGCGACGTCACTCGCGTCCGTTTGGATCACAAATTCACGATCGAAATCTGGGCTACCCAGAATCGGAGATGAAATCAAAAGTTCTTTAATTTTACAGAACGCATTCTCAGTGGACTCATTCCACTGACTTATCTTGGATTTGGTTTTGAGGAGATCGCTTAAAGGTGAAGTCACGCCGCTGAAATCTGAGATGAATCTTCGGTAATAATTCACCATTCCCATGAATCTCCTGAGCTTGGTAATGGTGGTGGGCCTCTCGTACTCTACGATGGGGTTGATTTTGTCTGGATTCGTACACCCGAACCCGAAACAACCCTTTGCCATGCACACTGAACGCGGTATACTTCCGTGAATCTGGGAAAAAACGACAGACGACACAAAACATATATTTACAATCTTCCTTGGATTCTAAACCTTCAACTGGCCTTTTCACCAAACACATTATTGTGAACCGAAAGTCGTCGGTCACAAGTCACCTCCTCCACGTTTCGTCTTCCATCTGCAGTCCACCGTAGATGGTATGCAGCACCTTCCGTTCAAAGACTCCAAGAGCGCGTTGGTCCTCCACAAGCAATATCCATGTTTCGTGGCCGTAGAGAACTACCGGTCGAATAAATGTGTTGTAGATGGTCAACGTTGTGGTTCGGCGAACTTTGTTCGATCTTAGAGTCCTTCGGAGTCCAAAGTAGGCACGATTGCCAGCCATAATGCGCCTTTTTATTTCTCTGCTGGTGTCGTTATCGGCGGTCACCAATGAGCCCAGATACACGAATTCGTCTAATACCTCGATTTCATCACCGTCGAACTGAACTCGTGGTAGGAGGCTAACATTGTCTTCTCGTGAGCCTCTTCCCTTCATGTATTTTGTTTATCAGGATGCAGATCACATTATTTGGTCATGTGCTGAGCATCGTGGAGTCAGTTCCGAGCTTTATAATTCACTTCGGGCTCGAGGTAGACAACCCAATGTACTGATTCGAGATATTCTGGCTGTGCGTGATTTGGAGTTTATGAAACGCATATATGTGTTTTTAACTGACGTTTGTCTTTGATCGTAGTTTACTTAAAGTATATGTTTTTCTTTCTTAAAATGTTCAAGTCAGTAGGAAACTAAAAGTTGTATAGCTAAAAGTTAAGATTAGGCAAAGTAGAGTTTAAAATAAATGTGTTGTAACCCATACTCCAAATTCCCGCCCATCTTCCCATCCGTTAGATTATTATTCCTATTATCCTCGAGAAGGCCGCGAGTAATCGGTTCTATCTTCCTAACTTAAGTTTTAAGATAACTACAGGTATACCTCGATTTAAAGTACACCAACATACTCACTTCAAATCGCAATCGCATAAAAACTACTCGTTGTATCTAAAATCTACTAGAGACAAAAGAAAAAGTAAACTTCTGTTCTTTTTTTTATTGTACAATTTTTTATACAATCAGTATTTTTTATGGAATTTCGATTTGAAATGAGAGAGATGATGTACGTACCATCGAGGTATGTCTGTATTGTAAATACATATGAAAACCTGGCTCTGTATCGAATTAACTCGATTGAGCCTGTACAAATAATTGAAATGATAATAATACAATTTTATTATTGTGCATCTTGAATCCATATCGATAGTAAAAGTTAACGATTAGGATTGTTTAATCGTTTACTCTGTAGACTGAATATATGAAATATCTGGTGAAGTGTAATAAGGGTTCAGTTTCACCATTGGTGGATTAGTTCGGATTTTTATTTGCTAAGCAGACATAACCTGAATTATCTGAATCATCTTGATTCGATGCGTTCCTTAACTTAATTTACTTCTCAAAAATTTAAGCTTTTCTTCGATGATAAATTTGCGCTATACCATTTCCATTCATGCTATCCCCGATCATCAGCAGAAGGATACATGGGGTCTACATCGGTTTGCTTGTTATATTGAGACTGACACCTTTATCCACTCCCCGAGTCTGGTGAAAATGATGAAAGCAGAAAAATTATTATGTTCAAAGCGTTTCGGTCTCACGATTTCCGGCTTCTCGCCTTTGGCAAGCATTTGCGAAGTCAGGCACATCATGTTTCAAGCGAGTGCCGCGAATTCCTAAACAAGCAAATACACATGGAGCGCCGAATATACGGAGGAGCTAGCGTTCTAAGCTTCTTCCGTGACTTTATGAAAAAAAGCTCAAACGATAGCACTGGCGTCTGGCCTCGAGAAAAGCGGAATAACTCTTGTGTCGTGCTGGCACTGCTTTCCATTCTGTTGCAACCATACCATAACTATTAGCGCTGCGACGATGTGGACTACGATGCCTTCAAGCTGTTCATTTATTTTTTAGTTTTCTATAAATTTTAACTTCGGGCTAGAAATATAACCCCTACATTCATTGCGCAAATTATTGCCACTTGCCTACCTCTGTCCTGGATTCAGAATGGTTATCATCAAACAGAGCTCTACCACGATAGAAGTTTTGACATGTTGATTAAGATTCACAACTGAACTGAATTGAGTGTGTTAGTCTGTAACTCGGTAATTGACATTGCCTTCCCTATGAGTCTTCATTTCGTTTGATTTCACGTTGACAAACATTAATATGAAGCAAAACATCTCGCTGGCTTCCAGCCTCAGCATCGTGTGCCCTATTTACAGTTCTCTTCATTAAATTTCGGCGCTGCTTGTTGACTTCCTTAGGAGTAACGAAATTTTCGATTAATTTTCATCCTCGTTTACCCCGGAGTCTGCTTGAAGTTTGTTTTTCAAACGCAATCATGGTTCAATCTGGGGTGAGAGTTTAGAGTATGTATATAAAAGTTCGGGTGAGCGTCCAGCGGAAGAATCCAGACCAAAGCACTATGGGAAACTTAGACACAATCGGTAATTTTCTGCTCAAGATGAACTGATGAATGTTGATGCTTGCTGTGTACTTTACATCAACTTTATTCCCCAAACTTTCATGCTCAGAGAAAAGAGTTTGCCAGAAGAAAACAAAAAATCATCAGTTGATAGGTATCTTTAGAAAATGAACTTCATTCAAAACAATCCAAATCATTTCGAACGTGATTTAAGTACCGTGAAACGGTGTAAAAAAACCGGAATGCGTTTAGAGTAAAGATTTTCTTTAAATAATAATAGAATTTGATAATTTGACTCTGTTTAATGATGTAACGTTTTACTGATAATAAAAAAGTTGGTTTCACTTCAAAAATTTTAATATTTAGCTTCCAATAACACTTAAAACAATCATTCAAAGAAACGGTCAAAGAGATGTACTTAGTTTGACGATCAAATGTTCTTCTGATAAATGTCCACACGCAAAAAAATGTCGCGGTAGAAACTACCATTTCGAGGGTTAAATTAAGCGCAATCACCAACAATTTTCAGCTGACAATAAATGCGTTTGATTTTACCATGCCTGCGATTAGATCAACCATGGTGCGGTTTATATCAATATGAGGTCTGTCAAATATACCACAAACGTTGAAGGTTTCACCATAAACGTAGTAAATTTGACTGAAATTTCATGGTAGTTTTAAAGATAGGCGTAGTCGGCTAAAATGGTAGTTTTTACTACAAGATTTCTTTCTGTGCAGCAATTTTTAAGGTACAGGGTGCGGCAGAAAATAATTCGAAATTTTGTTCTGTTTCTTTCAAATCCCATTTTCAACTAATTCAAGCAATAATATCAACATTTTCGAGTGCATGTAGGACAACGTTTTGGTCTTCGGAGAAGTTGGCCTTGAGCCAAAAAAGCATTTGGTCCTTTAAAATACCGATTTACACTTCGGAATTTATTTTAACTCCAGCATCAATGAAAACAGGCGGCATTTTCAAACCGTTGGACGCCACCAAGCCAAACATCGTGACATCAGAAGGATGTTTGGTTTGAAATTTGAATTTCACATTTTCCGGAACGTTCTTCATTTTCTGCGGTGAAATGAACCGGTCCGTGCGGCTGTTGGCCACAGCATCGATGCTGAAAAGCTTTTCGTCGGAGAACAGGATTTTTATTTTTTCCTTCTTCAACAAGGAAAGCAATCTCTTGGAACGAGTCACTCGTAGTTTCTTGACCCGGTCCGTAATCAAGTGGCGTTTCACTCTGGCTCTGGAAGATGCATGCAGGTCTTCTTTGATGATTCTCCGCATGGATTTCTCCGAAATATTGGCTTCCTTTGCATGTTTTCTTATTGAACGCACCGGGTTGCGAGCAATTTTTGCACTGACCGATTTGACCACGTTCGGCGTGCGTGCAAAGCGCGGACGTCCACTTCCCAGCTTCCGCTGCTTAGGAGCATCCTGCAGGGTGCTTTTTTATGCGGTAAACTGTTGCCAAATGGCACCCTACCACCTTGGCAATCTCTTTCGGCTTCATCTGGGCAAGCAACAAACTGATGATCACTTCTTTCGCGAACATTTTGACGAATTTGCAATAAATTAAATAGAATGTTTGGATGCAGCACTTGAAAGAAAACATGAACAAATACACTTTCGACACGAATTAACCCAATACTCAAGTTTGAACATTTTCGCATTATTTTCTGCTGCACCCTGTAATTGCCTTCATTTGCCTTCAATATACCATTTAATCAAATTTGATTCATATTTTCCGTAAAAATAAAAAAAATTCCAAAAATTGTTTTTATTGACTAGATGTGAACCGGAAGTGACTGTTTGAAGAGCGGTTCCAGCGAACCTGGTGTCTCGTAGCGTTGACGTGTGTTTCTGTTATGTGACACTATGCTACTAGGCTGCCATTCAAGAAGTTGTTTTGGATACGAAACCAATTGGGACGATGGTATTCCATCTGAGGGAACCAAACATGGTGCCGTCTACCTGTAAGATATTTGTCGAAAGTCACATTTTGACACTCTAAAAAAGTTGCTCACTACGTTCTTCAGAACATTTCAGCGGCTGTGATCTGCAATTCGGATGGGCTATTTTCATGATGGCATCCTGTTGATCAAATTAATTTTTCACCACTCAAGAAATAGCTTGATTATTCGTTTAGATCAAGTTTTGTACGATGTTGAAGTTTGTAATCGCCTAATGATGTATTGTGATTCAGTTAAGTTCTGAAACTATGTTCAAATTCTACGGCAAGAATTTAGCCGGCTAGAACTATCGTTTGCATTAAAAAAATGTACAAAAATTACCGATTTTTCATGGGTTTACCTTCAGCCACACTGACAAAACTACCCATGCAGCATCAATCATAATAACCCATGAGCCAGCAGACAAAATTTGACAGCTCTATCAGTCAAACTGTAACCGTGATGGCAAAACAGTGAAGCATTCTGAAGTGTGCGCGTTCAAAGAACGGCACCCCACCGCGTCTATACGCCCGTTCCGGCATCTGCAACATCTTGACACTATTACACAACAATCCGAGCATCGAATGAAAGCCCGGGTCAGACGGCCGACGACCCTGAGCGGCAAGAAGTTCCAAAGGATGCTGAAGAGGAAGACCGAGAGAAAAGTGGCTACATCGCTGCGTGCGTGGGAGGTCGATTCAACCGGCCAAACAGCGAAAAAGTACCTGGCGAACATGAACATACATGTCAGGAAGCGGAAGTCGCGTCCACTGATTTTGGAGCTGTAGGCAATGATGCAGCGGCAGCGGCTGAATAAGATGGTCAACTCGATTTTCCCGGTAAATCGCGACGAGGCGGTGGTGATGGACGACGAGACTTATCCCATCCTGGATGGCAACGATTGTCAGGGTTCATTTCACACACCAAGTTCTCCAAAAAGATGCTGCTGTGAATGACAATCAGCGAGAAGAGGATGTCAAAGCCGCTCTTCTTTCGCTCCGGACTGGCCGTGAAGGGGGAAATTTATAGTACGAAATGCCTGCCGGAAGTTGCGTCGTTAATCAAGAAATACCAAAAGGGCGACGACGCGGTGTTCTGGCCGGATCTGGCGTCGGCCCACTACTCGAAGCGATCGTTGGAGGAGATGGAGCGGCTGAATATCGATGTGGTACCCAAGTCGGTGAACCCGACCAACGTCTCCCAGCTGCGTCCCATCGAGAATATCTGGGCCAACCCGATGCGTTAGATCTACTTCAACCATTTTGTCGTGAAAACTGAAGAGGAATTGATAAATAAAACGAAGAAACGCATGTTTTCATCCGCCATAGCGGATGTTCCCGTTAACTGGCAGAAGGCCGCTCGCAAGGGGGTTGAATGTTTTTGCAAGTAAGCTTAAATAATTACCTACCATGGGAAGTTTATCAAAATCAATTATCTGTCTTAGTATTTTTTTATCGCCATCCGAAATAAGTCCATTTTTTAATGCAAACGGTCTTTAAGGTTTTTAATTTAAATTTAGGAATCAGAGACCCACACTTTCTTTTTTATAAATTAATTAATGGGGTGCTGAATAACGAAACACCATAACGATGTGTTCTATCATAATTTAAAAATTTAAAATATGTCATAATATTAAGTAATACTTTCAACAAGAAAAAATATCATTCAGATTGACAAAAGTCCTGGTCCAGTTGTTTCAAATAAATATAACATTTAAAACTGATCTCGATACAAGAAATATTTCCGAAATAATGAAAAAAGTGATCTAAGGTACCCCGTTTTACTGCACATATATTAAATTGGTTATTCCTTCTTTATTGCCGTCCTTGACTAAACATATTTACCTTGGTTGTGTAAGCTAGAAGTTACAATATCAACAATAATTGGGGGTAACTTTCCCGTTAATGAGGTTTCCACCGCCCATTGTGCGCTTCCAGTGTTTATCCATAAACGAAAGACGAGCTAGCAAAAAACCTCCAGGGCGATGAAGCAATATTGCCAAAATGTTTATCCCTCGTCTTCAGTGCACCTGTTGGGTCGTTTCGCTGACTGAGGTTTTATGATTATTTGGTTATCATGCTCTCAACAACGTTTCTATTTTGTTTACCTTTTTACAATGTTGGTTGGCAGGACTTACCGCTAAGTTAAACAGTTGAATTCTGTTGTTAGGAAATTTTACTCCCATGTTCTCTAGAATTTGATACATTGCATTATTTTATTATTCAATGTATGAATTATGGATCAAGTTCTCCAAAAAACATGTTTTGAGAATCACATACATTTTCGCAAAAATCAAAATTCTCACTCAACTGCACGATAAGCTACGCATTACTCTTGCTGCTTTTGGCAGAATTGTTAGGCAGCATTATTTTCGTCTCCCTTATTTTTTTAACGGGTATCCATTATTCTTCCCCATCACAGTCGGGAAAATATCTTCATTTCAAAACAAGCAGTGCTTCAACATTGCAATACATAATAACACTGAATGACAGTAGGTGGCATGTCCCGGTCTTAAATGGATTGTCAGTTGCCTAATAACACGTGAACGGTTTGTGTTGCAAATGCGAAAAAAAAAATTACAAAGCAACAAGTTCAGAAGAGCGCACAACATCATCCTGGAACCTGAATGAAAAAATACATAGGACGTACATAAGCGAGAAAAAATGAGGTTATCATGGATTGAATTTCAAGTTCTGGAACGATAATTTAATTCTTTTCATGAATTGATAATATAGAATGCAGGGCTTGTTCGCGACAAACTCTGGACACCCCTAAATACGTATATCTCTGGAAATCAACGTGTGAAATATGTCGCAGACTGACGAACGTATGTCTGTTTATTGTTTATTTGAAGTCTGTTCATTGCGTAAAATCAATGCTTGGTGATACTACAAGCTCTCGGTGTCACTTGACGTTTGCCGTTCCGTTTCCGTTATCATTGTGTTTGGGCGGTTATTACCAAGGAGGGTATTGTGAAGGAAGTACCATCTGCGATGCACCGAGTGACGGAGATCTGCCACCCCCGCTGATAGGTGAAGTTAAGGATGCCATCAAGCAGCGGAAGGATGACAAATCGGTTGGAAGGTTTAGTATCGGACCAGAACTTACCAAGATGGGCCCGGAATATTCGGACAATTGCCTACATCGACTGATAGTCAGATTTTCGGATACCGAACAGCTGTCGGAGGAGTGGAAGGATGGGCTTATATGCCCTATCTACAAAAAGCGGAACAAACAACAAATGACAAAATTAAACGAGTAAAAAAAACTCATTTTTGAAGAAAAAATTAAGGGGAAGTTTTTACTCAAATCAATCGAAACTTTTTTACAATTATAAGTGTATTCATGTAGTATACAAAAATATTTTTTTTCAATTTTTTTTCAACAAAATGGCGGTCATTAGAGTGCGTTGAAAAGGTCTTTGTATTGTGCTTGTGCCGGCTCTTCCGGTCACAGTTTTGATCTGAGACTCGCCAACCCAAAAAAATTACATTAAATACATTAACAGTTAGTAGATGAATTGAAAACAAGTAAAAAAAAAATTGCACTTATGGCGTAACTTTTTTGAAAAAAAATCCACATTTTTTCCGCCGTTTTATCACATTTTTACATATTTAATAATAAAATATTACAATAATTTTTAATCCATATAGTAGGTAATACTGCCATAAAGAAATCTTTAAGTATCAGCTTAATAGAATAATTAGTTTTCGAGTTATCACCGGCATAAACTCCGAAAATGCTGTTTTGAGAAAAACGCGTTGAAAATAGGTCTTCTCGGTCAAGCGTCTCTTTATACCTGCTGCGCGCGAAAAATGCGTCTTCGAAAAACGATGAAAAGAAACACTTGGAGTTCGAATTTCGAAAAAAAGGTTTCAGAAGCAGAAAGAACTACAAGAAATTTGCCAACTTTTTAAGCAATAAAAAATAATGAATTTTTTGGTCATTCTAACTGTATACCCCCCATAATGCCGGCTATAAATTGATATCCCAAATCATCTCTCAGTGACGGTCCCCACTAGCAAATAAATTCGTGGGAATTTATTGCCGGCTTAATCGATGGCTGGTCTACAACAGATCAAATCTTCACTTTGCCGCGGATCTTCCACCTATGATGAAATAAACCGCCAAGAGCTATGAAAGATCGTGAACGAGAACGGCTTTCCGCGACTTTTGACCAAGGCTACGATGGATCATCAAGGCTACGATGGATCAAACGGATTATTGGGTTCATTCGAGTCCCGCAGGGAACTCGAACATCGTCAAAATGGTGGAATTTCTCGCATGCTGTTGCTCTTAAAGGTGTTATGAGACGAGCGGCATTCAACAGGTGGGGCACGATTCTTAATAGATACAGTCAATTTATCTGCTTTGCCGACATTGTGGACATTGTCAACAGAACATTTGAGACGATGGCAGAGCAGTACACCATACTAAAGCACTAAGCAGTGAGGATTGGGTTGAGGATGGATACGTCCAAGACAAAGTACATGCTCCAGTTTCTCCAGTTCATCCATCTCTCCAAAATGCCAATGAAGTGCGAGGCTGTTAGCTTTAGCTCTGCGATCGATTCACCAGATATCTTAAGGGTTATGTCGTCTGCGAAAGCGAGTCTTATACATGAACCCAGGAACCTGTAGACGTTGAAGCGAGTTGGCGAAGTTCACCTAACCGGTGCTATTCAACGCTTTTCTCACGTCAAGGATGACAACTGCACAGTAGTGGACTCCTCGTCACTAGCGCTGCATTGTCACTTTTGCCGTCTTGGTGACGGACAAGATTGCATCCACCATTGACTTGCCTTTAAAAAAGCCAAACTGGTTGTTTGATAGACCACATGTACTCTCCGTGTACTTTGTCAGTCTGTTGAGGATTATCCTCTCGAGCACCTTACCCGCTGTATCCAGCAGACATATAGATCTATATGCCGATGGATCCCTGGTGTCTTTCCTGTCTGTGGTAGCAACACTAGGGTCTGCATTTCCCAGGCCCACGTTAAGACACCCTCGTCCAGACACCTTTGCATCCCCACCCTGGGAGCCAACATGATAGCTGTCTTGATGACCAGATTCGAAATCCGGTCCTGGCGATTCGCTGATCTTAATCGACTTTGCTATCGTAATGAGTTCATAGTTCGTCACCATTTACTCGTCTCCAACCCCGGTAGTGCCGTTGCCAATATCCACGTGGTTACGTATGTTCAGCTGGGCCAACCGTCTCTCTATCACGATGACAGTGTTGTGGTCTGGGATACTGGAACGCTGGTCATAAAGAGTCACTAGTAGTCGAGCAACTGAAGCAGATCTGGTGATTGCGCGGTAGGAGTTCCTCTGGTTTCATCATCTTTTACTGCCATCGCTACCCGTTAGGCTTTCGTATTGGCCATCGGTCACATGCCCTCAAAGCAAGCTCACTTGCTGGCCTTTATCTCCTATTTTAGCGTGGCCTTCGCGGTGGCTAGCGCCCCTCTATGCTCCATTCTTTCAGCGTCGGACAATGCTCTCTGCATCCTCCGTCTTACGCGGAGGCATGTTCTTCGGAAGTCAGCATTCGAGTCCTTCCATCAATACCATGTACTGCACGCTCATGTAAGTGACATAGCGAGTCGTTCACCGCAAGATTCCGGGGTTTCGTGTTCCCTCTCAAGCACATCTTTAAAAGTCTCTACATAAAATAAGACGTCTTTCATCTGCGGGAGAATGGATTGGATGCTTCTCCTTCCACACGCTGCCTTATGTTGTGGATTATACATTCACGAACAGCCAAGTGGTCGCTATGTGTGTAGACATCATGCACCAATTCTATGGCAGGCACTCTTGTTACCTACGTTGGCTAGGTTCACATTGAGCCTAGCCAAGGCCTTCAGACGAATCTGGCTCCTGGGGTTGGTAAAGCGGCTCACCCACTCGAGCACCCAAGCGTTGCGGTCCCCCGCTATTACCAACGGGTTTAGGCCAGTTAGCTCATGTTGGAAAACTGTTGAATCGACCATCTAGGTGGTGCGTAGCAGTTGTAGAAGGACACTCGATTCACTTTAACTACCACGAGCCAATATTTGAGGTAGACGCAACATCCTAAACCAGGTACTTACCGGTCACCCATGATTCCGCCATATTATGACGATTTTCAATGCCTACACGTGAACTGTCTGACACAGCAGTTTCTAGACGGCCTCACAACTGTTCAGGGTATTTGGGGCATTTAGGGGTTCTTCGCAGTTGCACGCCTTGTGGCTTGTGCTGCCGCATCTTCTGCACATGTTATTGTGGTCTGGGCCTTAACAGTCCCAGGACATGTGGCCACTCTCCAGGCATCTGGAACATGTCTCATGCGATTGGTGCTGGCTGAGTGGGCATATAGACCATCCTACCTTCACCTTTGCCACTTTTAGAGCCATGTCCGCATAGGCTGCTGTCATTCTCATGGAAACCACCTGGGTCCCAAGTGGATGCATCCACAGCCGTTTTGCTGCGATGGCGACCTAGACCTTGCACGGTTCCTTTGGTGCGGTGGAGATCTTGCCCGCGTCAGTTATCTCATCCTGGTTTTTACACTGGATCGCCATCTGTGAGACGAGAGCTCGTATCTCCACATCCTCGACTAAGGCCTGTTTTGCCAATTCTCCATACGCAGGGCTCTTGAGCCTGGAATCTTCTTCAGCTCCAAGGTCATGGTGCCGGTGCAGGTACGGCATGTATTCCGCACATCGGGATCAAAGTTCGGCAATTTGGCATCCCCGCGTATCGCTTTAAAGACCTTAGAGTGCTTCAACGCCTCGGTCCTAACGAGGCGGTATTCCTTTACATGGCTTGAGTTGTCACTCGTTCATCTTTTGGCACTCGCATTTGTGTCAGTGCTTGTTATTGGGGATCTAACGGTTCCCTAGCAAAGGAAAATAACAAGTTGATATCATATAAGTAAGAAGTTCTGTTATCCCAATTATCGTTTTGATTTCCGCTTTTTTTTATAAATTCATTGATTTGTACAGGCTCAATCGAATCATCTTTACAGAGCCAAGTTTTCATGTTTATATAAATCAGTTATCTAAGAACTAAGGTTAAGTGAGTGGAACCGATTACTCGCGGCCGTCTCGAGGTTAATAGGAATTACAATTTTATGGATGGGAAAATTGCGGTGGAAACTTTAATCAAATCATAAGGAACCATGGTTTTCTTATATCTAGAATTGCAAGTTACAATTTTTTAATTGAACGTTTTCAACTTAACAAAAATCACTTTCCGCTGTTATTGCATAACAAATTTAGTTCTCACCATTGGCAAATTTTGTTTTCATATGTTATCATTTTGAACACACTATTTTTTATGAACGTTATAAGTTGAATTGTAAAACCATAAATATTTCCAGCATATTCGAACAAGAAATTTTGCTTTTAATCAAAATATTTTTTTACGTTATTAGCATGAGAATTTGATTTCAAATTGATAACATTATTTGATACTATTACAATAAATTTTCTTAAAATACAAGATTTATGTTATCAGGTTGTTAGCAGTGATAACAAAATAAGTTATTGTTTTGTTGTTTTTTGTTATTCATTCTGTTATTTTGGCTGTTTATTCAGCCTCAATGATAACATATTCAGTGATCAAAAAATGATAACCTGGTACTAGAACTTGTTATCAATTTGATATAATCCTTTGCTCGGGTTGGCCCCCCTTGGCGCTTGGGACAACTTTCGAGGTGAGCTTTTTGCGCTGGGTTTGAGACCACTTTTAAGCTGAGCTTGGCGCCAAGGCCTCTCACTTTACGGCCAACCGGAGCTGGTCGCAAGCTGGACCTTCCGACCTCACCGCCACGTCCACATAGATTCTTGGTCCTTGGGGCCGTTGACCATCATCCGCTTCTCGGAAGCGCTGGGTACCACTTCATCCAGGGACTGCCTGGCCACCTTGAAGGTCGCTGTCCCCATGGTAGATGGAGTGGCCATTTCCCTCACCCTTTCCGTTGCTGCTAGCCATGCCAATTCTTTGGAATTTTGTCTGGCTTAGAGCTTGGCCTCTAGGAAACTCTTCCTGCAGACAGTCTGAACTGCCCTATATAACTTAAGAAGGTTATGTTTGAGGTCCATGCTGATCTTGTTACGCGTTGACGTTAAGTCAATAGTGGCATTCAACTGCTAGGATATTTCTACAACTTTAGTAAGCATTTCCCGCATCCTACTTATGGCCCAGATGAGTCCAGACTTATCCATGGCTTCTCCTAGCTTAGCGTCACCTGCTTCAGATGCCGTGGCACTTTCGCAAGTGTCAGACATGCCACCGGACCCAGCTTTCTTGCGTAGTGGGGACCTCTTTAAACCGCCTTTAGCGAACGAATTCGCTTCTTCCTAGGTTTTTCTGTTGCACGAGGTTCCGTTCTGTTAGGTTCTCTTCCAGCCGCTATCCAAACCCACGTGAAGTAGTTAATATAGTGACCTCATGCAGGCTTGAAGGTGAGCAGGAAGGCAATGCGAGGGATGACATGGCTCGTCATGAGGAACCGTGTGCAGAGCTAGATCGGTGTGAGTCAGGTAAAGGGACATCTCATTCTACTGCCGCCCGACTGGTGGTCCGAGGGCAACAATACTACTCGTTATCATTATTTATCATTATCATTATCACGTTATCATTATCATAATTGGAGTTTTATTGACATCGACTCAAATACATCGTAGTTTCTTTAACCGTTAAGGGGAGCTTCACTTTTCCGAGGTGCGAAGTGGGGATGCAAACTAACTCATACCTCCATGCTTTTTTTTTATTTTTCATTTTTAGACGGGATGGAAAATCTGCAACCAGACACCTGAAGAACTCAGGGTGTACAGATGAGGGTACCAACTCCTCAACCCACTAAAAACCCACCCATGCCTTAAGCCCTGGACCCTCCCCGGAACCCCCTTTCGGTATTACTTCTGGGAGTGGACTGTTGTGCTTGTTAAGCACCCACTATGTAAAATTACTTAGTGACCTGCCTTTTGTCATTTCCCCATTTTTGTTAGAGCTCGAGGACGGCGGGGGGCTGCCACCGGACATGCTACCGGACCCCACTTTCTTTCATAGTGAGGCGCTCACTAGACAGTCTTTAAGGAACCGATTCGCTTACTCCTGGGTTTTTTTTTTGTTCCTTGAGTTTTCATTTTGTTAGGTCTTCTTTCAGCCACTATCCAAACCTACGTGAGGTAGTCGCTATAGTGACCTCATGGTTGGCAGGCTTGAAGTCGAGCAGAGAGGCCATGCGATGGTTGACACGGTCCTTCATGAGGAACCGTGTAAAGAGCCAGATCAGTGTGAGTCAGGTAATGGGACATCAGAGCCTACTCCCGCCCAATTGGCGAGGCCGGGCGTTGGAGAATGGAACGTACTGGAGACCTACGAAAGTTTCAATAGGACGGAAACAGTCTGTGCCCCTGGAACCTCGCCATTATCCGTTCGGTGTCAGTACTCAGGGAGATGACACAGGTGTCAGCACGAGTGCAACAATACTATTCGTTATCATTTCACATCCAGTGTTTATAATTATCATCATATACTTGCCAATTACCAGTTTGTACTCCTCATGGCCAACCAGTGCGAATAAGTCCCCGATGACTATTTTGCTGTCTTTGTTAGGGATCGTATTCACGTTCCAGCTGCTCGTCGGAAACATCCTTCGTCTTCAGTGCTTCCAAGGTGGGGAAGATTGAACATCAATTATGTTTAGGTCGAAGAAACAGCCCATAATCCTCAACACGCACATTCTGTTGTTAACCGGGCACACGATACCTCATCATTCCCATCACAATGAAAGCTGTGCCGAGCTCGTGCAATTCTTCTCAGCCTAGGAAGATGGGTTAAACACCAAACGTACGCACCAATTTTTCTGTCAACAAACCTTCTGCAGCGCTACGATGTCAAATTTGCGGTTTTTCAATATATCAGATAGTACACGGGTACTTCCAACAAAGTTAAGAGATCGGCAGATCCATGTTCCGAGTTTCAAATTATCGTGGCTTTGGTCCACGCCGATTAATCCGTTTCAAGATTTTTGTTGAAGTATTCATTGCAATTATGTAGGTTTTGTTCTATGCCGGCTCACAAGGCTTGCATCAAAATCCCTTGTCTCGTCGGAGGATCATCTTGCAAGAGTTTTATAATGGCTCAAATACGTAAATGGAAGGCACTCTGATGTAGCCACCTCTAACATGTTATACAGATGCTAAGATAGGTTGTCCAGATGGAGACAGCCCCTCCCCCCCCCCCCTTGACACCTTCCCTGTCAGTATACAACAAAGGTCCCGGATTGGTTACCCCGGTTGGTTACCATTTCAACACCTATATACCTCGACTAACTAAGACGACCTTTGGGCTTAATCCACTCACCAAACCTGACGTTTGCTGCTTTAAACATAGAATTACATATTATATTTTCTTATCATAATTCGAACAGACTCCCTCCTTCCTTAAGCACCTAGTAATTGACTTGATATGCTTCACGTTTTTGAACTACTTACCAATATATCACATACCTTTGTACTGCAAATATTGTTTCTCTAATTCTCTCGCACTCAATTTGGAAAGGCATTTTGAAGATTAAACGTAGATTTGACGCATCTTGTGTATAACGTGCCATCTGACTAGATTCTTAAATAAGCCTCATTATACAATACTCCAGCTGACTTTCACATGGACAAGCATCTTTCTTCATTTCCAGCCACCTAAGGTGTCCGTCCGTATTTGTTGTTGCTCTTTGCCGATAATACTGGAGAGCCATTCATGAAAAAATAAAATTCACCGTGGTTGTGTTGTAGAAAGAATATTTAATAACGCAGAGTGTAGATCTTGCCAGAGGAAATAAATTATTCCTAATGAAGGTAACGGAGGGGAAGAATCGGATTTAATTTTGATTTTTCCACATTGATTTGAAGTGCTACATTGGTAGAACTTAATTTGATTTTGGAAGCATGAAGTGTGATTTTGATGGACTTTGGGTTTCAGGAAAACAATTATTTCAAAAGCAATGCCTATAATTTCAGGAAGACTACAGGAACAAAACTACATCATGTGCTTCAGTTTGGCTTGAAAATTTATTATTTTTCTATAGAATTGTTTCAAACATAAGCATTACTGTAGAAACTAGTCTGTATGGATACCAACAAATTTGAATTGAGTTACCTGTTTACATTTTTCAATGGAGTAGACAGCGAAAACTCCCTACACAAACTGTTAATTTATGTTATCAAATTTATAGTCAAATTAATTAATGCATCAGTTACGTTCTACATATTTAACTTTATCGCGGTGGCTGGCAGTGTGCAGCAATAAGCACATCAGCAATGTTCTCCTCTGTCGCTTGATTCACACTATGCTAGGAGTCACATGGCGTCTTTTCAACCGCCACCCAGTTTACCACCCACTTGCTGTAGATCACAGCATCGGTCAGGGCGAAGGAAAACAAAACGTATGGAGACAGGAATACAAGAGAAAGTTAGCAAAACGTATCACTGACAATCTGACTGACACCGTGTCACAATTATATGCGATGCTCATTTCAGTGCTCAGTGCTCTCTCGAATGAAATGACCCAAATGCATCCATGCAAAGTGCATGAGATAACATCATCCGAAGTGCTCTGAGATCAAAGCTATCTCCGGTCCAGAGCGCAAACTCCACGAAAAACTTGGGAAAAGAAACCACAGCTGAGAGCAACGGTTTCATCCTTAGATCGGATGCTGGTTAGTTCATTTCGGTACGTCCTTATAGATAGACGATTCGTGACGACAGCGCTCTCCTAACTCGCGTATGTGATAAGGTGAGGCAGAAACATCGTGCAGCCACCGTTAGTGATTTCTGTTGTGCATCTCCGGTTCGTATGGCAAAACCAACGGTGTGTGATTAGTGGTTCCCACCGACTGCTTTAATGTGCTCCTGTGAAATGAGGCTTCACACAACACGTGGTGTTCTCGGTTCCGTTATCGTTACTTGTGCCGTTTGAATACACCAGAATGAAATTGGATTATTGAATTAAAACACAACTTTCTCGTGTTCTCATACGCGCAACGGTTCGAGTGGATAATGGAAGATACCGCTCTTCGTATAATTGTGCATGACTTCAAACCATCGTTGGAGGAAACAATTCTATTGTTAGTGCTACAGTAGTCGAGAGGTGGAAGCCCAAATGAATTTATATGTGCGATTCACGTATGAGTGCTAATTGTCATAAACGCAAACGGGTGATTTAGCTCCTGTATATGCATTAGAGCTGTTGGCAGTGGTAGGTGGTGTGTGAAGCACTAAACACCCTATTCGTGTGAGGATACTAACCACCTACGGCTAGGTTATATTGGTTAGAAAGGCATGTACCTTCGGTTGTGCAGCCGCGAGTTATGTTACATTGCCTTTCCGTGAAGACTGACGTGTTAACGAGGAAAATGGAATCACTTGGCACATATTATAGTGACGTTAATGAATTTATCACTAACGATATATGATAGAGCCATGTGAGTTGTGGAAGGTGGACGCAGTGTCGGAGGAGGCATTCTGATGCATGCTAAACATGAGTAGTGAGCGAACATATTAGCAATAATTTTCCGGTCCTTGACTACCCACATCTGCCATGATTCATCGGAATAGCACCTAACAAGGAATGATTATCACACTCTAGGTGCCATAAATCAATACTTGTGTGTTCCATTAAGGTAAAACCCCATTTCGTTCACCATGAGGCTATATCCTACAGCAGCATTAACCAGTCGGTAGATACATTACGTTTCCAACCAAGAAGGTCATGTAAAAGCCAAGATGATGTTCCAGGAGGGTTATGTTACTAAGAGCTTTTCCCCATATGCCGTTCCTTATCCGCCACTTGTTTGCATTTTCGATGAACTGAGAAGCAAGGGTACTGACATGCTCGTTCGTTTTTATCCCCTAATTCGAAATGTGTGTGGCCAATTCCCAGAGCTTCGAAGAGGTGAGAGAAACTTTCTGAACCTTAACGCAAAATACTGTTGTAGTGTGGGAAGTAAGCGTCAACGAGCCGTGCACTGGATTACAAGTACCCGTGAAATAATCCCCAAGGAGCAGTTCATTTGAAATTAGTTTTAATTATTATTGAAGTCTAATTGCATTTCCTCATAAACTTTGGGATCATTCAATCTGCATATCTTATAGCAAGTTTTCACGGCAATTTTGTTGAAGTCAAATATCATTGGGAATGCTAACAATCCTAAATCGTGAAGATTATGACGAGGTTCATATGTGGCTCAGCTCGCAGTCTGGTTCAATGGAGACATTCTCTCCGATGTGATTCGAGACTGATATGAATTTTTGTAACCCGAATTCCAGCATAGAAAAATACCGTCGGGTAAAGTGTCATCGATTATGAAATTTCATTTCAACTTTGACTTGAAAGCGCAACCGTAAACATGGTTGGAGTGTAATTCAGCTGGTGCCCAAAGGGCCTGAGTTGAGAGCGGAAGTCATCAAAATCAAAGTGGAGAAAAGAAAGTGAATGCCAGAAGAATAATTAAATGGCTGTGGCTTACATTGCATTGCAGCTTATTGCGAGATTTTCACACTAAGCTTCAGACTGACCATTCTGTAGCAACATCCGGTTCACGAGCCAGGAATGGCTCAGAATGTCCTAAATAATTCAATTAAAAGGGATTTTTATTTATCATCGTACAGAGCCAAAGAGACTCAGATGCTTATGGATATTTGAACGATTTTTGACGTAGGACTACGTCTTTCATTTCTATACTGGGGCGCCGTTCTAAAATTTCTGAAATCGACCGCGTTACGGGTCGTTTTGGATATTTTGAGCGATAATAACTAAGTCATTGCATAAACGATTTTCATATCGTTTGCACCAATCGATTGGAAATAATTCTACGTATCAGTTTTAGTAATCAAGTTAATTGATTTTTAACATTAACTTATTAAAAATAACGTAAATGTAAGGTGATGTCTTATAATTTCGATTCGCAGAGTAAATTAACCAAATTTCCTAGCACAGTTTTCAAATCTAAGCAAGAGACGTCTCCCATCGTCTTCTTCTTCTTATTCTTTGTTCTCGAGAGGTAGATTCTGTTCCACGCTAGTGTTTGGCGAAACATCAGATGCCCCTCCCCTTTTAATGAATTTGATTCACATTGCTTTAGTTGATACCCCCTTTTGTTCATGCAATGATACCCGATGCCATGATAAAAGACACATTTCCGAACAAATGCTTCATTCGTTCGGCAGCATTGGAGCTGCGCGGATCTCCCGGTGCTGCATCACTCGGTACCCAGCAATGCCCAGCATTGGTAGAAGTAATGCCCACCTGGTCGTGGCAGCAGCAGCTGGTGGTTGGTAGCCAGCAGTTCCCAGCCTGTCGTGACTTTTTTTTTTAATTAAGCACTTATTTGTACAGGCTCAATCGAATCAACTTTACAGAGCCAAATTTTCATGTTTTTTATACATCATTTATCTTAAAACTAAAGTTAGGGGGATAAAACCGATTAAGCGCGGCCGTCTCGAGGTTGATAGGAATTACAAATTACGGATGGGAAAGAGGGTGGAAATTTAAAGTATGGTTCACATAACACATTAAATTTAAATTCTAAATTATTGAAACACTTATAACTATACAACTTATGGTTTTCTTTTGACTTGAACATTTTTTGAAAAAGAAAAAAAAACACAGAAAAAAAACTTAAACTAAACATACAGGTTAAACTAACTACAATCTAGAGCTATTGTTAGTCAAAAACACATATATGAGTTTCATGTACTCCTAAACACGTACAGAAAAAATATCTCGAATTGGCACATTGGGTTGTCTACCTCGAGCCGGAAGGGAATCATAGAGCCCCGATCTGACTCCACGATGTTCAGCGCAAGACCAAATAACGTGATCTGCGTCCTGATATCCTTGTCCACACTCACAGAGATTGCTGTCGCTCAGCCCAACCCGGTATAAATGAGCGTTCAAAGAATAATGATTGGACATGAGGCGAGACATGACACGAATGAAGTCTCGACTCACATCCATCCCCCTAAACCAAGTGGTCGTGACTTAAAAAGCAGCTGACGATGACAGTACATACAGTGGATTCCTGTCATATATTCAGGCCATACATACAAATTTCGATCGCGTTCCCCCGACAATTGATGAAACCCGCCCTTTTCAGGGCGAACAAAACAATGTGCCAAATTAAAGAGTTTGTTTTATTAATATCTTATGAGCTAATCGAGTAATGAAAATAGCATCACAAGGCACCGTCTCAACATGGCGTAACTTGAAGAGCCCGGATAAAATGGCCGAGCCGCGTCAATCTATATGTAAATCCTGATTTTTTCTGTTCTGACCATTTCTTAGGGTGGTTTCCTACCAATTATTCAGGCCATCCTGCTACTTGAGAAGACCGAGAAGCAAATTTGATCGCGTACCATGTTCCCCGACAATTAATACAACCCGTTCTTTTCAGGGTGACCAAAACAATATGCAAATCGACATTTTCACTACATGGCGTTACTTCAACATGGTGTTACTTCAAGAGCCGGAGAAAATTCAGGCCATCTCTACTTGAGAAGACCGAGAAGCACATTTCGAACGTGTACCATGTTGCCCCGCGACAATTAAATAAACACCCGTCCTTTTCAGGGCGAACAAAACAATGTTACCAATTAACGAGTTTGATAAAATATTATTTTATCATAAGATAATCGACATTTTCATTAAAACGCATGGTTGTAATGTTACTTCGCGTTACTTCAAGAGCGGATAAAGTGGCCGAAGCTGATGCTGCTTATTTATATGTAAATCCCGAATTTCTCTGTTCTGACAATTTCACAGGGTGATTACTCGCCAATCATTCAGGCCACCCTGCTACTTGAGAAGACCGAGAAGCCAATTTGATCCCTATGTTCCCCGATAATTAATACAACCTGTTCTTTCTGGGCGACCAAAACAATTTTCCCAATAAGAGAGTTTGTTAAATTAATATTTTATCTTGATCTAATCGACATTTTCACTACATGGCGTTACATAAACATGACATTACTCCAAGAGGCCGGAGAAAATTCAGTCCATCTTGCTACTCGAGAAGACCCCCCTCTCCCCGACAAATAATAAAAGGGTCCTTTTCAACACAATTTTCCCAACTAAAGAGTTTATTTAATTTATTGTAGAGAAGAAACAGAATATAGAAGAAATAAATTAAATTCTCATGATATTCTAGCTATGTGTAAAGACATTTGAAAGATAATATCTTTACTGATTTAAACTCTTCTAATAATAATTTTCATTATTATTAAAATAATAACAATAATTCTTATTATTATTAGAATATTCAATAAAATTATATATATATATATATATATATATATATATATATATATATATATATATATATATATATATATATATATATATATATATATATATATATATATATATATATATATATATATATATATATATATATTAATTATCATATATACATATAAATTGTTTTCATATTCATTTCGATATGAATCACCAGTAGAAGAAATGAGCGGGAAATAAAGAATATCACACTCGCGCCAAAATACCACATCACGTGATACGTGGAGCGTATTATCCAATCAGCAAACAGCAGAGCGGACAACGAGATCAGCGAGTAGAACTAATGCCTCATTCTTTCGGCAGCATTGGAGCTGCGCGGATCTCCCGGTGGGAGAAGTTGCAGGTGGCAATATCCCGCTAAGCAGCACCCGGCTAGGTAGTACCCAGCTGTGGCAGTAGCAGCTCTCGGTACCCAGCAGTGCCCAGCAGCAGCTGGCATAAAAAGCAGCTGACCCATTCCTGTCAAATATTCAGGCCATATCAGGCTGCCACGACCAGCCTAGGGCCATTTCAGACCGAGAAACAAATTTCGATCGCGTTCCCCCGACAATTAATAAAACCCGCCCTTTTCAGGGCGAACAAAACATTTTGCCTAAGAAAGTGTTCGTTTTATTAATATCTTATGAGCTAACCGAGTAATGAAAATGATGTCGAAGATGGTGTAGTGAATCGGCGAGCGTAAATACCTCGAACAGGACGAAGACGATTCTTGGCAGCAGATCGTAAAGTTGTGGTTTAAGTTCGAGAATGCGGCGATAGGTGCTGCATTTAGGATTAAAGCAAGACCTGCCGTTTTCGCCAGACCTGGAATCCTACAAGAGGATTGGACTCCCATCTCCAAACGCTCGGCTAGTATAAAGTTGAGTGGCATTATTAAATGCAAGCGGATACAGTTTCCGGTGGTCAGTGCCTGTGCGTTAACTGTTCATAAGTCGCAAAACCATCGATTACAAACACTTGGGGATAAACTATACCAAGTTTTGGAAAGCAAGGGTTCTGCCACCACGTTGATGAGCATCAATGTTCAAAGTTTGAACGCTCACGTGATGGATATCGCCTCAGATCGGATTTTGACAAGCGTGGAATTCCTCGCACTGAGTGATACTTGGCTAGACAATGACTCCTTAGTCGATATTGAAGGCTACCACTGCATCGTTCAGTTCAAACGCTGCAACTTGAGAGCAGGTGGTGTAGCAATATACCAGCAGGACAGGGCTACCACTATAGCTGCTACCCAAAAAATCCAACAGCTCAGTGAACATCATGACGAGATGTTCAGCATTGTCGATAACGTCGGGACATTTGTGCAGCTAATATATCAGTAATGGACACTGAAGTTCTGTTTGTTGTGGTGTACATTTCACCAGGAACAACTACCAAGAATTTAAAATTGTTCTTGATTCGCAAGTTGTTCAAGTATGCTGCGCAAGATACGCCAGTTGTGTTGACTGGAGACTTTAACATTGACGTTTCCAAACATGAAAACATAGATTTTCTAGATTTTATGCAAACACATTTAAAATTTACTTTAGCAAACCTTCGTAATAAAGCAACCACACTTGGTGGTTCTTGTATAGATTTAACGTTTGTTAAAAATATCGGCGTAGAGTGCAGACGTTATTGTTCATATTTTTCGTATCAAAGACCTATGTTGTCTGTACTCGCATTCGAAGCACCCGAACCATTAAATCGACAGGTAGCAGATATTGTGGAACATGAACTGGAATGACAACATCTACCCATTCGACAACCAACCATCACCTAGCACTGGACCATTGTCTGTACTACTCGGACCATAAACAACAAACGACAAAATACCAAACGGCCCTTTTCAGGGCCACTTAAGAAGTTCTAAAGAGTTGAATTCAAGATTTTCATACACAGTATTAACGCTCCTAAAACACCTAAAGACTAATATTATATGCTTTTCTTCCATGGAACAGAACCAATAACAACGACCACCCATTCGACTGTCTACCAAATCATCATCTTATACTCGACAATTACCGGTTCTACTCGGATCACTCCAGGAACAGCGAATAACTGAATACCAAATGGCCCTTTTAAGGGCCACTTCAAGAGTTATAAAGAGTTGACTATATTAATTTTCGTGGAAAACTAAAACTAATGACAGATGGTTTGATGAGTCTTTAGACTGAACAAAATATAGTAGATATTTATTTATTCTATTACAATTCCTCCACATCAACAAGCAGTCCTACGTCGACTTTGCAGATATGTCACTGACATATCTCTCCTTTTCGTTTTTTGCTTTTGCATTTCAAGCTTATTGCTTTCACAATGTGCTTATGTCTTGCCCTCAACTTAATGTGCTAAATGTACTTCCACAGTTATTAATCAAAAACATTCGATTTAAGGTAACATTTGCATTATTTTTAATAAAACTTTTTTTTCCTTTTCTCCACTAGAGCCACTAGCTACATAGCTGATCACCCTTCAAGCTACTGCGTTCGTATTGAGGCTCAATAGTTTACTCCTTAGGGAGTGGATAGTTAGATCATTTGTTATTTTAATTACTGAACGGCGGAATTGCCAGGAGAGTGTTGCCATGCGAAAGGACTTGGAAATGTAGAAACTTATTTTCGATGTTTTTTAATTTGAATGAAACCTTGCATACGCGGTTGGCTTAGAAGACTGAGCGCTAACATAGATTTTTGTGACTCAATAGTGAGTTTTAAAAAGGTCGAATGCATTTTGAATAGCACTTCAATATACACTGAAAAAAAAATCGACAATTAATACGAAAATTTAAATATCTAAAACCAACGGCTTTTTTTTTACTATGAGAACTTGAAGTTATTAAGCAAGTACTAGAACATCAACTTTCAGTGCATTTCTCAGAACTTCAATATTACCGGGAATAAACGTATTTCGATAATCTGATTTTTGAAGCTTTTTAAATTTTTTAACTTTTTTAACCTTTGTAAGAGCATCCGTTCTCGAGATATTTGCGATTTAATTTTATCATACTCGATCAATTTGATTGGAGAACTGGTTTTTCGAAATGTTTAATCAATTTTTCGCTACTTTCTCTGACCGGAAGATGATTGAATGAACGGTTAAAAAAACAGATTTTAAACTATAGAGGATGCATAGCGCTACAGTTCATCTTGTTTTCATACGCGAACATGCCGGGTACATAACTGTCACATATAAAGAACATTAAAACCAGGGAAAGATAGAAATTAGAAGAAGAATTAGTATCTTCCATTTAATTCCAACTACCTTTGCTTATCTTCGACAGATACGCGTATTTCGTCTACAATGTGTAGACTTCTTCAGTGTCTCGTACTAATAACTCGACTGTCGAGTCGAGTTATTAGTACGAGACACTGAAGAAGTCTGCACATTGTAGACGAAATACGCGTATCTGTCGAACATAAGCAAAGGTAGTTGGAATTAAATGGAAGATACTAATTCTTCTTCTAATTTCTAGTTACAGGTATTCCACTAAACAGCTCAAACCCTCTAGGATTCAGGGAAAGATATTTTGTCAACCGAAAGGTTAGAAAAACTGGTCACCAATGATTATATCAAAACCCAACAATCCTCGTTCTTGAGACACACGTAAAATAATTCAACCAATGACGAAGTTGTCATAGTGTGTGATTTTTCCGAATATAACACATTTGTTCTTCAAGATGCCGTTCAAAGTAGTCATTGGAATAATAACCAAGCCACAATTCATCCCTTTGTTATTAACTATGTCGAATCAGGAGCGCTTAAGAATCTTAGCTTTATCGTTATATCGGGAGTACTTGAACATGACACAATAGCGGTTAAGTTATTTATTTTAAAACTAAAGAATTTTTTGAAAAACAATTTATGTCTGATGGAGCTGCATCCTAATATGAAAATATGATTTTTTTTGCAAATTTAAATCAAAATATAGCACAGATGCTGAATGGCATTTTTTCACTACTTCCCATGGCAAGGGGCCATGCGATACAATTGGTGGCACATTAAAACGAATGGCAAGAAACGCATGTACAGCTACAGGACATGAACACCCAATCAGAAAAATAATGATCGCTTAACGAAAATGTCATTTTGTTATGTATCTTATGAAGACTAGGAACAGGGAGTTACAGAATGGAACAATATCTTTCAGCAAACAACAATGATCACTGGTACACAAAAATATCACTCTTTTGTTCCGCGTTCAGATCTTCATATAGAGGCAAAATTGTTTTCAAATGATGTAGCATCACGCCTGCGTAGTATATAGTAAGTTATTGTTTGTCTTAGATTTATTTTGATTAAAAATTCCTTGTATTACTTGTGTAATAAGTATTTTAATTTTTTTTGCTGTTCAGTTTCTATAAGACCATTTCAAATATAACGCATTAAGTTAAACTTATAAAAATCAGCATATTTAAGTTCAATAATCCATATCTTTGCTATTTCGATTAATGACCTGAAAAATTCGATTTGGCATACTGTTTACTAAATTCAGTAGAACAGATTTCTCAATTTTGTCCCATTCTGTCGTAATAGCGGACTTCAGCTCATCAACAGTTGCATACTGCTTTCCGTCAACATAAATCCTGCGATTTGATGACGATCCATACAAAAAAATTAACAGTCCATACAAAAAACGTGACAAGGGTGGGGGGGGGCTGGTATAAAAAGTCACTTTTTGCGTGACGTAATTCATGGACATTGCCTTACACTTTTTCTTGGTGAAATGCCTCGATTATTCCCTTCTCATTCTCAGTGAGCACTTTTGCCTTGGGCATTTGATGCAGCAAAATGAAAACACGCGAATCTGCCAATTGTCTTATACAAAATGGACACGGTAAATCGCAAAAATAGTTACTGCTTGGTGCGTTCACACACACAGGCATATTACCATGCATGAGATAGGTTTCACTCACACAAACATGTCATGGTACAAATTGAAGTGATGTGTTTTCTTCCTGAGAGGTGGAAGTCAAAAGTTATCTGGTCTTATAAAAAATGGACAGAGTGTATATACTTTAGTATGCGCATAATAAATAGGAAATACTGCAACATCAAAACACCTTAATTATGGCGAATATTTGAGATTTTAAAAATGCTTTAAAAGTTGATCCTTGTTTTACTTCAGATCTCTTCACCCTGAAGTTTTTCTCCAAAACTTACGTTAAAGTTTTTACACACAATGTATAAAGTATACACTGACAAAAAAAACCTTAAGAAGTTCATTCATAAACCTTATGAAATTTAGCCACAAGGAATCGGTTTGAATTTCATACTTTTACCTTATGAATGCGAATGCGATGTTTTTTGTCTTCATTACCAGCTATGTTTAAGATATGATAACTATATGAGTTTCATTACACAGCCTTATGAAACACATTATTGTTAATAATGATAATTGAACTTGCTCGTTATGGATTTAAACATTTATTTTTAATACAATTTTCACTTCCATGTTTAGTTTTTTTTTAAATAATTAAAAAACATCTTTATTTGCAAATAAAAAGTACCCACCGAATCTAACACATAAATTGACTCCCCTTTGCGGATTCCCAACGGAACAGCTACGACACTGTATGGATAGTTAGTCAGAGCACCAATCGAGTAAAGATCGATCAAATTTCCGTACAACTCCGTCAGGAAGAACTTCTCCACATATGTTCCAATCTGCATATCACTTCCTCGTCCAGTAGTACCCAAATCTTTGACTCCGGTATTTTTTGACGTAGATAGGATACATCTCATGCATCGGTTCATGATGATCTTAACAACGGGTCAATGTCTTTATCTTCGGTGGCACGCTTTCCGCTGTGATCGATATCGGTGAACCGTGGACGATCTGACCCGAAAGCCATAGCCTGATCCTGCAGATCGCATTCACTACCCTGGGTGCAAATCGGACAATCCATTGCGGATGATTCATCAGCAAGAACTCCATCACACCTACGCGAGCCTTGCGGGTCATTTCCGAATTGGTCTTGATACGTCATCCCTTCATAACCGGCATGGCGCAAGCGGCTACCGGCTTGGGAGACTTTTCCACTTTCACCAAGCACATACGACAGTTACCGGCTGTGACCAGTCGCTCGTGATAGCAGAAGCGAGGAACCTCAACGCCCATGCAGCAGCCTACAAATTAAAAATGAAAGCAATAATTACACTTAATGGCAAAATCCGAACCCCGCATCCTAAACATCTTCACCTGCAGCACCGTTGTTCCCGGATCGACCATTACCGACACATCATCTACAAACACCTTCATCTTTTCGGGGGACCTTGGCCAGAATCGTCCGCATGGATGACGACTTGCGGTGTTCGGCAGCGCACTCCAAACGCTAGTGCACTGATCAACGTCGCACGAAGCAACTTGCCTAGCAATTAGTCGTGTTCAATTTGGTTCTGCAAAAACAAAACAAATAATTCCGTCTATTATCAATTGTAGCGGTAGAGAAAAATTTCCGCAGCAGCATTCAAACGTGTAATGAAAAAAACACCTCTTTAAAACCGGAATGGAAAATGAATCAACTTTGTCAAGAAGCAATAGGGGCTTTCTTGTTTATATTTTCGGATATTTTCATCATATAAAATAGGCTTACCTCGTATGCAAGATTTTATTTAAAAGATGATCTCGAACATCCATTCCGCAAAATTGATTGGTTCGCCATTGTCGTTGATTTATTCAATTGCCTTATGGTTTTTTTCATCCACGGAATGAATATGGAAATCATAAGGTAATTTTGTGGAACTCATAAGATACACATAGATAAATCATTATGTGTAAGTAAGAAAGTCGTAAGAGTCCTTATGAATAACATAATAATCTTATGAAGTCTCAACATTTGTGATACTTCATAAGGCGTAATTTATGATTATCAATAGTTTTTTTTCAATCAGTGTACAATAAGAAACAAAATAGGCATATGATAAACGAAAATTTTAGAAATACTGTTTGAAACAAAGATATGGGGTAGATCTTTTGAACCCTTCATCCAATCGTCTTGCTGCCAGAAAGAGAGTTGTGGGAAACTTAACAAACATTTTGCGAAACGTTTTATGGTTACTGGAGAAACGCGAATAATTTATTAAAAGGTCTTATTTTAGAATATTATTCCAATATGATAAACTTAAATCAGAAATATCTCGAGTAGAGCTGCTCAAACGAAGACTATTGTTATAAGCTGAATGTTTTTTAAATACTGTAAAAATCAGATTATATAATCAGAATACGTTGATTTTTGCATACATCAAAATTTTAAGTAATATACCAAAAATGTATGCTCTAAAAACTTTTTTTCCTAACATTTTTTCTATCCTGAAATCTTAGCTGAAATTTGTGTAATTTCAAATTTTTACGTTAAAAAAATATTAAAAATAAAAAAATTGTTTTTAAGATATTTAAATTTTAATGTTAATTATTGATGTTTTTTTCCGATATTTTTTCGGTGTTAAATTTTTTCACAACCTTCACTCATAGTGCTACAACTTGTTCTTAGACAGTTTTTTTGAACAACCAAAGATTTTCGAGCAACAAATTATTAATTGAAGTGCTATGCAAAATGCTTACGCCATTTTTAGAACTGACTCTTGAGTCCAAATTTTTTTTGCATCAGCGGCTTTTTTTTTTGCACCGATATTTCAGCAAGGTCAGTATCGAGTGAAAAAGGGAAATGCTCATGTTGGTGCGTCAACTTTGACGCCAGCTGTAGTCCAAACCACTTCATGGAAACAGTTTAAATTTTGTCCACAATAATTTCTTGTTATTTTTCTTAAGCTATGGAGAAATTTTTAATATGCTACTTAAATTTTTCACAGAACTACGGATTGGTTAAATTGCTTTGTCCAAAAATGACTTTTTTGCACATATGTTATGATAACTCCAAATGGGCTGCAAAATGGTGAGTCGACAACTGTGATGGAGCGTGCGTCCCCGCAACATAGCTCTGGTCCTCACAAGTTCCTACCTCATGCTTCCACTGGTCAACAGATGACAAAGACCACCAGCTAAGGGTTGCGTACTTAGCTGGTAGTGCAGCCTGGGCACTGTTGTCCTTCTGACTTCAGCTAGATTGAGGAGGTACGTGCCGAGCGTCTGTCCACCAAGGAGGTGCGGCTCAAACAACGGCTGAGTAAGAAACGCTTTATCTCGTAAGCTATACCTTAAGAGGCAGTCCCACCAACGCAATGTAGCCAGCGCGGTAAGATAGCATGCTGAAATCTTACCCTACCACGAAAAATGTAAGTATTCTTTATTTTGTGAGATTTTTCCTCATTTTATTGCCCACAACTATTTTATAAGGAGCAGTAGAAATTTGCAATATCCCAGTACATTTACTAGTGCAAATGAAAACAAAAATAAATGTGTTAATTGAATCCAAAGTTCAGTATAGCCGTGAAATTTTCATTTTGTCTTTACTTTTTATAAATCATTTATGCTAAAAATGTCTACTGTTCCTTTAACAACTATATAACGGGGATTCCCTGGGGGGTAGCCTAAGGCAGTCGAAGGATTTGTTGACTGGACAAGGGTTCGTGGAGTCGCCAGTCCCTTGTCATGCGAGGACACGCGGCCTTCTGGCCGTAGTCTTCCGAAGGTCCTCACTGAGATCGGCTGACCCTGCTACAAGAAGCCATCACGTAGGCTATTCTCTCAGAACAACCTGCTGAGAATAGTCCTGCAGCCATAGGTAATCCTTGCACTGATGGTGGGTTCTTATTACACATCACATCACATCACATCCTATGTTATGATAACTCCAAATTCATAAATTTTATCAACATGAAATTTTGGTCACATATGTTCTAGTAAGGTAGTTTATTGTTATTGTGTCGTATGGTGTGTCGTTTTTGGGTTGAAGGTATATATTTAAACAGCCACGAATACCCCTTTCCTTGATATTTGTTAAGTTTTTTTTTTTTGGAACTTTGGTTGTAAATTCCTACGCTTTCTGCTACATTAATTTTCCAAGGGTTTGTCTTAAAATGTGTATGTTGTTCAAGTTAATGAAGTGTTTTTCGTTAAAAGTTGAAATAATATGTTCAGCTACTTTGGACTTGAAATTGTGCATGAGTCCTTTGTCAGCGTCTTTGTTTGCTGAGTGACTTCTTTGTTTGCTAAGTGACTTCTGTGGATATGTTCAGTTTGATTGTGTTCTGTTCAGTTTGAAGTGTTAAATTAAATTTTCCTAGTTTTCCACTTACATTTATTAATAACAAATCTAAATAGCAGTTCCTTTTACTTTTCACGATGTTTAATCGATGGCACTTTCAACGATCAGACTAGGGAGCGTATCGATACCCCCTACAATTGATAACAAGAAATATTAATTTCCCTCATCTAACAATATAATTGACTGTCCTTTTTTTGCAAAACAATTCATTGCGATCATCTCTAAGAACGTTGAAAAGATTGCCAAAAATGTCTTCATTATACATTTCGGTATTCCTCTCGTCTCAATTCATAGAAATACTGAAATTCATTCAATTGAAATGCAGTTTTCATTCTTCTAAAATGTTGACAGTAAATTACTACTTGTTTGCTTTCATATTGTTTTTGAGGCTATTAAATATGAGGCACTAATTTGAAATGTGTTCGGCAAAACAAAGCTTCTTTCAGTGTTCGACAGGGTACCCACCAAATTCAACTGATTGTAACTCTGGCAATTATTGAACGATTTTAATTGTTTTGGCACTGTTATATTCAAAAATTTATTTCTTACATAGATATCATTGACAATGTCCGTTTGGATTCATCTGGTTTTCAAAAATCCGGGATTCCAGGACTGAGGTAAGGTACAGAGACACAATTTAAGAATATCTATTGAATCTCCGGGAATGGATGTCACAACCTTTGAAATAACTCCTAGAAACTATTTATCTTGTGCCTGGCATGACCATTCTGCAACAGGTTCCACGAACAAATTTAGAAGAAAACCATGGCAATGTGAGTATCAAATTTCATAAAATTTCTCCAAAAGGCTATTTCTTTACGATCTGTTGTCATCTGATCATATATCTTCAATACGGCAATCTTGGAACAGGTTCCTGTGGGAACTAGAGTGGCCATAGACAAAACCAGCCACAAAACAATGGGAAATATCCTACTGCCATGGTTTTCTTCTGAAACTGTTCATGGACACTCTAGGCGCCACGGGAACCTATTACAGAAGGGCCATTCCTGAGACAAGTCGGCATCTGGCCTACAATGGAAAGAAAATGGTTTTAAGGTATTCTTCCAATCCATCTATTCCTGGAAATTCAATTGATGTTCCCAAACAGTGCCTTTGTACTGAACCACAGCCCCGGAAACTCAGATTTTTTGGAACCAGATGAATGGTCAAATGGTCATTGCCAATATTTTTTTGATAAAGTGAATGGCAGATTGATAAGCAACGATTTAAGACGCTCTTGCCCATTCTCTTTCGAACTTTACCACTGTATCAGCTGACTGAACATGTTTACAAAGATACATTTTGACCAGAGCCCAATATCGAACGATGGACGAGTTTCAGGGCATGTGCTTAGGAACAATTATAACGTTTTCCGATTTTTACCATTTCCTGCTCATATAAGCGTAACGACACAAAGCAAGGTTGGGCCAGAATATTACAGAATTGTCATGTTGACAAACCAACGGCAACGGGTAATTTTCCAAGCATTGATTGACGTAAATATCTGCATCCATTGCTCTGTTGACGATGTACGGTTTCGTAAATCTACCGAAAGAGCAAAGTGTTTGTCAGCCCATCACTTTTTTGGCAATTTTTTCAGTGCAAACTAAAGTGTCCGACTATTCCACATCATCATCTTCACGTCATCCATTATGATGCAGTACTTATTTTTTGGAGAAAACTGTGTCATAAAGTATCCGTGCTCATGGTTTCATGGACTTCTTTTTGGTAGCTTCAGCTTCTTTTCCGTCTTCAGCTTCAATCTCTCTTTGGCGGGTTGAACGTCGGACTCAAGGTCGGACTTCGAGGTGTTAAGTATTAGGCGGAATGGCGAACTAAGGCCTCTTATCCCTTAGAAAAAGATCGTCCGATTTTGTTGTCCAATTTGGGGTTCGACTTTCCTTTTTAACGTTCACTTCATGGCAGGTCCGGAAGGGAATGAGTTTCCCCGAATTTCCGGATTGCAATTTGCACTGCTTTCACGAAAAGAAAAATGCAACAAACTTTCCATGATTCGATTTATGATAATTGGTTAGCAAGGACGCTTTGCGCCTCAAAGTTTTTGAGTTATTCCAATAATATTCAGAAAGTATGGCATAAATGTACGTCAGCATGATCAGGAACAGAAACAAAATATTAAACATGACATTTTATGACGTTGGATGATAATAAGCGTTCTTTTCGAGGTTATCAATTTTTTTTAACAGTTATTATGTTCAGGTATATTCTAAAAAGCCGATTTCTTTGTCTCACTCCTCAAACAACTGATTGAAAGAGCAGCCCAGCAGTTGATATTGGTACAAACATTTACGAACAACGCACTTGTATTGCTGATTGGAACGCAACTGAGTGATGCTATGGCTGTCTTCATTAAGTTTTTGAACAGGCATAGGAACTTAATAGCAAGACACTCAAGAAAAATCGATTGGAACTGGCAATTATTCAAGTATAAGCGATGACTCTACCTTTTACAAAAAGTTTTGAAAATTGAATAACAATTTCTAAAAATATTTTCAACGTTTGATAAAGAATTTGGAAATTGTAACGATGAAAAAATGTACGAAGGATGCTAGCCAATGCAAAAAAAAAACCTTTCATTGTAGCAGAAATATATGTCAGCTTAAACTGATTCAATAAAGTCAACAAATAATATCATATTTAAAAAATATATTTTCGGTTTTGATGGAGTTGCTAAATTTTATAGATAATTAGTTAGTAATCTGCAGCATACCATGCTTGAACTAGAGTGAGTAACAGAAAAAATTAGTAGAATCCACCATTTTTCAACTAAAGGTAACATTATAGGATTCAAACTTTAGTTTGAACAATAAAAAATGAAAAATGTGCACATGGTTGACGCCAAATCGATACTTTCAGCATCTCATCCAAACCCCCCGCACCCTCCTGATGCTATCAATCGTACTCAGTGCGTTCTCTTATACTTTAGCCATCAAAAGTTTACAAGCAACTTCTTATGGTGCTGGCATTATAAATTTGCCTAACTTATGGTTATCAATTTACCATTTCAGAAGCTTGGCTTATTAAGCAGGGCACCCAAGGGAAGTCTGAGGATGATAGGAGCTTAATCAAAGGGTAACTCAGATCTGAGGTATTTGACAGCTGAATCATAGTTCAGACGATCTCAATAATTAAATTTCACCAATAGTGTTTTTGATGAACCCAATGTACTTTTGGGATTGGTTCAATATTATCAAAAGAGTGTTTGTAGTGCTTTACTACATAAGGTGCGTGCTGTTGACTTGATAATAATTGGTTAAAAAGTTAGTTCCCAACAGTAACTTTGACACATCCCTATCAAATCAATATTTCAGCAGCCCCATTGAATGTTTGTACATCATCCGTCATTCATTTCACGAGCAAAGCAGTTAATAAATGGATGTTGGAGAAAATTGCTTACCTTCACTGTGTTCACATAATGAAAAAAGATCCCACATGCCCCTGTCGTTCGTTAAGTAATTGCTCTTGACACGTCGAAGGTATTTGTTTTACCAACCGTTAACTAATATTTACTTGTTTTTGTAGGAGAACGCACTTTCTCATTATTACAAAAAAAATGGCATTCGTTTCATTCTCATTCAAAAAAGGGTTTTGAGACATCAGATAGCCTCGTCGGTAAGGTCACTGATTTATGTTCTTCAATTAGACATCAGCAGGTTTGCCAAAACACCCACTTCCAAATACAAACATAATTGGTATTGAAACTTCAGTTTGAACAATCGATCAAAACCGAAAAATCTCTACACGCTCTCAGATTGAAAGTTCAAACTTTTCAAGGCCTAAATTGAAATTGATTGAGTGGGGTGAATCTAAATCGATACTTCCAATACTCCACACTAATCCATTACGTGACGGTGACGGCTCAATCTTACTCAATGAGCTCTTTAACTAATACTCTTTAGCCACCAGAAGTATACAAGTAAACTTTTTCTAAAATTCACTGAACTGGTGGTCATCAATTTCGTATTTCAGATGCAAGACTGCTTAAACGAGGCACAGTTGATTTCAGGAATAAGTTGAGTGTACTTTAAGCCTAATTAGAAATAGACAAAAAAAATGAATGAACTCGTAGGCACACGACAAGACAATTTCCGCCTCCCAGTTCATTTCGATGACGATGAAATCGAAATGTTAGGCAAATTCATGGCCCAAACATATGTGATACCGACACAAACAGAGAATTACAGCGACACATTATGACATTATGAATGCCTACACGCTCATTCGGATTTACCCAAAATTGAGTAACTTGTACCCATTTTCATAAAACTGACTGAAATGTCAAGCCATGGGTAAGGCGATTTATGAAATTGGGTAAATCTTACTCGGTTCTTCATATATCTGGTTCATACCGTAATTAGACAATAGAGAAAACCCGTCAGCGTCAGACGCCATTTTTCCAAAGTTAGGTGAACAATTTAAAAAAATCAAATTTTAAGACGATCATTCGGCTGTTGGAACTGGTTGGAGCGGCAGTGGATACGGAAACGTATCCGCAAATTGAAAGGTACTATTATTTTTGTTCTATTTTCTAATAACTATCCAAAAAAATCCATTCTAGAAATTCGATTTGTTCGATCAGCGCAAGCTAACCAACCACTTCTTACTTCTTACTTCTAAAGAAAAAGCCTCTTACCCAATTGCAATAAAAACTACATTTTATATTCATGGGTAGAACAAGCCCAGAATCAAATAAATCGGGGGTTTACCCAATTTTGGGTTCCGAACCGGTTACCCAATTTTGAGTAGTTCCAATTTTTATGATTTTGGGTTACCTTTACTCAATTTTGGGTAAATCCGGATGAGCGTGTACTCTGAACTTTGAAGGACGCTTCGATCGAACAGGAACAACATGACTTATTACGCATTATGACTGGAGCGATCGAACAGAGGTCGCTGCACTTCAAAATGGCCATCTATAAAACTGGGCTAGCTTGTAATGGCACTGGGCAGTGTGTACAAACAATCGCTAGAACCATTACAGGGCATTGTAGTACATGAGCACGATCAGGCGCGCATTATTTTGCCAGTCTAGGAGATATCCTCCCCTTGCCTACCCAGCACGTGGGTAATATGGCAAATTAATGTGTTCTTGGTTCGAGTACTACTTTTCAAACGCCCTTCGTTCTATTTCAACTACTTCTTAACTTAACTTAACTTAACTTAACTTAATTTTTTCACAGGCTGGCGTACACTAACAGAACTATAAACACTTTCTCTTCACACCTTTCGTTCAAGCAAAATTACTGTCCACACCTAGAGTCTCATAGTGATGAGAAAATATTCCCTTCAACCTCATTATAATCGTTACTCCACGTATGGAGAATGCAAGAATTATAATTATAGTATTTGGTCATGTTTTTTGCCGTTTTTAATCTACATGACTTTCCTCAATATCAATTTGCCGTTTATTGCATTTAATGGGGGCAAAATCTTTGTCGAATTTACCACTCTCGACATAATGCCTCAAATAATCCATTGTACTATATAATATGCAATGGTTGTTTGGATAAATCACGAGCATGTTAGTTAAAAACAAACTTTTTTATTGTAAGATTTATTTGGTCGTCTTGAAAAAGACGGTGGTTATGATACGCGTTAAAAGTTATTTATATTTTCGGCTTATTTGGCCAGCAGGATACCATCATGTGCTGTATTAAATAGAGCATAGTAGTTTTTTTTAAACTCCTCGTCGCTGTGAACGGCAGGCGGCAAGATACTTGAGATGATTCTAGTAATCTAGTTGTCACAAACATCGTTTTCCGCTGGGAAGAGCGCAGCTCCACCATGGTTTCGGAAGCGGATGCCACCGCGCCACGGCTTCCTTCTGGCTTGTACATGAGCAAGCACAGGCGATGCAGACACCAAATCTCGAGGAAACGGACGAAATAGAAACAATCTTCATAACGAGAGAGCAAAAAACACAACCGATCGCGTCGCTCAATCGAACTTGAATATCCCAATCAAATCATTTTTGTTCGAATCGTGTGCTTTATAATGGCATTGAAAGCATTGCCTATACGATAATGCAGTACAAGGCTAATTTCATAAGAGAGGATCGGCTTCAGTTATGATGATGATGAGATACTACCATCTATTGTAGCAAGGTAACTTTCCATAGCAGTGGAATAATCTGAAAAACGATTTGATCAGGATTCTACTGTTGTTTGTGATCTTCAAGCTTCTGTATGAAGGGTTAAAAAAGTTTGGGCGGGCCCGTAAGCAGAGACACTTACGCGAAACCCGCGAATATAGGGAAAAAATCTCCTTCCAAAAGCAAGTTCACACAGACAGCATTAAAGTCGAGCCCTCGGTTGACAGAATAAACCCAATAGATGGGGTCGAAGAGCCCGCCCTCGTTCCACGAAATGTTAACAATAGGGAGGAGGCAGTCCCATGCTCCCTATCCAAATCGTTTCACTTGGGTGCCCTGATGGTCCCTCCCTTTTCCCGTTATATGTATTATGTCAATATGATGATATTCAGTATATTTTGTAATGGTCATTTGATTGCTTACCTTGAGTTAGAAAATTTGTCTGAAAGTAAAATTGGTTAGGGTTTATACCGTTCTTTATTGCTCTGTGTTTTCTCGATGTTACTGCATTTGAAGATTGACTTTATGATGACGATATGATATTGCTCGTGGTCATAGGATAGGGAAGAGAATAGAAAGGAAAAGGGATTAGTGATTGGTAACACGCTATGCGCATGTGAGATTTTCATGGTGATATTCTCACAACGGCCGTTCAGGTTCGACGGATGCATATGAGAGATCATTCCCGTTGAGTTTTCGCTCGTTTACTCAATTCCATCATGTTTGGTTAAAGAATCCAAGAAACGTTTTACAAAGTGCTTCATTTGTGAATAACAGGGCAATGATCCCCCATCGCATCTTCAAGTGATCATTACAAGCTGTCCATTTGGTTCAGGCACTTTTGAACGTTGATGGGGCAGCCGATTCACACATGAAATCTGCCGCGACCGACTCGACAGAACGCGCCCATACCCCTTTCTGAACCGAAGAGCAGGGTCATATAAGAGGATCGGCTTCAATTATATAGTAAAACCACACATCGGTAACAAAGCAGAATCAATTAGCTGCTGGCAGGTAGGGAAGACTATGGTTGTATTAAACAGCCATTATTTGAACCATTAGTCACCCGTTTTTGAGGACCCGGAAAGGGAAAACCATAATTTCAAACAGTTCATGTGGGAGTAAAAGTACATAGATCATTTTTAAGCAAAGAGTTGAACTATTTATACTGATAGCACTTAATTTTAAATTTATTCAAAAATATTTGTAATTTTCCTGATCAAATTCTGTATAAGTTAAGTCAATCTGTTAAATCAAACGAGAGTTATTAGCTTTCAAAAACCTTTCACTTTTGCGTAACGCTCTAATTTTTAAAATTTTTGAAATGACACCCTGTCCAGAGATGCGAAACGTAGCCCTACGTTAAATATGAAACCTTTTGGCACTTCTTGATGCCATAATCAATCTTAAATGGTTTCTATTGGCTTTCATATAACTTTAATAAAGCTGAATATAGCTGGATGATTTTGGCAATGCCACTTGGGTTGGCCTGACTTGTAAGGTAAATTAAGCTTAAACACAAAGATGTCTGCTGGAGAAGACAGTGAAGATCACCTGGCCTTTAATTGAATTTCAGCAACAGTGTTCTTAGTGGATTTGGTTGCTTAGATACAGAAAAACTCAACGAATTACGATTGTATGACAAAATGCCGACTGACCAAATTTCGGATGAAAAAAGATCGAGATACAAAACTAACAATGGGTCGAATAAGGAAAAGGAGGACAAAAGATCGAACGGATAAAAAGTCAAATGATCAAAAGATTCAATCAAGCAATACATTTATTGAAAGTACGGTCACAACAAGAACATATTCACAATCTGAAACAAAAAGCATGGATGCCTACAAAGATGAAACCGAATTTCTTTTGCTTCACCTTGAAAGTCGTTTGTTGCCTTATATTTTCATGGCTCTGGTCTTAATCATCAAAATGGACATATTTGAATTAATTGGTGGGCTTCGTGATAATGCGTTATGGGGGGATATACAATTAGAATGACCAAAAGATTCATTTTTTTTTGCATAAAAAGTTAGTAAATTTCTTGTGAAACGCTTTTTTTTTTTTTTTCAAAATTCGAACTCCAATTGTTTCTGATCATCGTTTTTCAAAGACTCCTTTTTTACGCGCAGCATGTATAAAGAGACGGTTGACCGAGAAGACCTATTTTCTTTTGTGTGTTGCTCAAAACAGCATAAACTGAATGAAAAATTACTGTAATATTTTATTGTTAAATATGGAAAAATGTAATAAAATGGCGGAAAAAACGTGGTTTTTTTTCAAAAAAGTTACGCCAACAGAGCAATTTTTTTTTACTTTTTCTTCAATTCATTTACTTCCTGTAAATGTAATTAATGTAATTTTGTTGGGTTAGCACGTTTCAGATCAAAACTGCGACCAGGAGACCCGACACAAGCAAAATACAACGACTTTTTCAACACACTTCCATTCGTCACTTCTTATTGTTCGATCGTTTGTTTCTTTTTGGGATAGCCAGCGATTTTTCACCATTCGACGTTTTATTCATTCCACTTCTTGTCCATTCATTTATTCGTCCTTTTGTACCTCTTCTCATCATTCAACCGTTTGTCCATTCGACCTTTTGCCATTTGACTTTGCCAGTCGACCTTTTGTCCTGCAACCAGATGTTGATGACTAAATTTTATCAACTAAGGGGCTATTCATAAACCACGTAGACTTTTCTAGGGGGAGAGGGGGGGTACTAAAGTCTACGCTCCATACAAAAAATCAAAAAAGTGAATGGGGAAAAGTCTACGAGGGGGGAGGGGGGGTCTGAGATTTTCAAAAATGAGTCTACGTGGTTTATGAACAGGCCCTAAGTCTAAGTCAACCGAAGTTGACTTTTGAATTGAAGTTTTGGAAATGGCGTCTCGGCAACAGGAGCTGTGAAATCTTATTTTGGACAATTGAATAGAAAATGCTAATCATTCACAGAAAACAATGTCGAATTTCATCAGCAAGTTTCTACAGACCAAAATGGTTCGAAGGAAGCCAACCAAGTAATCAAAAAAGGGAACACGCAACCAACAAGAGTGGTGAAAGTGTACTAGAGGAAGCTGGCATGTCGGTCAGAAATATTGCAAAACAAATGGATGTAGCTAAGTCAACTGTGCCGGACTTTTAAATGAGATGTAGACTAACGTCATTCAAAGCCCAGAAAAAACCTTGTTGAGATGATAAAGGGCTTGAAAAGTCGAGCCCAAAAGTTGAATGATTAGTTGTTGACGAAACATACAGGTTGCATAATACAGGAAGATGAAACATACTTGAAGGCCGACTTTTACCAACACTGGTAATAAATTCTTTACAATCCTGGTAATAAATTCTCCGCTACAAAAGACAGAGTATAAGTTCTAGGAACATAGGATAGCAAAAAATGCATAAACAATTTCGTTTGACATACCATCTGTACCTGCGGTAAATTCAGCCAACCATTCAACTCAACTAATAATATTATACAATATTAAAAGTGCAATCTACATCAAAGAGTGCTTTCAATAACACCTATTGCCACTTCTAGTGCAGCATTCTGTTTTGGCCCGATTTAGCATCTTGTCATGACGCAACAGAGACCAACAAATGGTTAATCTTTAAAACTGTTCAGAGCTCCGACCGATCGAGAAATTTAGGGAAATAATGTAGGCTGATTGTCGAAATATGAGAGAAAAGTCGAAGTCGGTTCCAAACTTCAAACGGTTCCAAACTTGTCCAAACCTAAAGGGTGTTCCGATCAAAATTTGATCAAACAATAATGTGTGTGAGTCGATCAAAGTTTTTATTAATAAGGCAAATTCTTTTTAATTTTCAAGTTCAGTTAATACAGAATACAGAAGAAATATTCAGCCAAGCTTCATTTTTACCGAATGCGAATTGCCGAGTCTTTTGTTTAACACCTGCCATACAATTTTGTACAGTCTCCTTGTCCACTTTATTCGCCGCATAACGCACATTTGGATTGAACTGATTCTCGTTTACAACAGCTTTTTGAGTCTTCTTAAGGTTCCGCTTGACGATGGCCCAATATTGTTCGATCGGGTGGAGCTCTGGAGCGTGTTGGGAGGGATCTTGCCCTTGGGCACCACTTGAACGTTGTTGGCTGCATACCACTCCATGGCCTTTTTGCCGTAATGGCAAGATGCTGAATTCAGCCAAAATAGAACAGAAGAATTATGTCGGTTCAGAAAAAGCGGTAGACTCACTCAGAGAAATTTCCTGGTTGACGGTTCCGGTCGCAATGTAAACTTTGTTCTTCAAGCCACAGATACAGATGGACTGCCACTCCAAATATTTCTTCACGAACTTTGACAGTTTAATGTGCATGAAAATATCTGTCAACTTTCCCCGTCCGGTTGCCGTATAAAATTCTAGTCCAGGAAGCTGTTTAAAGTCTGCCTTGACGTAAATTTCATCGTCCTGAACAACGCAATCAAACTTCGTCAGCATCGTCTTGTACAAGTTTCGTGATCTTGCTGTGGTCGACGTGTTTTGTATATCTTCGCAATTTGGAGTCACCACTTTCTTTTTAAGCTCGTTTTTTAGCTCTATCCACGGTTGAAGGCGCCACTCCCAGCTTCTATCCGACATCTCGGACGTAGAGGTTGGGGTTCCGTTCGAAATAGCGGGCAACTCTATTTGTCGTCGCTGTGGCCTCCGGCTTTCGATTCCCCCCGATCCAGCTTTCCTGGCTGTCGACAAACGTTTACCGAACACTTTTAATACGTTGGCAACAGTTGATTTAGCCATATTCAACAATTTCGCCAGTTTGGCGTGAGAGTAGTTTGGATTTTCCTTCGACGACATTTTGATAACTAAAGTGCTAATCACAAAATCAAAATAGAGGCATGATGCTACATGCACACATCTTCAAATTGAGGGGTGTGCTAATATTTTTAATGTACGATGAAATGAAATGCGTCAAGTTTAAGTCGACCATATTTCCAGACACGCTTGCTCTTTAGTATGGTCAGTTGTCAGTTGCTCTTGAGTATGGTTTAGTTTCTTCAACAGGGATCTCATCAATTAATTTAAGGGGGGTTAATGTCATCAAAAAGAATTTGATGTTTTGTTCAAAACAAGAACTGATAATCATAAAGATTATTCCTAGCAAGACCATGCTAAGCTTGTTGGGCTACAGACTTTTTTCTTGACATAGACTATGTTTTAGGGCAAAAGTACTATATCAATTAAAATTTTAAAAATAACGATTTCATTATTTATCATTTGACTTGGAAGGCTTTATCAAGCAGCTGGATGTTTTTGCGACTGTTAGTTTATATTTTGAAAAGAATAATATTAAAGCTTCAATCTATTGAAAGTTTTATAGATACAAGAATATGTTCTTTTTTTGCCAACTAAAAGTATTGCACAGATAAACGTTTGAGCAAGAACAAAACTAATCGATAACTTTATGTAAATTTTCATATCACTTGCAAGCGGTAGCGTTGGAAATCGCTCGTTCACTCGGCTTGCCTAGTTCACTGATGTCGTTTTCGGTGAACTTGGGTGAAGTCTGAATCTCAACCGAATGAAAACGGATCCAGAGTCGAGTCAATATGATGGTATTAGAGCAAAACATAAAAATAAACAAACACAAACATTTTATTTTGACAGTTCATGTTTGTGTGTATTGGTGCATCCAGGTTGGACCTTGAAAAAAATTGAGAGCGAACCTCATCGATGTAGGGTCGGATCCAGAGCGGATCCAGATCCGACCCGATTGAATAAAAAACGTTTTGATAACTGTTAGAGCGGTCCTAGGACGAACTCAGTTCCGCACTGACAATAACTTAAAACAACATTAGTCGAGGTGCCCACTGATGTTGCAAAATCTCGGCATCTGATAGTATGTCAAAATTTCACGGCTGACATTTGGCCACACGGTACTCGATATTGACACGATGTATTTACGTGCAATTAGATACCACATAGTGGCAACAAAACTGATAGATTTGATAGTTACTAGTTGCGTATTTTTATTTGACAATTTGGAATTTCATACACGCTGAGATTCAAAATTGAATGTTATGTACCCAACAAAGCCTTGCAAATAAGATAGACGTGACTATCAAGATTATTAGTAGATACCCGTTTTATTTACTGAGCAGAAAGTCGGGAGGTCAAACTCAGGCCCGTCTTTTCCCGAGTAGGAGAAAATAACATACGAATACTTAATTTTGATCTTTATAACTGGCCTTGGTATAGAGCACAGCATAGGAGGTAAAAACCCTAAGCAAAATACCTAAGAATCACAAGCAAAAAATATAGGTTGCATGATTAATATCTTGAGCCGTCATGCTGATAGCCACGGTTCGAATCTCTTATTACGAGTCTAAAGGTTGTCCACGATGAAATTGCCACACTATGAAATTGCTCTAACTTTTTAACCGTTGGGTAGAATTTAATGAAAATTTGGGTGGATTTAGTTCAAAGTGCATTATTTACATCCTGCAAGTTTTAAAGTCCTGTGATCGCGGAAATGGAGTCGAAAGAACAGCTCGTGCGTGATAAAATCTTGCGCATTCATCACGAGAACAAGGATCTCTCGCATCGTTCCATCGCTAAAACGTTGGGAATCGCGAATTCGCGAGTGATTAAGCGGTTCGAGGAACGGTTGACCACCGATCAGAAGCCCAGAAGTGAAGGAAAAAGTATTCCGTACAACACCAAAAATCACAACCGCGTAGTTGGGGCCTTCAACCGAAATCGGAATGCCTCCTTTCGGGATGTGGCTAAGAAGCTGCACCTAAGCCGAAATTTTGTCCAGAAGGCCAAAACTAAGGCTGGGCTTCGAACGTTCAAGGTACAGAAGGCCCCTAATCGCGACGAGAAGCAGAACAAGTCCGCCAAAACCCGTGCCAGGAAGTTGTGCCTCAACATGCTGACGAAAGTTGAATGCTGCATCATGGACGACGAAACATATGTGAAGGCCGACTTCAAACAGATCCCCGGCAACCTGTTTTTCACGGCCAAGGATAAGTTCAGCATTCCGGAGCATGTCCGCACTCGGAAGATGTCCAAATTTGCGAAGAAATTCCTGGTTTGGCAAGCCATCTGCACGTGCGGGAAGCGGAGTGCACCTTTTGTGACCCAGGACACAATGAACGGACAGGTGTACATAAAAGAATGCCTCCAGAAGCGGCTGCTTCCTCTCCTGAAGGCCCACAACGTCCCAACAATCTTTTGGCCGGATTTGGCCTCATGCCACTACTCCAAGGACGTGCTGAAGTGGTATGCGGACAATAAGGTCAATTTCGTGCCGAAAATGTTCAACCCTCCCAACACTCCGGAGCTCCGCCCCATCGAGAAGTACTGGACGATTATGAAGCAGCACCTTCTTAAACGACCTAAGGTAGTGAAGACAGTCGAGGAACTGAAGAAAGTATGGGTTTACATGCAAAAAACGGTTGATTCACAGGTTGTGCAGACTCTTATGGCCGGGGTTAAGGCCAAGGTGCGGGCATTTGCGTATGGACTGTAAATAAAATACGAATAAAATGGTAAAATGAAGTTTAATAGTTATTTCTCAATCCCTGAAAATTTGATGGCAATCGGATGAAAACTCGAATTTTGCGAATCAATTTTGTGTGTGGCAATTTCATCGTGGACACCCTTTAAATCGTTTTTTGTTTTGTGTACCATTGGCCTTTTGGACTTCAATCTCCCTTGCGCTGAACTGGCCGGCTTGACGTGCCGCAAGGGCTCAGTAGGGGTTCCAGGACCCGAAACTAAGAGTCAGTTCCATTGTGGTTATATCACATTGATTATTTTTTCCACTATAAAGGGCGATACGGTCAAAATTTGGTCAATATCAACTTGACGTATTTCTTTCAATTTTGTATTTAAAAAACCTGAACACCCCTCATTTTGAAGGTGTGTGTGTGTAGAATGTTGTTCCTATTTTGATTTTGGAATTCACTCTTCAGTTGTCAAAATACCGTCCAAGCAAGAAGAGCAGCGTATCAAAATTTTGCTCGCGCATCGCGAAAATCCGAGCTACTCGCACGCAAAGTTGGCAAAATCGCTAAAAGTTGCCAAATCAACCGTTACAAATGTAATTAAAGTGTTTGGGGAACGTTTGTCGACAGCCAGGAAGTATGGATCGGGGGGAAATCGAAAACCGGAAGCCGCTGAGACGACAAAGAGAGTTGCCGATAGTTTCAAGCGAAACCCTAACCTATCTCTCCGAGATGCCGCAAATAAGCTGGGTGTATCGTCTACAACCGTGCATCGAGCCAAAAAACGAGCCGGACTATCGACTTACAAGAAGGTAGTGACTCCAAATCGCGATGATAAACAAAATACGACGGCCAAAGCGCGATCCCGGAGGCTGTACACGACGATGCTGACGAAGTTTGACTGCGTGGTAATGGACGACGAAACCTACGTCAAAGCCGACTACAAGCAGCTTCCGGGACAGGAGTTTTATACGGCAAAAGGAAGGGAAAGGTAGCAGATATTTTCAAGCACACGAAACATTCAAAGTTCGCAAAGAAATATCTGGTTGGCAAGCACATCTGTACCTGTAGCTTGAAAAGCAGCATTTTCATAGCTTCCGGGACTGTCAACCAAGAAATTTCCGTGAAAGAGTGTTTGAATAAACGTCTGCTGCCTTTCCTGAAGAAACACGGTTGTTCCGTACTGTTTTGGCCGGATTTGGCATCTTGCCATTACGGTAAAAAGGCCATGGAGTGGTACGCCGCCAACAACGTGCAGGTGGTTCCCAAGGACAAGAACCCTCCCAACACGCCAGAGCTCCGCCCAATTGAGAAATACTGGGCTATTGTCAAGCGGAACCTAAAGAAGACCAAAAAACTGCTAAGGACGAGCAGCAGTTCAAGGCAAACTGGCTTTCTGCGGCGAAGAAGGTGGACAAGGTGGCTGTACAAAATCTGATGGCAGGGGTCAAGCGTAAGGCCCGGCAATTCGGATTTGGAAAAGCGGAAGCCTAACTGAATATTTTTCCTGAATTTTATACTAATTGAACTTGAAAAAGAAATTTAATTTGATTTTTTAAATAAACGATTTCACCGATTTACACGCGTTTTCCCTTGACCAAATTTTGACCGTATCACCCTTTAGCAGCAGCACATCGATACTGTAGACATACTATTCTTTGTCATTTCAGGTCATCCATTCAGGAACTCCTAAGTATTTTTAAATAATTTTAAATATATTTTGTTTTTTTTGCAATGGTTATGATAATTTATCTAAGGTTAGTAGTGCATGTGCGGGCCCGTCTACAATTGCAGCAGGATCAGAATCTGTAGATATGTGAATATAATTAAAATTGGTATTATCATTTTATACTATAACATCCCTTCCCTATTTTATTTATATTCTATGCCAATTATACTGAAAAAAAATGCAGGAAGCATTATGTACGACAAATTCTACTCAAAAAAGCATTTCCCATATTCACCAAACCTATATAATTTATAATCATTGCTTTCCTGTTTCCCATTATTATTTATAGATCCAGACCAATAAGAGCTATCGGACTTTATTTTTTCTGGTTTTACTTAATCAACGTTTTTGGCATTATTCATGCTTATATAAAATTTATTTCTCCTAATTGTTTGCTGTTTTCAGCTTTTCCAAGACTATTAGGATATTAAAACATATCTAATATTTTTTTCAGGTACAAACCAGTGGATAACAGATATATATTATACTTACGCTTATTATGTTATTTGACTATAACTGTGAAAACAAATTCTTAATAGATATTAATTTTATCGAAGCTGCAACAGCGGAAGTCTTTCGATGACCAGCTTAGTTACGGATATATATTCTACTATAGTTTACTGGCTTGCCCGTATTTTTATTTTAAATTATAACGTCAGATTTTTATTTTATGTTATGATATTAAATGATATGGTATTATTGCATTTAAATTCATTTGATAAAAATTGCTATAGTACCTGTGAGACTAACTACAAAAAGTTTTTGTGATTCAAGGAAACGGAACAGCTCTTCGAAATTTTTGGTTTACTATTCTTCATATGCTATATAATTTCAGACCATCCATGGATATTCCAAGTATTGTAAAATATGTTTGAATCAATTTTTTTTCTCATAGCTACTATATTGTCTTAACTTTCAGGTTTACAAATGGAATTGTCACTATCATTCTTACATTTACTTACTATATTAAATATCATTATAATAATCATTCACTATATTTTTTATCAGTTTATTATTCACTATATTTTATATACTACTACATGACATTGAATATATATTGGGCAGGGAGGGAGCATCAGGGTTTCACTCAATCTGGAATTGGACAATGGAGTGGTATGACAACCGGCGTCTAGGAGGGAATAAACAGTATCATTTTCTTATCCTACCGATTCGATTGTGATGTTGCGAATTCTACTCCAACAGTTTCAGCGTGAGTGACGCGCCCTTCTTAACAAGCCATCCCGTAGAAAGCTTAATGAGTATTGCGAATTGGGTTATGCGATTTGTTGGATCGTATCGTTGGAAGGAGAATCTTGTGTTCCCGCGGGTTTCGCGTAAGTGTCTCTGCTTACGGGTCCGCCCCACCGTTTTTGGCCCTTCATACAGCGTTACTGTGAATGCAACCCGGTAACTCAATTTGATCTTGCTATTAAGTGGAGCTGCATACATGACAAGGTCATAGAAGGGATGGTGGCTACCTAACATACATACATTGGCCTTTTGGACTTCAATCTCACCCTCAACAACTCTAGACAAAATAGTCAAAAGGTTGAAAGTAACATTTGTAAACAATGACTTCTAGCGTATTTTTCTGGGATCTGCTTGCTCCCATGAACCAATTAGCACCAGAAATAGATACAAGGAGTTATTACCTTCCCGTTAGTAGTGAATGTAGATGAAAGCAACCTGGCATTTCCAGTAAATTTACTTTTTAAGTCATTGTTTACAAATGTTACTTTCGACCTTTTGACGATTTTGTCTAGAACTAATACACTGAACCAGAGACGTAGTAAGAGTTGGTGGCACCCCTAGTAAACCAAGAAAATGACGCCTCAACTTAAATTGCTTTTTACATGTTTTGTTTCAATTAGTAATGTTCAGGACCACAATTTTCAAAATGATTCGCCATATCTCAGTTTCTTTTGTAATTTCATGAAAAAAGTCAAAAAGTCAGACAGAATCAACCGTTCTAACAAGTAACATCCTTTTTTCGAAATTCTCCCACAGGAAGAAGCATTCTCGGCAGCTCGATGAATTCCAGTTTATATAATTTGATTTAGATTCTTCCAAACATCAAATCCTTTTCCGAAATTCGAGAAAATGTTACGAAACTTAAATTTACCAAACAGCAAGAAAAGAAAAAAAACAGCGTTCGAAATAACACTGTAAAGCATCCATTGACGTTTAACTTTTTCTCCGTTTGTCAGCTCTTTGTAAAACCATTTATTTTTTGGGTGAATATGCAATCTCGTTAGTAACAGCATTTGAGTAAAATATTTGGCCTTTTTAACCTTTAAACATTTCAGTCAAGTGGGGGTTAACCCGGCGTCGTGGTCATCATCCATATCTCTCACGCGCTAAAGTCACGAGTAAAATACTCAAATAGGTGTATAAGCGACTATATGGGAGACGAATTAGCCCGAGCCTGAAAATTTTAAAGATAAAAAAAATCAAAAAGACAAAACTAAAGCCCTCAGTAACAGTAAACGTAGTAGATATCCATTATGCAGAACGTCGTTATGCGACAAGGGTAATTCCCCTCTGAAGCAATCAGTTGAGAATGTGTAAGGTAAAACGGCTCGGAGCTCAATAATGTCCACTACAATGCACGACTTGAGCTCCCGCTCACCAGCTCACGTTGACAATGCCACAAGCCCCAATAGATATTTAATTGTTGCTCTTGGTATTCTTATTTTAAGCTAAAAATAACTTGTTCGCATTTGTTTCCTGTTTTTTTTTTTTTGCTGAGATTTGTGCTTCTAAAATGGCAAGGAGTTCAGCTCTGAGGAAGGATTCTGAAGCGAGTTGCCTTAATTCACATGTCATCATAGTTTTAAGGTATTATGTGCGGATCCTAACATCAATGAATGATTAAGCAACCAATTTTCAGATTTGTGGTTATTTCAATCATTTTACTTGCAGTATTGAGTGCCCTAGAGCAGTAGTGGATCATCTAGATTAGCTATAGTCATTTAGAGAGCTATGGTCATTTTAGGGAAACTGAAGCCTAAATGTTATTGAACCTACGACTACCACTATGCTATACACACACACAGTCTAACCAAATAGTTTTGTCCTTATAAATATATGTCCAGGGAAAGTAGAGAGCTCTAGATAGAACGATGTAAATGAAACGAAACAAGATGAAGAAAGGTTATCAATATCAGCAAAAAATATTCAACCACAAATCTATCAAATTCAATCAACGAACACCTCGTTATAGGTCATATGTATGAAATACGTTTCTCGTGTGGAAAAACCCCCCAATCTTCTGTGATTCAAATTGATACCCTAGTTAGAAGCATCTGTGAAGAAAGGATTTCCAGAGAGTAACCCTTTTTGCACAAACATTTTTTTGCCCCCAAGAAGTGTAAGTATTTTATTCTTGTCGCTATGACGACGACAGGCACAACCTGCATACGTGAGATGAAAGCAAAATGGGAAAGCACCTGCAAAATGGGAAGGTATCTCGCTGAACTGGTGGTGTGCCGGCATAAACGTGAGCTAAAAATGATACGATATTTTTCAAAAAATTCTGCACACTTGCTTTTGAGGCAGACATTCGTTGCAAATGACTGAGCCTAGCAAGCATAACAGCGCTTTTATAGTGATTGTGCAATCTGCGAGTTTCCAGCAGAAGACTGGAGTGTCCTGTTGCTCGATGGTATGTGCTTCAGCAGATTCAAACCGGCCCAGGATAGGAATCTATTCACACAAATTTATAATGATCCATCCAGGTGGGCCGCTGGTAATCATCATATTAGCCAATTTCAAATAAATCTTGATTCCATATCCAATGGAACACTCATCGTGAACCGGAAGTCGGAAGGAATCGAGAACGGAGGAAAAGAAGTCAAACTTTCAACGATGGATTTAAAGAGAAACAGGCCTTACTCTTTGAAGCAAGCACAGAACAAATTTGAATATAACATGTAATGTAAAACGTTTGCATCTTCGAAATTTTGGAATGTAATGCATCGCTTTCTTTAATTTTCAATTCATAGATGTACACACAACCATGCTCTGGTTAAAAACTAAAAAATGCGTCTATTTGCGTTAGTTTATGCATTTGTACACGATGTAAAAATAATAATTTACAATGCACTCGTATACAACAATCCTATAAATGTAAATATTTTTAATCATCAGTTATTAAATGTAACTGTTGTTATACTTTTCATGCTACGTTGTCATTCGGCATCCATTAGCAAAGCATAAAAGAGGACATTCGTTTGTAACTGCGGTTTCTAAAGCTCAAATCTGCTGTTTTTGTCTGATAACGTGGTAAGTAATTAATTACCCCAATCGTTACAGGTGAAGCTGATTCAGTCTGTGAATTAATTGACTATATATTTCATTGTTTCCAACGGGAATGGAAATGTGATACCATGTTAAACAAGCTAATCTGTCACTTTTGTTGCAGTGACAAAGTGAGGCAGCCATCGAAGTGCCGCCATGCCACATCTCACAACAAGTCAAAACGTCGTGTTCTGAAGATGATTAATGTTCAGAAAGTTTAACAAAATTCCATATGTGAGGCTAGCTTTGTGATGCAATTTGTAGTTTTGCTATGGCTTAATTTATACGTCATTCTAAAGACACAAAAATGCAACAGAAAAATTTCTTGAAATCATCCAACATCGTTATGGTGGAATAGACGTAAGGTTTACATTGTCAAAAGTTGAGCATCATGTAATATCCTTTCTTTCTAAAAAAAAATTATCATCAAAGATGATCTACAAAAAAAGCAAATTTGGTTGTATTTATAATTGTTGATGTTAATTCTTTCTGTATGCAGAGTTTTGGAAAATATTTCTTGTTCATATAGTTACACCAATTGCAGACCGTTTCTCAAGAAGATATTTGGCGAATGGGCTGGGAACGATTTGAAAAATGTATAACGAAAATTCATAAACAAACTCATCATACTCGTAACAAACCTATTTTTCAAATTCAACCCGTGATAACATCTATTATTTTGACCCTTGTTGAGTTGAGTACTTTTGCTTAACTTGTTGTAACCTATTTGTTATTGTGGTGCTATAAATTACCTAGATAAGACATCATCATGTCAAAAGCATGTTCTGCACTACTAGAACTTCGGATGTGACTAAAAAGATCTTTTAGAAACATTGATCTATTTCGGGGTCTCCATTTGGGTCTCATTCAATGAATGGTCATGTATACTAAAGAAATACATGAGTAACGTATGAAACTCAAATGTTTTGCGACAACATCCTCTCAATGTTTCATTTTGTACAACAACATCTCTAGATTACTGATCAAAAACATATTTTTGTGTTATTTGGGTTGTGTTTTCTCATTGGAAAAACAAAATGAATTTAAAGTTACTGTTGAGACCCAACTGGGACCGATTTATACCAACAACTACTCACAAAGTGCTGTAGTGGTATTTAATTGGAAATACATGGTTAATGTTAAGTAACGCTTGAGAGCCGAATTGGGGAACAAGCTAATTGAAGGCAATCTATTTTAATCTACCTTAATACAATTGACACTGTTACTTCATGTAGATACGATGATCACATCGAGAGAATAATAAGCGATCGTAAACGATATGAAAATCAACTTTATTCACACACGACTTGACGCTTATATAACGGAGGAACTACAAAATATGTATTCAACAATGCAAAAACAATGACAACATGAATGTTGGTATCGGGTTTATGCTTCTGACCTCTGTCGTGTAGCTGCTTACAGCTGTCACAGGTGAGCCAAGCGGGAAAGTGATGGGAATGTTATGCGCAAAGACAGTGTTCCCAGCGCTTCTGTTTCGTTTAGAACCTTTTTAGAACCTTTGATACTGGTGAACCTCGATGTCTTGAGGCAACGGCAACGGATATTGGTGCGGCTGGAGGGCATCATTCAAGCCAGTCGAATAATCGCCATACATCCTTATCGCACCGCTTGCCTTCTGCACGACCACAATAGGTGCGGCCCAGTCGGAATAGTCGATGGGAGAGATGATCTTCAGGCGCTCGAGACGATCCAGCTCTTCATCGACGGCTTGATACATGGCATAGGCCACAGGGCGTTTCGGTCGAAATACTGGTCGTTGTTCTGGCTTCAGATCTAATTTCACAGTTGCTTTGGTGCACCGACCCAGACTGGTACTGAAAACTTGCGGATAAGCGGCCTTGAGTCGCTCGACCATATTTACATCGAGCTGGAATTTCTCCACCAAATCCAACCCCAGGATGTGCAGATCCTGAGCAACGACGTAGCTGGTACCCTCTTCCGATATGTTGTTCACGGTGATCGAGCAATCAAACTCCGCCCGTAAGTTCAACGGATCGCCCGATGCTGTTTTGGCATTCACTGACGGTGGCCTGGTTTGTGGTTGTCCCAGTTGATTCCAGGTCGCACTGGACACTAAGGTGATGTCCGTAGCCGAATCAAACTGTAACCAAACCGCGACACCGTTCAGAAGACTGTTCACTGACACTTGTACAGTCTTTGTGTACACAGTCACATTTCTCAATCGTCTCTTCACCCTCTTCTTAGGGGACTTTTTGTCACTGTCAGAGTAGCCTTCTTTATGTCCACTTTTGCTACACACTGAATACTTATAGTCCTTGAACCTACAGTAACACACATAGTGAACCGACCCGCACTTCCAACAAGGACTAGGTCCTGCATTGTGCTCTCATGCCGTGCGGTTCTATTTCTATTTGCTGAAGGAAGTGCTATTGCTACCCAACGCTACAACAAATTTTAAACAGCACTTTTCAGTGCTAAATACTACCCAACATTTTTTGATTTCCTCTTATTCCTTTTCGATCCTTGTTAGGCCCTTCGGGTAACCCGGCTTGGATATCGCATTGGAAAATTCCTCTTCGGTCCATCGGATTCTTATAGTTATCTGCTTGGACGACGATTTGGAGAAAATTATTCTGCCACTATGGCAAATAAACGCAAACGTAGAGGGCAATCTACTGATTCGCCTTCAAATGAAATCAATGTGAGTAATCAATTTGATTTGCTCACAGATGATGAAGTGATCCATCATCAAAACAAAATTCGAATAAACTTTCTCGATTGAGAAAGGAAAAAAGTTCCCCTATTGTGGTGACAATTTCGGATTTCCATGCTTTTCGCAAGGAAATCTTAACATTTGTTGAAGGTGTGAAATATTCCCTTCAAATTTCCAGACGAGGTGAATGCCGTTTGCGTGCAGAAACCTTGGACAGATTCAAACGTCTTCTAGAGTATCTTACTCAGAAGCAATATAACTTTTCACATACGACACCAAAGCTGAGCGTCTTTTCAAGGTTGTCTTGAAAGGTCTGCCCAGTGGTGAATCTGTGGAAGAAATTAGAACTGAGTTGATAAAATTACTTGGAACAAGCCCAGTCCAAGTAATTAAAATGAAAACGAAATCCCGGCCTGGCGATTCTCGCAAAGGGATTTCAAACGATTTATTCTTAGTTCACTTCAAGTCAAGTGAACTTAATAACATAAGGCTTTAGAAAAAGCAAGCCTTTTGCTCCATGTCGTAGTGAACTGGGAACATTTCAAGAAGCCTGGAGCAAACTTTCAAACCTCACCCAGTGCCGTAAGTGCCAGGGATGGGGTCACGGAACAAAGCATTGCCATATGGTTGGTAAATGCATGAGTTGTGGTGATTCCTCACACACAAAGGACAACTGTCCTGTGAAGGAAGATCCTAAAAAATTTAAATGTTCGAATTGTGGTGAAAACCATAAATCAAATTTTTGGGAATGCAAGACTCGCAAAGCAATTTTGCAGTCGCGCACTAAACGACAGGTAGGAAGCAATATACGTTCCCGACCAGCTACTACCCATTTTGCAGCTGTTAACATCCGATCAGCCAGCACAAATTCCTACCAAACCGTCGGTAGAAACAGTGGACAGGGTTTTCCATCCGCAACTTCAAACGATCAACGAGCAGCAAATACTATTTCGATACCTGCAGGTACCAACAGGGTTCATTCTGCAAACCCTACATTCTTACCAAACCGTGTTGTTAACAATGTTCAACATGTAAATGGACCTACCTATGCTTCCGTTGCAACGGTAGGAACCAAAACCAAAATTCCCACGGAACTTCTAACCAAAATTCCCACGGGACTTCTGATGAATTCGATTTAGGTAGCATATCCGCTCCTAAATTAGAATTTTTACAGCAATCGTTAATCGATATGATAACCGATATGCTAAAAACTAATTCCATGTTTGATGCTATTCAAACTGGTATTAAATTTGCCAATAATATTGTCATGACATTGAAATTCAGTAATGGATTTTAAGTCATTAAATATTTTGAATTGGAATGCTCGATCCATCAGAGATAACGAGGACGAGCTATTTAATTTTTAAGAGTTCATAACGTGCACATTGCTGTTATAACTGAAACTTATCTCAAACCTGCCCATAAGGTCAAAGAGATCCAAATTATTTTGTCTACCGCAATGATCGCCTTAATGGAGCTGGTGGTGGCGTTGCCATCATTGTCCATAGGCGAATCAAACATCACATTCTTTCTTCATTTGAAACCAAAGTTCTTGAAACTTTGGGGATTTCAATTGAAACAAAATTTGGCCAATTTACTTTTATAGCTGCCTATTTGCCTTTCCAATGCACTGGCCAGCAAAAGAACTGGCTTAAGGGTGACCTTCAGAAACTTACCCGTCATAGGTCTAAATTCTTCATTATTGGTGATTTTAATGCAAAACACCGTTCATGGAATAATGCTCAAAGCAATTCCAATGGTAATATACTATTTGATAATTGTTCTGCGGGTTATTATACTATACAATATCCAAACAGCCCAACTTGCTTTTCTTCTGCAAGAAACCCCTCAACTATTGATTTGGTCTTAACTGATTCATGTCAACTTTGTAGTCAATTGATTACCCATGCTGACTTTGGATCTGATCACCTTCCAGTTACATTCGAAATATCTCAAGAAATCATTTCTAATTCCATCAGTTCTACTTTCAACTACCATAGAGCTGATTGGGATCAATATCAAACATTTATGGAATACAACTTTGATCCTAATGTTCCATTGCAAACAAGAAATGAAATTAATAATGCTCTTGAATCTCTGGCCTTTTCAATAGTTAGAGCAAGAGCAGCTTCAGTATCTAAATGCGAGGTTAAATTCGATTCAGTTATAATTGATGACGATCTTCAGCTCTTGATTCGTCTGAAAAATGTACGTAGGCGTCAATATCAACGAACACGTGATCCCGTTATGAAAGTCATATGGCGAGATTTACAAAAGCAAATTAAAAAACGCTTCTCTGCCCTGAGGAACAAAAACTTCGAAAATAATGTGTCAAAATTAGATCCGAGTTCCAAACCTTTCTGGAAACTCTCTAAAGTCTTGAAAAAACCTCAAAAGCCTATACCAGCACTTAAGGAAGGTGATAAAATTTTGCTCACAAATGCGGAAAAAGGCTCAAAAACTTGTTAAGCAGTTTGAGAGTTCCCATAATTTCAGTTTGGGACTTACTAGTCCTATTGAGGAATCGGTTTCCAGGGAGTATCTGAATATTTTCTCTCAAGAAAATATTTTTGATGATTCTTGGGGAATCGATTTGGATGAAGGAAGAACTATAACTAAAAAATTTCAAAATATGAAAGCACCAGGTGATGATGGAATTTTCTATATCCTCATAAAAAACTCCCTGAGAGTACTTTGTGTTTCTTGGTAAAACTATTTAACAGATGTTTTCATCTAGCATACTTTCCAGATAAATGGAAAAATGCAAAAGTCGTACCAATTTTGAAGCCAGACAAAAATCCGGCTGAAGCTTCTAGCTACCGACCGATCAGTTTGCTTTCTTCAATAAGTAAGCTTTTTGAAAAAATAATTTTGAATAGAATGATGCTTCATATCAATTCAAACTCAATTTTGCTGATGAACAGTTTGGTTTTCGCCATGGGCATTCAACTACGCATCAACTTTTGAGAGTAACAAATTTAATTCGTTCAAACAAAGCTGAAGGCTGCTCCACTGGAGTTGCTCTTCTTGACATAGAAAAAGCATTCGACAGTGTTTAACATGAAGGTTTGATTGCGAAACTGAAGAAGTTCAATTTTCCGCTTTATATCATGAAATTAGTTCAAAACTACTTAACTGATAGAACTTTGCAAGTAAATTATCAGAATTCTAAATCTGTTCAATTGCCCATTAGAGCTGGTGTTCCTCAAGGTAGCATACTTGGGCCAATACTATATAACATTTTCACTTCAGATCTCCTGATTTACCTCAGGGGTGTCAAAAATCTTGCTTTGCTGATGACACAGGCATTTCCGCTAAAGGAAAAAGTCTTCGTGTTATATCCAGGAGGCTACAAAAAAGCTTGGATATTTTTACAGATTATTTTCAAAAATGGAAGATTTCTCCTAATGCTTCCAAATCTCAACTTATAATATTCCCACACAAGCCTAGAGCTGCATTTTTGAAACCAAGTAATAGTCATATAGTCACTATGAACGGAGTTCCAATTTCTTGGTCAAGTCAAGTAAAATATCTTGGACTGATACTTGATCAAAAATTAACTTTTAAAGATCACATTGAGGGCATTCAAGCCAAATGTAATAAGTACATAAGATGTTTGTATCCTCTTATAAACAGAAAATCCAAACTTTGTTTAAAGAACAAACTTCTAATATTCAAACAAATTTTTAGACCGGCCATGCTTTATGCTGTGCCAATATGGTCTAGTTGTTGCGCAACTAGGAAAAAAGCACTTCAAAGGATTCGTTGGCGTTCAATGGACAGCTGCTTCAGAGTAATATCATTTTCTCCTCGATCCGCACGAGTAACCGTGTCTGAATTTCAGCATCCGCCTCTGACGTTAAACCGCAGACGAAAATCAGTACCTTAAACTGCTCCTCTGAGAGTTTTCCAGGTTCTGTTGATCCGGCAGGTGTATGTCACAAAATCCTCGATCGAGCTTTTGGCAATCTGGAGGCAGCGATAGCGTTTGCTAATCAGCGATTCCGCTGCTCCAAAAAACCCTTTCAGCTTGGTGACAGTCTCATCAAAGGTGAAATCCTTCGACGTCTTCGGCAGTATAAAACTGGAGTAGCACTCGTGCTCTTCGATGCCGAGCTTTTGCTTCAGCAACCTAACCATTGCTGGGTCGTCAAGCCGTGCAGTATCGTTAGCGAAAAGTTCTTCGTACCGCGAAAACCACGACGAGGAAGTAATGCTGGTCTTGGTTTCGAGCCGAAACTCTTTCACGTTTGATGCCAACGAGTCAAGAATCGCCTCGAGATTCGCCAGAATCTGGACATCGATGTTCCGGAGGGCGTTCTCCTGCTGTTGGATGAACGCGCGCTGTTGCTCGTTGGATTGTTGCTCGTTCGTAACAAGCTGCTGCTGCGCAAGCTGTCTAAGCACATGAAGGATGAGTGCATCCGTTGACATTGCTATAGGTGGCTGATTGTTTTTGGTCGACATGTCGGAATCGTATTCGGAAGGTGATGGAAGCTTGCGCTTGAAATTACCACAAAAGGTTAACTCAGTAGACGCTGTGGTTCTACGCCCCAACAAAAAAAAAGCATGCGCTTCTTCCGCGTGGGAGGCACGATTTTGGTTTCAACTTTTCACTAGCGAAAACAACACAAACTTCGCGCACCCGAGTCGCCACTGTTACGTCGCGTAGTTAGAGGTGGCCGTGATACGATGATCACATCGAGAGAATAATACGCGATCGTAAACGATATAAAACTCAACTTTATTCACACACGACTTGACGCTTATATAAAGGAGGAACTACAATATATGTATTCAAAAACAATGACAATAAAGCAAATGATAACATGAATGTTGGTATCCGGTTTATGCTTCTGACATCTGTCGTGTGGCAGCTTACAGCTTTTACAGATGAGCCCAGTGGGAAAATGATGGAAATGTTATGCGCAAAGGCAGTGTTCCCAGCGCTTCTGTTTTGTTGTCGCAACAGAAATATAAAGTGAAATTGGAGTATCTAGGAGCATTTAGTGTCATCTGACAACTTTAAGCTTTTATTGATTCCCAAGCTCATCTATTTTGTACCACACTGGGAAGACCCAACAATGTTTTGTGTTATAGGCGGAATATTATAATATGAGATAACTCAATGCAGATGTTTTCTACATTTGTTAGAACGACAGGCGATCGGTAGGTAACCACCTTACTTCATAGCAAGAACCTAAGAAGTGGACCAGAAGATCCGATGAGCTTTAAATGAGGTGATCAATTTTTGTGCCCAACGTGGTGATACATAAAAATCTGATCAGACATTTGTCTTCACGTTCACAAAACACGCAAAGTTCGGAGATGCGTACTAAATTTTGGAGTAGGTTCGTTTCTGATCTACTATGGACAAAAAGTACTTGTCTAGGTGACATAATCCTAAGGATTTAACAGTAAGAAATACAGAGCATCTGATTTGAAATTTGGGATGAAGTAATTTAGAGTGTTTTGTTTTTTTGCGTTTTTATTGCTGTCAGTTTTTCGAAAATTGGAAACAATGGCGTCACCCAAAAAACAACGTCGCGATTTGATTTGTCGAGAGCACGTGGACAATCCTTAACTCTCTCATCGGGACATCGGAAAACAACTCAAAATCGTGATGTCAACGGTGAGTCGTGTGATTAAACATTAGAACGGGTCAGAATAGATGTTCTGTTAGTGATCAAGATCACATGCGTGTCGTGAAAACGTTTATGGAGAATCCCAACTCTTCGGTCTGGGATGTGGCCAAAAAGTTGAATCTGTCTAAGTCTTTTGTTCAGTGAGTGAGCCAAAGACCGGGAGGGACTGCAAAGTCGTACAAAGTACAAAATGCTCCAAATCGTAACGAACGGCAAAGTACCGTGGGAAAGTCACGGGCCCGGAAACTGTTCACCCAGATGCTGACGAAGCCTAATTTTCTCATCATGGATGACGAGACTTACGTCAAGGCTTCCGGCAGCTCCGGGGGCTACTGTTCTTCACCAGTTTGATGTTCCGGAGGAAGTAATGAAGCAGAAATTTTCGAAGTTTGCCAAGAAATGCATGATTTGGCAAGCAATCTACTCTTGTGGTAAACGGAATGCGCCGTTCGTGAATTCCCGGAAGTTATGGGGAGATCTACCTCAAGGAGTGTCTACAGAAGCGTCTGCTTCCTCTGGTGAAGCAACACGAGGCCCTACGATCTTCTGGCCAGATCTAGCTTCGTGACAAATGTTGTCCAGGATTGATACAAAACCAACGGGATCACGTTCGTACCCAAGGGTATTGATAGTTGTTCCTGGTGAAAAGTCAAATGTCAAAAGGCAAATCGATTTAGTCCTCCTGAAAAGGACTGGTTGTAGTTGTTGACGGGGGAAATATTGAACTTAAGCTCTCTTCTTGGTCTTCTTGGACCAGCCTGCATGTTTCGCAGTATACCACCCTAAGCAATAGTCACATCAGAGAGAAATTTATTCAGCTCCTCGTCGTTGGAGATTGTGGTCATGGGTGACGTTTCCTGCCAACTCGAGGACTTCAGCGATCATTTATTCCATCACCGCTGCGAGGTAGATGGGAGTGCCTGCCCCAGCCCGGTGTATGGTTATGTAATACATACCACGTTCCAAGTTTACTTCTTGGCAACTTGTTTTCAGAGATAATTTAGACCTTCTGTTGATCAATCGGTACAGAAGCGTTTCTAATACACTTTGTGACAATTTTGTCAACCTTCTCAAATAAGGTTGCTATCTAGGGAAACGCCAAAGCAGACAGCTGAATTGGCCCATCTCACCGTTGTGTTGTTTAGGTGCATTTTACAATCCTCAGGCAGAAGTCTAGGAGAATAGGAGTGTGGTAATATAATGACCTGGATCTTTGCTGCGTTGATACAGAGTTTATTTTCCTCTGAGTATTTTGAATTTTCTTCTTCACTAATTATTTTGACAGCACATTCTGGTCTCGTTGCAGTTTCGCAATGTGCGCTCTTGTAGCCCTTCTTTTGTGGACGACAGCGGTATCATCGGCAAATAACTACAGAGATACCTTTTCCAGAAACGGGGGTATGTCCGAGGTGAAAAGGTGGAACTGAATTGGACCTAGCATACTTCCCTTTAAAACGCCGGCGGAAATCTCTTGCGCATTGGAAACTGCACCTTGCAGCGAAACACGGAACGTCCTGTTCGACAAATAATTCATAATTATTTTCACCAGAAAGATGTAAAGATTGTATCGTTTTAGCTCATACACCAAGCCATGATGCCATACGTTACCAAAGGCCTTCTCGATGTCGAGAAGTGACATGGTAGATGATTTAGATACAGACTTGTTCCACCTAAGGATATTAATGCCTCGATTCAATTGGTGAAATGTTGAACAACCACGTTGGAAGCCAAATTGTTCGTCGAGCAAGTTGTTGAGCTCGTTGACAGATGAGAGAAATCGACGATAGATGTTTTTTTAAAATAACTTTGATAATCATAAGAGAAGGCTGACTGGTCTTTAACTTTCGGAAAAGGAAGGATCTTTCCCAGGTTTCTGGATGGGATGGCTTTGACTGACTTCCAAAACGAGGGAAAGTAGCTAAGCCGCAGGCATTGGTTGAAACACAACGCCAGATGATTGTAAAACTGGGGGTTCAATAACTTGAGCTCCAAGTTCATGATGTTGTCGAAACCTGGGACCTTCATGTTCTTTGACCTTTTGATATAGGTAAACTATTCACCAGCTTCCGAAAAGTAGTTGGGACTTCGATGGATGTTGTTTACAGGCTTGCTAACGGCAGCTTCGTGCGGACTGATGATGTTTAGTCCGAGATTGTGCGAGCTGATGAAGTATTGACTTATCTCAGCATTCCTCTCTGCAGGAGTTGTCAAGGGATCCTTGGAGCCATTGCTGTCTAGTGGGATCAACTGTGGAATGGGCCTTGGTTAAGTTTTCATCATTTGTGTCAACTTCCAGAACTGCTTTGCACAATCTACGAGAGAGCGGATCTTGTAGGCAAAATCCCATAGTTCTGAGGTCCACCATTCTGGTCTATTTTTTGTCATACGATTAGAATGACTTTTGCGATTAGACAGACCAGTGCGCTGGTATTGTCTTAGGGTGACGTTGCGAGTTGTATCTAATATTTAGTAGGTCTATAAATAGGTACAGAGTTGCTCACCTGATCTATCAGTGAGACATGTTGCTCCCAGGCCTGGGAGATTGCTTGCTCGATGTTCTGCAGCTGCCGTTCAATGTCATCGTCATATTGTCATAAACGTGTTGTTAGAACCTCTCCTATCTGGTGCGATGTTAGTTCCGTCTGGTTATCCGATGTCAGTTGATGCAGAACCTAACCTCAGCCACCACTGGATAGTGGTCGGAGCTGAGTTCTTAGTACACGACCGGTTGGACAATGTTGTTCGCCATGTTGGTGAGGAAGATGTCGATTGTTGAGTGGGCCCCACATCTGCTCATCCAGATGTGAGTATTTGGGCCGGGATGGTGTAATTCCCGTCTTCCAGGTGCTCCTGTAGGATAGAGTCGTTCTTGTTTCGTCGTACGTTTCTCCAAGCTAAACCAATTGCAAATGCCTCCATATCTGTATGGTTGATTGCGTTTGCTTGTATAGGCAACAATAGGTCGCAACGATAGTGATAGGTCCGACGGTGGATTCAACCTTGAATCCGGTGACTTCGATTAATTAAAGCTGAAAGCACGGAAGCATGTGCCATTGATGTTGTTGGGCAGGGTGACTGCTACTCTCCCTCCGCCGGAAATTGGGGAGGAAAACATAGATCTCGGGCTTGGGATGTGTCCAGTTTATAGTAAAAATGCCCATGGCTCGTGCGTTGAGAAAGTAGATGAATTCAATATTCATGCTATTGAGCTAGCTAGCGTTCTAGTTGGCTGTGTTTTATACTCTAACACTTCACGCTCCATTGAGAAACGCAATCCTTCCTCCGTTGTAAGTATCAAGCCACCGATCGCGCCAGACACTGCACCAGAGTATGACGGTCCATGAAAGCTTTGCGATGGCTGGGTTGCTACAGCTGTGATCCGATGCTGAACAGAGCCGACTAGGAACCAAGCGGTTTGGAGGCACTTGGTGTGGCGAGAGGGTCGGAAAGTTCTCTGCGGTGAGGGCCAGATGCAAAACAGATCGTCATTGACGGCTGGGTTGATTGTTGGCTGACGAGTTTTTGCGAATTTCAATGAATTCTGCTGGTTGCTTTGAATGCCACACCGCAGTTGGCATACACTGGGTCAGCATCCTCCATCCACTCACAAGCATTGGGTTCGTAATATTTTCCGCAATCGCAGCAGTTCTCCTCCATGTGGTAATCCTTGGTGCCATGTGCAAACATCAGGCAGTTCTCGCAACCGAGGTGGATCGGTTGGTAGTGGTCCCACGTATCGACGATGTGGAACAAGTCTCGGATGTTTTGCGAGTCCTTGATACACGTTGAGTTCTTCTCAAAGTAAATCTGGTACAGCTGGTCCCGCTAGCTTCAAGAGACGTCATGCGCATCTTATTGATTTGCACTAGTTTGAGACCATTGAATCTTATTTCATCTGCCAGTTTCTGCGTCTTCTTCTTTGGAAGGCCAAGCAAAGCTACCTTCAACGGTTTGTTTGCTTCGATTTCTTGCGTGAAGTATTGCACTTTCATCTGCTTGAAGCTTTCCTTGACCACGTTGTAATGGGATAGCGCCGACACCCTTACCTTGTAAGAACCTGTTCATAAACGTATAAACCTCCACCCTCGTAGACTTTTCTCCATTCATGTTTTTGATTTTTTGTATGGAGCGTAGACTTAAGTAAGCCCCCCTCCCCTCCACCCCGGAAAGTCTACGTGGTTTATGATTAGCCCTTTGTTGGATTATTCAAAGCAGGCCCTTGTTGATGTACTAGTAAACCTTTTCCAGCAGGCTTTCTGGAAATCTCTTCACGAATAGCGGCGTCATTTTCTTCTTCTTTACTATTTTTAATTCATCACTGTTTTCCAGAGCGGCGTGGCGGTTATTAGCCAAGAGCTTTTTCTACCAGCTTGCAACCAGTTATGGCAATCAGCAATCTATATACAATTTGATGATGAATAGTAAGAACAATTCAATTCGTGAGGATTGTGAAAGATCTATTTGATGGAAGGTTACTTCGACGTATCGATTTACATAGCAGGATAACAAGGTTAGCTAGTAACAAGAAGATATCAATCCGGAGAAAGCGTGTTCGATTCGTAGTGATTTATCAAATTTAAATTTTCAATATCTTCCTAAGCATTATATTTTGTTTTGCTTGCCAGTCGATATCGAAGTCATACATTTATTTCAGCATCAATGGCTCTTATTCCATATCTTTATTTTAGAACATTGAAGTAAAAAAAACCTAAGTAGAACAATACAAAAGCCTTCAGTGAGAGAAGAAAAATTACTAGTTGACATCGATGATTTTTTATTTCTACGATCCTGTTAAAATGACTTGCTGACTCCCACAACAACAAACAATAAATAAATTTATTGGTTACCCAGTAGGGTCTCGGTGTATTTACCATGAAATCACAGAATAAAATATACCCTATACTTCCCTTTCACTACTCTAGAACAAAACCGTTGTTTGGCACAACACTAACTCCCATTATCCATCAACTTGATTGTATTTTTACCACCAGATAGATTGCGTGTCGTGTGATTGGAGGAGGAAAAAATGAAAAATATATCGATTTATCTACATCTATTTATCAAACCGTCATCGTTTCCTACGGGGACCACGACAAGTACAAAACAAGACAAAATGAATTCTGTACGTGCACCGAGGAAAATCAGTTCCTCTCAAAGCGACAATTTGCCGTCTCCAGCTGGTCTCAGCGTGCAAAATAGAATCATCCATAAATATTTTGCTGTCATAAATTTTCTTTCGATTCCGCAGAAAGCACCAAACTGCTGGTCTATGCTTTACGTACGGGCGGAAATGGTTTCAATGTTTCGCCCGGGCTTTGGGGAAAATATTGCAATCATGTTTCAAGATACTATCGCCACCGTTGTGCTTCTGAAATATTCTCAAAGAACCCTGGAGGGTCCACCACGGCGACAACCCGTGGTTTGCTAGCTGTTTAGATGCATACACGTTTAATAATGATAAATAGCAAAAATAAAGAAAATTTATATCACAGCATCTTTGACAGTTTGTGCAATATCAAGGCAAATTTTCTTGAACGATTGCCAAAACCATGACACTCCCTTCGGTTCTCATGCAGCTCGGTTGCTTCCGGATTCGCCAGCTAGATAAAGAAACTTTTCTTTTCGCAGGTTATTTTGCACCTGTTTATTGCTGGGCAACAATGTGCAAAAGAAGAAACGAAAGAAAACTACGCAAAACTCAAGAAACAATCTTTTCCAACTTTATACTTAGCAAAACAAGAATGCGAACGCGAAAATATTTTTGAATTTCTTAAAACCCGTGCTTTCGGAGAAGGTTCAGCGGAACCGGCAATCTTTTGGAAGCTATCTTTTTTCGGACGGGTTGTGAAGCGTGATTTACCATGAAAGTTATTCTTGTTGTTTGCATGATTCAACACCTCCATCCGTGGGTGGATTTACTTAGTATCCGTCAATAAATAAGTTCTACACAGTACCAACATGTCATATAAGTTTCGGTGCTCAGAAACAGACACATGTGGGCGGCTTTTAGGACATAGGAATCAATTATAAGAGACGAGAAGATAACTTCAATCAAACGAACGTCTTTTTTCGACATGCGTGTGTTGGTTGGAACTATGTTTCGTGTCAAAGTTTTGGAACTCCTACATAGAAGTGTTGTAAGCATTTCTTAAAATTGAATTACTTTTCGTGTAAAAATAACAATTTCTGCTAGTGTATGCAAAGCTAAGCATTCCTAAGGTTTAGACATTTTTATCTGATTACATCTTTTAGTCAGTTTAAACTTTGCGACAAATACATCCATAGATACATACCAATGTGTGTTTAAACTGAGGTATCCCCCACTCCTCTCCTGTCATATCAATAATGTTTATGATATTTTTAACTAATAAGTGAGAAGTGTTGTTGGGAGTTATATCTAGGTACGAGTGTAGTAAAAAGAAGTGTAATGATGGTTCATGGCATAGCTGTCAGACTTAGAGAGAACTGAAAAAGTTCCCTAACGAGCGTATTAATTTCCACACTGCCGTGAGTCACAAATCAGTACTTTCATCATATTCGAGTTCTCTTTTAGCTTGAGCGGCAAAGATTTTAGAAAACTCCGATGTTCATTTTCTCGATGCCTTATTTCCCATGGAACAGTTGGGTCTGGCCTGGGGATTGTTGGTAATGCGAGCCGAAAGTCATCCTGTAGGGTGGATCCTGCCAGCTTCAGTCCAAAGGATGTGATATGGTGGAGACAACCTACCAACACGAGATTTACCTTGAGTCTAATTTATTTATATGATAATCGAAGTATATAACGTTTGCATTAAGAAAAATTGACAAAAATTTTATTGGTTTACCTTCACCCACACTAACAAAACTATGCAGCATCAATCATAGTAACTCATGAGTCAGCAGACAAAATTTGATCAGTCGAACTCTAACCGTGAAGCAACTCCGTTCATAAGTGTGCGCGTTCAAAAAGCGGCACCCCGATGCGTCAAAAACGGACATCGTGTGGCACTTTGTGGACGCCGGATTCGTCTGTTCCGGCATCTACAACATCTTGTCACTATTAAACATCAATCAGCATCAAAAGAAAGCCCGGTTCCGGACGGCCGATGACCCTGAGCAACGAGAAGCTCCAAAGGATGCTGAAGAGGAAGACCGAGGGAAAGGTGGCTACATTGCTGGCGTGCGCTTGGCCAGAAGGTCGGTTCAACCGGCCTTACAGTGAAAAAGTACCTGACGAACATGAACAGACATGTCAGGAAGCGGAAATCTCATCCCCTGTTTTCGGAGCTGCAGGCAATGACGCAGTGGCTCAATAAGATGGTCAACACGATTTCCCCGGCGAAACGCGACGTGGCGGCAGTGACGGACGACGAGACCTATCTCACCCTGGATGGCATCGACTGGCAGGCGCTTCGTATTTTACTTCCCCCACGAAGGAAATGAGCTCCAAGGTGAAGTTCATTTTACACACCAAGTTCCCCAAGAAAGTGTTGCTGTGGCTGACAATCAGCGAGAATGGGAAGTCTAAGCCACTCTTCTTTCGCTCTGGACTTGCCGTGAACGGGGAAATTTATAGTACGAAATGTATACCGGAAGCTGCGTCGTTCATCAAGAAATACCATAAGGGCGAAGACCAGGTGTTTTGGCCGGATCTGGCGTCGGCCCACTACTCGAAGTGATCGTTGGAGGAGATGGAGCGGCTGAATATCGATGAGGTACCCTAGTCGGCGAACTCCCACGGCTGCGAATTAACAACGTCCCACAGCTGCGTCCCATCGAGAATTTGTGGGCAAACCTGAAGCGTGGAATCTACTCCAACAATGTTGTTGTGAAAACTGAGGATGAATTGATAAATAAAACGAAGAAAGAACACAAATACATGCCTACATGCATGTTTTCGTTCGACATGGCGAATTTTCCCGTAAACTGCCGGAAGGTCGTTCGCAAGGGCGAAGATTTTTTTTGCAAGTAAGATTAAATAATTACCTTTCATGGGAAATTCATCAAAAGCAGATATCTGTCTGAGCTTTTTTTCATCACCATCCGAAAAAAGTCCATTTTTTAATGCAAACGTTATTCAAGAACAGGTACCTCATCCAGAGGTTAACTACCAAATATGGTTTACCTATTGATGACGAACCTGTATATTATTTCCGTGACTCTTTCCATGGGTAGTTTTTTTTAAGGATAAAAGTGGTAATACATCATCAGGGCTCTACATCGTCGAAGCTTTAAAATGAAAAAGAATTGCTTTTGTATTGATTTCACTTCACTTCAATTAGTTTTCGTGTAGTGAATGAATCGTACTTTCACCGATTGACTCCCAATTCACTTCCTGTCAAACGTGAGTAAGCTTAACTTCATTTGATATCTGGCTCGCGTCGAGAGTCTTTCAATTGATATTCAAGCGTAGTGAATGACGGTGATTCAACTTCGTTGAAATTGATTTGATACGAATTGCCAAATTTTTCGTTTAACACCTGCCATAAGATTTTGTACAGTCTCCTTGTCCACTTTACTCGCCGCAGAACGCCAGTTTGCTTTGAACTGTTTCTCGTTCACAATAGCTTTTTGAGTCTTCTTAAGGTTCCGTTGCAATGTGCCACCTTTCCTCGTCCGTATAAAATTCCTGTTCAGGAAGCTGTTTAAAGTCTGCTTTGGCGTAAGTTTCATCGTCCTGTACCACGCAATCAAACTTCGACAGCATCGTCGAGTACAACTTTCGCGATCGTGCTTTGGCCGACGTGTTTTGTTTATCGTCGCGATTTGGAGTCACCATTTTCTTGTACGTCTATAGTCCAGCTCGTTTTTTAGCTCTATCCACGGTTGAAGGCGCCATTCCCAGCTTCTTTGCGACATCTCGCACGGAAAGGTTGGGGTTCCGCCCGAAAGAGCGGGCAATTCTTTTTGTCGTCGCTGTGGACTCCGGGTTTCGATTTACCCTCAATCTAGCTTTCCCGGCTGTCGACAAACGTTCACCGAACACTTTTGATCCGTTGGTAACAGTTGATTTAGCCACATTCAACAATTTCGCCAACTTGGCGTGAGAGTGGTTTGGATTATCGCCATGCACGTGCAAAATTTTGATGCGTTGCTTCTCTTCCTTCGATGACATTTTGAAGTGCTAATCTCAAAATCAAAATAGGCGCACACACACATCTTCATAATGAGGGGCACATTTTTTTAATGCACTGTGAAAGAACAGCGGGTTGAAACGGGCGTTGCAGGCTCAATACGTGAAGTACTGTATAAAGACCGTAGTACAGAATTATCTGTACTGAAGTGCCTAAGGGCGCTGGACTTCTATGACAAAATATAAAAGAGCGAATAGAGGTGGAACTTTAGAAGAAAGTAGTGACTACTGATCACAATCACCAACCTCCTGTGAATAGGGACAATGATGATTTGTCAAATGTCTTGTAGGTTTCGGCAATAAGGAAAAGAGTGGAAATAAGGAATTAAAGGGAACGGGACTACGCTATCGTACTCAGGTGCATGCAGTCTTTATGCCGTCTCGGATAACCTAAAAAGTCTACAGCAGACGTACAGTAATACGTAATACTCCATGTGATCCACATAACAAGATATTCCGGGAAGGAATGTGTTGTACAAAGTACAACGCGCTAGTGCTCGTGTTACAAAAATTGGCGTTAGTGCTGAAAGGTTAAACGAAAGTATTCCAGTCGTTCCAGAATGTTGTCACACAAAGCTCTCTGCGCTCTACGCCTTCTTGTGCCCACCGGATCAGTAGCGAAAACCAACTTTGCAGGGTTGTTGTCCGGCATTCTTGCAACATGCCCTGCCCACCGTATCCTTCCGGTTTTGGCCACCTTCTGGATGCTGGGTTCGCCGTAGAGTGCAGCGAGCTCGTAGTTCATCCTTCACCTCCACACACCGTTCTCCTGCACACCGCCGAAGATCGTCCTTAGCAAGTGTTGCTCGAAAACTCCGAGTGCTTGCAGGTCCTCCTCGAGCATGGTCCATGTCTCGTGTCCGTAGAGGACCACCGGTCTTATTAGCGTTTTAAACATGGTGCATTTGGTGCGGGGGTGGATATTTTTAGACCGCAGTTTCTTCTGGAGCCCGTAGTAAGCACGACTTCGACTGATGATACGTCTTCGAATTTCACGTGTTGTTGTCAGCCGTAAGGATCCGAGGTAGACAAATTCCTCCACCACCTCGAAGGTATTCCTGGCTATCGTGACATTATTTCCTAGGCGGATAGTTCACCCGAAACCCTCCGTCCATTGTTTCTTTGATGAGTCTGGTCAGCTTCCCAGGAAAGCCGATACTGTCGTATGTCGCCTTGAAGTTGATGAACAGGTGATGCGTTGGGTCCTGGTGTTCACGACATTTCTGGAGGATTTGCCTTACGGTGAAGATCTGGTACGTTGTCGATCGGCCGTCAATGAAGCCGGTTTGATAACTTCCCACGAACACATTAATTTTAGGTGATAGACGACGGAATATGAACTGGGATAGCACTTTATAGGCGACATTCAGCTCTGAAGTTCTCACATTGCCTTTTAATGTATGGGGCAGATAACCCCTTCTTTCCACTCCTCCACTAGCTGTTCGGTTTCCCAGATCCTTGCTATCATCCGTTGCAAGCAGTTGGCCAACTTTTCTGGGCCCATCTTGATGAGTTCAGCTGCGATACTATCTTTATAAGCTGCTTTGTTGGTTTTGAGCAGGCGGATGGCATCCTTAACTTCCCTCAGAGTGGGAGTTGGATCATTTCCTTCTTCTGCTACACTGACGTAGTCATTTCCTCCGTTGCCTTGGTCTCCAATGCCTACATTCTCCACGCCGTTCAGGTGCTCATCGAAGTGCTGCTTTCGATCACCTCACGTCCATCCGTCAGGAGGCTCCCATCTTTATCCCTGCAGATTTCGACTCGCGGCACGAAGCCGTTGCGGGATGCGTTGAGCTTCTGGTAGAACTTCCGTGTTTCTTGAGAACGGCACAGCAGTTCCATTTCCTCGCACTCCACTTCTTCCAGGCGGCGTTTTGTCTCCTGAAAGACGCGGGTCTGCTGTTTCCGCTTCTGTTTATAACGTTCCACGTTCTGCCGAGTAAACTACTCTCATAAAAGGCTAATGCGATAAATTATTTATGATTGAGATTTGTTGAACTATTAACCAAATGAGACTGCCTTGTAAAAACTTTTCATATCAAAATAATCTCCGAAATGCTTTAATAAAACTACCAAAAAACAAGCATTGAACCAATTTCACAATGTCACACGTGCCAAGAAGTGAGAGAGAAAGTTGAGAGAAAGCAAAAAAAATCAAGGACCATGATCTTAATATCATTTGCTGGTCGGATGATTTTGAAGAAATTTAACAGAGAGGGGGTTTTGATGAGACCCATTCCACAGAAAAATCAGACCATGTCGACAATGCAAGTTTAATTCTACATTCCTCCACATTTTCCTCGACTATCAAATTTGCGAGAGCATATTTCATTCTGGCCAATACCAACAAACAGCCCAACGTCAGCTTCGGGACCATGTTTCTGACATCAACCACCCATATTTTAATACAAGCACTGTAATTTACCGGTGTTGAAAAACATTCCAAGCCTTCTATAAGTTCAAACAACCTGAGGCCATTAATATACACGGATCCGAACAAGCAAAGCTTTGAACTACCACTCATCATTCGTCAACGTGCTTGGGCTCGTACATAAACTAAGTCCGTGAGGTACGGATTTTTCGTTTTAAAGAACACCTTCAGTTCTGAAAAACCATAGTAAATGATAACTTAAACTTCTATTGAATTTTTTTAATTTAACAAAAACTATTCACTTGAATACCGTTTTTTATTACCAAACGAAGTAACCAACAGTACGTAAATAGGGCGTTGAATTATGACTGGCCACCAACGTTAATTAATTTGTCTGAAACATCATTACGCATTCTTTGTGGTTGATTTATTCTAGGGTAAAAAGCACCCGAAAAGGTTAATAAAAAAACGAAACTCTTCCTAGCTGCCCATTAGATGACGGCTTTCCCGTGCCTGGCCTGAAGCCCTCGAAACAACGTGTAATGAGTTTATTACGCCATCGTTAACGGAAAACTGCGTAGAGCGCTAAAAAGTTGTGTGTTTCAACACACCCGGGAGCCCCGGGTAGGGTGAGTTGAGTTCAGCATTGTCCTACGCTCTCTTGCTCTGCCTTCCGGACCTTTGGAGGATTCCTTCGCGCGGGTAACATAAATTATATTTCAGTTTTAATTTTCTACATCCCTATGTGCTCCAACTGGTGTGGTGTCATCGGTGCCAGTGTAGTTGTTTTTTTTTTCTTCGTTGTCACACAACATATACAACCACGCCTTTGTACCTACTAGGAATTTCATCATAGCACAACATTTACCAACGACACAAATGTGCTTCACATGGCACGTGGAGCATTGTTAGACTGGTTGAAAATGACAGCTCGACCTAATTGCGTCGAACTGCTGTGTATGACTAATGGACATTTTTTCTTAACAAATCAACAGAGCCAAATTTCAATTAAAAAAATGTTCTTATATGAACCAATCTAATATGTATTGTAGTCTTGATTCTACGTATATGTACAGAGCTATATAGCTATGTAGATCCTTTGTGCCAGCCAGTTGGTTAAAGTTATTCGCGAACGTTATATCCTGGGAATCTGACCACAATACCTACGCTGTGTGCACGGATAACCAGTGCCAGTAGATGGATCATGATACCTTGGTTACGTCGAGACATGCTGAACGGATTCGCCAGAATATTCATTTTCACTCCGGCCTCGGTTGAGCTCTGACCCGTAAACACAATACAATGCGTTAAATTTCATTTGCCCCATTGTCCTAGAGGTGACTCACTCTTTTGGCCTCTACTGCTCGGTGATGAACCTTCACGAGGATTATGCGACAAGTGTTCCGTCGTCAGAGGGTACTTTCGTGTTGAGTTGTTGCGCTTTTGTTATGCCAGAAGCGTATTGTTCCGGAAAGCGCACTTTTGATTAAATGCATACGTGCTTATCAGATTCCTGCTGCGAAAGCTTGCACTCAAGTGGAAAACCCTCCAATTGAATGGAAAAAAATCCAGTTGAAACAATCCAAGCGGTTTGTCGTGCAATGCAGACGGTAGTGGAAGGTGCCGAATATTCAAGAAACAGGTTGTGCACGGGCAATACCTGGGGGAATTATGGTTCCTAATTGGAAGATTTTGCTTCCATCTGATTTCCATTTAGCGGAAGCTCTGACAAGAAATTTAATTATCTAGGATTCAAGTGGTTCAATTGGTTGCCTGTGTACAACCGTGTCTGGCGTAATCCCCATGGGCACTGTCCGTGGGCAGGAGCTTTTTTGTCAACTGCTTTGTATCGACGGAATGTTTACGTATGTTAATGTCATGTTCAATTTACCGGTTGTTTTTTTCGTTGTGTCCTTATTGTTCTTAAGGCTACGAATGAAAGTTTTTTTTCATGACATGTAACATTCATTATTTTGTAGGATCATGTTATGATACTTCTTTCTCTTAACGTTTAAGGATTTCCACTCCCATAGGTTATTCAGTATAGTAATGATTGTACACGTTGAAATTGCAACACACACAGCGATTTGCCATAGATCCGTCTTTGAACCAATTTTCGGAGTATCAAATAAACCAACTATGCTTAGTTTTGCAAATTTCACTTTTTTCAACTTGCACTTTTAATCCAAATGCCCTTACTTTTCTTTTAAGAACCACAGGTTTTGACTTCAATTCTTGGTCTGTTTTAACTGTCTTCCCAAGTAACCTTGCCAAAACCATCCAGCTAATGACGTTTTATTGAAGTTTTATGAAAATCAATTTGGTTTTTTTAAAGCACCAACAGGTGCCAATAGGTTTCATATTTTATCAGGTTTATTAGTACCTACAAAGCTTATTTACAACGCTCTTAAAGCCATGTTTTCGCAATGAACATTTCTGAAATCTTTTTGATCTTAAAAAGGTTTTTTAACATGTTTTCACAACCGTTTATAGAGTGGTTGGTAAATGACTGGATGCGTACCAGTGTTGGACTCTAAACAGTGTTGTGCACGATGGTTTTCCGGCGAGAGGAGGTTGAGGAAGGCCAAACAAGCCGCCCTTAGTAATTCAAATAACACAGAAGTTAATATGGACCGGAACAATCAGCAATGAACTAGGTAACGAAATAATGCCTACGATTGTAAACTCGGCACATGGAACTGCAAATCTCTCTGCTTTCCTGGCTGCGATAAGATATTCCATGGCGAACTTCAACCACGTAACTTCGAAGGCGAAGCACTGCAGGAGGTTTGCTGGACAGGACAGAAGGTATGGAAAAGCGGACAACGAGCAACTACTTTTTACCAGAGCTGGGCAGCGGCTTTGTAGTGCTGGGCAAAATGCGTCAACGCGTGATTGGATGATTGCCTATCAATGCGAGAATGTGCAGAGACTTGGAAGGCAACATTCTCACAGGAGAGTGTGAGGTGATTGAAAGGTGCAAGCAGTAGTTCGACGAGCACCTGAACGGCATTGTTACAGCGAACGAAAGTGGCACGGTAATAAATCTCGAAACACGCGCAGAAGCAGACAGGATCCCGACCCCAACCCTCCAGGAAGATGAGGAGGAAATTGGTCGGTTGAAAAATACCAAACCTGCTGGAGTTGACCAACTTCTAAGCGAGCTTATAAAATATGGTGGTGAAGCATAGGCCAGGGCAGTGCACTGGGAAATTACCAAGATTTGGGAGAAGGAGTGTTGACCAGAGGATTGGATGGCAGAAATAGTGTGTCCCATCTATAAAAAGGGCGACAAGCTGGATTGCTGCAATTATCGTGCAATAACGCCACCAATTGCAAAGGAGTTCATGGGGCTATACCAAGCGGGATTCAATAGTGCCCGCGCTACTATGAACCAAATTTTCGAGATTCGGAAAGTGCTGCAGAAATGTCGCGAATACAACGTGCTCTCTCCCTATCTTTTCATCGATTTCAAATCAGCTTATCTAACAATCGATCGAGACCAGCTATGCAGATTATGCACGAATATGAATTTCCAGAAAAACTGACGCGATTGATCAAAGTAACGATGGATCGAGTGATGTGTGTCGTCCGAGTATCAGGGACACTCTCGAGTCCCTTCGAATTTCAGAGAGGGTTACGGCAAGGTGATGAATTGTCGTATTTGTTGTTCAACTTTGCATTAGAGGGTGTGATTCTTAGAGCTGGGATAGGCACGAGTGGCACGATCTTCAGGAAGTCTGTCCAACTATTTGGCTTCGCCGACGACGTTGATATCATAGCACGTAACTTTGAGACAATGGCGGAAACGTACATCAGACTTACGGCGAAAGCTGGTAGGATTGGGCTTGAGATTAATGCGTTGCAAAAAAGAAATAAATGAAGGGAAGAAATCGAGGTAGTAGACGAATTCATGTATCTGGGCTTATTGGTGACTGCCAATAACGACACCAGCAGAGAGATACAAAGGCGCATTATGGCTGGCAATCGTGCCTACTTTAGGCTCCAACGGACGCTAAGATCGAACAAAATTGACAATCTACAAGACATTAACGGTCTAGTTCTCTACGGCCACGAAACATGGACATTGCTAGTGAAAGACCAACGCGTCTTTGGTGTCTTTGAACGGAAGGTGCTGCGTCAATTCTACGGTGGAGTGCAGATGCAAGACGGAACGTGGAGAAGGCGAATGAACCACGAATTGCATCAGTTGCTCGGAGAACCTCCAACCGTACACATCGCTGAAATCGGCCGACTACGATGGGCTGGGGCATGTCGGACGACAGCCCTATTAAAATGGTTCTCGAAAACGAAAGAAACAAGAAGACAAGGCACGCAACGAGCAAGGTGGATCGATCAAGTAGAAGGCGACCTGCGGAACTCCGCAGACAACGAGGCTGGTGAGGTACAGCCATGGACCGATTACAATGGAGACAACTTCTGTGTACAGCAGAGGCCACACAGGCCTTGGTCTGATTGGTAAGGTTGCGTACTACAGACGTAGAGTGGGCCGCTTTACAAGCTTCAGCTTTAAAGAAGTATAAAGGAGGTGTTGGTAGACAAAACAGTTTTGAATGTAGTTTATCAACAAAACCGGGAGGAGTGCTATACGGCTGAAATATAACTAAAATTGTTACTAGGGTAAGGCTGATTGCGTTATTGCTGGTTCATAATAGCCCAATTTTTTTATTGTTCTCAGCTTTGGGGTGTTTGTAGAATTAAGGTACTTGGGTACGAAGTTGTACTAATTTTCCTGTTACAATTCCAGCACCAGTTATTAGTAGTGACATAACGCTAAGTCAGGGCAAAAATTGGTGGGCTCTTGTTTGACCTCTGTAACGGAAAGAGATGTTTTTGAAGTTTTGTAGACACTCCTTCACATACACTGCGCCATTCATGGTTGAAGTCATCACAATTAGAGCACCACGCATCCCGCACGTACGAATCGTTTACCAATTAATGCATTTTCTTGGCGAATTTCGAGATTTTGTGCTTCCGTTGATGCTCTAGAACTTTCAATTTGTCTTTTACATAGGGCTTATGACCTGAAATTTTCTGAAGGTCCACCTTTATGTAGGTTTCATAATCTTTTACGCAACATGATTTTTTCCTATACATTAATTGTTATGTTATATATTCTCCGTGCGAGGAGTAACGATTATGATGTAGAAGGAGATGTTCGCTCATCACCATGAGGCACCAAGAGTGAACAACAATGTTTTTTTTTTTGGCTAGAATGAAAGATATGAAGAGAAAGTTTTTTTTTTTGATAGTTCCGCTAGTGTGCGGCAGGATTGGAAATGTAACAGATGTTTTTTAGGAAAATTGATCGAAAAGGGCATGTATACAGTGGTACTCGAACCAAGGACATTTTTGACTAACATAAACAAATGTTGGCTCTTTTTGTGGCAACTGATAAGTACACCATTCGCATAAAACGCTATTGATTTTTTTTAAATCAGCCACCTGGTTCTGGATATATCCGAGGAACACATTTCGGTCAAAATAGGTCCTAAGTTATTAGTACTTTAATAGCGCAAAACTCATCATTTGACCTTTAAATTTAAAAAAAATTAATTGTGATCTTATCGAAAGTATGGGACCACCATCTGAACTTGGTTCAGGTGCCTCAGGAGAAATGGCCAGTTTCACACTTGGACCAAATCATATCATGCAACACTTTGAATCACATAAGAATTCAAACGAGTTCATGGGTAGACTAACTGAGTGACCATAACCCTATTGGTCATATCCGGACATGTTATCGGAACCCCAGGATAAATAACCATTTTCTGAATCGGAACAGAGCCCATCATGCGACACCTCAAACCACATGGAGTTCAAAGATAAGGGCAATTGGTTATTCTACTAAGTATGTCAGAAACCGTATTGGACACATCAGGACATGATCCGAGTAATCCAGATTACCTGGCCAATTTTGGGCTTGATTCAAAACGAAACATTCCATATCTAAAATCACGTAAAAGCTTAACCATTAGCTTATTGGTTATGAAATTAAGTTCTGAAAATTGGTCATATTCTGGCCAAATGAAGGGTCAGGTCACACCATCGATGGATTTAATTCGGGTTTTTGTTGCTTTATCTAAGTGACATTTAAACCTCTGGACCGGCTCATCGCCGAAAAGGTAAAGTTGATTCTCTGGATAAAATGTATGTTATATTTTACGGGTGGCGACTAAAATTTTGGGATTTCTTTCTCAAGCTGTTAAAAAAAGACAAAAATACTCAGTCGTCAGCCAAGCATATGCTGATCCACAATTTTTTTCAACGCTCCGTTATTTTTTTCAGTACGTCAGGTGTGAAAGGGTCATTAATTATTCAAGTAAAATAGGTGAAATTGTGCGACGAATCCCAGTCTTGTCGTTCGTAGTATTATTTCGACGGTAGATGCCGCGCGTGTCGCGGAAATAAAGGTTAATTGTGTATGGTTCAATGCGAAAGGACGCTCGCTGGTGCTATTTAGCAACTGCAAATAGACGCTCTCAACCACCATCGCGGTTAAAAAGCGTTACAAACAATCGGGTTGGATACAAGTATCGAAAAGCTCCACCGACCAAGCTTGTGATTTTCTTGCAATCTCGAATGTCGGATTGCGCGCAAGTGTTGCAACCAAGTTCAGTGTTTGTTGAATCAATTTGAATATCGAATAGCGTACAAGTGTTGCAAACAATTCGGATCGCGTACAAGAATTGCGTGTGGTTAATGGTACTCCAGCCGATGCGTGGTACACGGTATTGCAAGGATACTCATAACGAGGGAAATTCATACCTAGCAAAAAGTTTCGAGTGCTTCGGGTAGTCGAGTGTTTGTGTTTGTGATTCGAAAAAATAAGAGTCAATCGAGGGCCATAAAAATATTCTCTTACCGTGAAAAAACAAATAAACTTAAAGAAAATTAGGAAGATAAAAAACAAAATAATAATTAAAAAATTCAAGCCATTGGCCGTCTTCCGACATGTTGTCGGGAGACTACCCTCCTCTCCCCACCCCTGGGGTAGGGGGACCCTCCAATAGGAGGGACGGCAGATACGCGGGGCAATCATTTCCTAGCTGGGGCGACCCAGAAGGAAATTTCGGACAGCTTACAATTCTACGACTCGAGGCCATTGAAGGAGAACTCCCGAAGAATCCCTTCCTAATTAGGAAGTCAGTGGAGGGCTTCCTACGATTGAAGATTGATGAGGCATTTCCCGAAAAGCGTGGCGTAAGTTACGTTATCAAGATGCGTAACCAGTAACAAATTGAGGCACTCAAAAAAATGCAGAAACTTGACGATGGTTTTGCAGTAAGAATCGTAGACCACCCGGTATACAACTTCAGCAAATGTGTTATATCGTGTACCGAATCCATCAACTACTCCGATAACGAAATCAAGGCCTCGCTCAAGGATCAAGGTATAAGTGACCTACGCCGCATCACCAAATCTGGGGGCGAAGGTAAGGAACGTATCCCCACTCCAACACTGATCTTAACAGTCAACGGGACCGTTATCCCGGAGAATGTTAATTTTGGGTGGATTAGATGCCGCACCCGCCCATACTACCCATCACCAATGTTGTGTTTCGGATGTTTTGAGTACGGGCACACCCGTGCTAGATGCCAGAAGCTAACTCCAACGTGTGCCAACTGCTGCGGAAACCACTCAAGTTCCCTCGCCGAGCCGTGCAAGGAAACGACCTACTGCAAGCATTGCAAAACGAGCGATCATTCAGTCTCCAGTCGAAAATGCCCCTGTTATGAGAAAGAAGTGGCTATACAACACATTCGGATCGATATGGGTGTTTCATACCCTACAGCGCGTCGAACATTCGAACAACAAAATCGGCAACAAACCACATCTTCCGTTGTTGCAGCTGAGAACGACAAGCGATTTGATGACCTAAATGCCAAGCTTGATCGAGTCCTGATCGAGCTAGGTAAGAAAAACGAAATAATCGGCACGCTTAAGACTATCGTTTCCAGAAAAGACGCTGAGCTTGAGGAGTGTCATCGCCGGATCACTGCCTTAGAGCAGAAGCTGGAGATGCCCTCAGAGAACACACCAATTACACACCCATCAACCAATTTCGAGAAAATCACCCAACAACCATCCAAATCCCACCTTCTCGGCAAGGTGAGCAAGGATAGTACTAGCAACAGACTTGAGCTCGCCCGCCATCATGGTACGTTCGACAATATCGTTGCTGAGCTACAGACATTGAGGAAAAAAGACACTATCCAACGCAAACTTATTGCTAATCTGCGGAAACAACAAAATGATACCCTAAATTCTATGGCCCCTACAAAAGATCAAAATAAAAACGACGAACTTCAAATCTCTAAAACGACCCAATCCAATAGCACCAAGATAAATGCAAAGCGAAGTAAGACGAATGGCAAGCCCTCTTCTTCTACCGATCACGATATTAGCGACACAGAGATGATGGAAAGCATATCTACGAACAAGACAAATGAAGTTCTCGAGCCAATCACCATTGACGCCACATTTTCATCTGAAGATGAAAATCTGTTGTGAAGGAAGGAACCTCAATATAATACTTCCAATAAACCAGCACAACACCACTCATCCCATATAGCCATCGTGCAACATAGCCTCAATCAACTTCAATGGCCAACACCAGCTCCACCATCCCCAACAATATAAGCTGCATAGATGTTGTGGAGAAGGATGAATGTTCCTCTTTCATATATAAACCTGACATTAGACACAATATGGCACCAACAATCTCAACTGGTATGGATAAGGCCTCGGGCAGCCTTCGGCACTCGGTGGCAAACTCCACAGACAGATTGACCACAATAATAATGAATTCTCAAACCCGAGGAATGGACGGAAACATATGTACGGATTATGAGACGGAAAAGCGGGTCCACCCGCATCCCTCACTGGAATGGAGAAAAAGTTTTGAGACGGACACGCAGGCAATCCTACATCCCCCACAGAAGGACATAAAAGCAAGACAAGGCAAAGGATGCGCGACGGAAAAGCGGGTTTCCCCGTATCCCTCGCTGGATAAGGACAAGGACATGGAAACGGATAGGGCCTCCGACGCTCGTTGGAGACTTTCCTAGATCCATCTCCCCCACTGCGAAGATCGGCTAGAATTAGAATAAGAAATGGGACGGACAAGCGGGAACCCGACCAGAAGAATAACGACAAAAAAGCAAGACAAGGCAAAGGATGCGAGACGGAAAAGCGGGTTTTCCCGTATCCCTCGCTGGATAAGGACAAGGACATGGAAACGGATAGGGCCTCGGGTAGTCCGAGCCCCCCCAGAGCGGAAGTCAGTGAAGAACCGGAAATTGGAAAACACCTGCGACGCTCGTTGGAGACCTTCCTAGATCCATCTCCCCCACTGCGATGATCGGCTAGAATTAGAATAAGAAATGCGACAAACAAGCGGGAACCCGACCAGAAGAATAACGACAAAAAAGCAAGACACGGCAAACGATGCGAGACGGAAAAGCGGGTTTCCCCGTATCCCTCGCTGGATAAGGACAAGGACATGGAAACGCACAGGGCGTTGGGTAGTTGGAGCCCCGCCAGAGCGGAAGTCAATGAAGAACAGAAAATAGGGAATCACATCCGACGCTCGTTGGAGACCTTCGTAGACCCATCTCTTCCACTGCAAAGATCGGTAACAAACCGTAGTCAAGGTTGCATTCCTCTAGGTGCTCGATCAAACGCTGCCCTATACGACCGATGGCGGGCAAGTTTGGGTGACACTCTGCCGATAACCGCCGGACCCTCACAATACTTGGCCAGAAACAACAAAGCCACTACCTTCCCTTTGGTAGCAGTTTCATCCATCTCCACTCCCAAAAACCACTCCAATCCTTTCCCAGACACTTCCGCCAACAATGTTACCCTTGCTTCTATTCCTCCTACCCTTAGCCAGGCTCCACGCCGTCAGTCAAATGATTTTACTTATGCTCTCCAATGGAACATCAACGGATACTTCAACAATATCGGTGACATCGAACAGCTGGTCCACGATTTCTCCCCCACGATTCTCGCCATCCAGGAGATACATCGAGCCGACGTCAACAGACTCAATCGCTCACTGTCCGGAAGGTATAAATGGATCCTTAATAGCCGACAGAACAACTACCAATCCACGGCTATTGGGATTCGGCTCCCCACGGACTTTGAAATTATTCACTGCGATACTGACCTCCCGATCTTGGCTGTCAAGTTAACGTACCCATTCATGGTTACGATCATCTCCGTTTATTTACCCACCGGTAAAATTGACAACTTACAAAATCAACTCACAGCGATATTAGATAGGATACAAGGTCCCATTATTCTATTAGGTGATTTCAACGGGCACCACGTGTCGTGGGGGTGCCGATCCAACAACCGACGCGGGATCGATATTCACAAAGTCATTGAACGGGCAGACCTAGTCCTCCTAAATGATGGAACTCCCACCTACACCAGTGGAAAATGATCATCCGTGCTAGACTTATCTTTCTGCAGCCCTTGTCTGCTCCCGTTGCTCCACTGGGAAGCACGCGATGACCCGATGGGATGTGACCACCACCCGATTGTAATCAGATCCAACAATCAAACACCCTGTACATCCCGCAGACCACGATGGAAATACGATCAAGCTGATTGGGACACCTTTCAGACGTCAGTCGGCGACATATGCAAAGATAGCCCCACTTCCATCGACGACTTCTTTGCAAGTCTCCTAGGGGCTGCCAAAACATGCATCCCTAAAACCAGTCCATGTCCTGGTAGAAGGGCACTCCACTGGTGGTCAGATGAAACTAAAAATGCCGTTAAAGCAAGGAGAAAGGCTCTCCGAGCCTTAAAGCGACTTCCATTGGGGCACCCCCAGAAGGAGGAGGCTGCCTTTTCCTACCGGGAAAAAAGAAATCATTGTCGTGATGTTATAAGATCCGCCAAAAGCGCCTGTTGGACAGACTTCATCAACGGAATTGGCCCCAACCAGACAGCTAGCGAGCTCTGGAGGAGAGTAAATTCCCTTAGAGGAAAACGGAAACAGCAAGGAATTACTTTAAAAATCAATGGTTGCTCAACCACCGATCCCATGTCGGTTGCCAACTCTTTGGGCGATTATTTCTACAGGTTATCCGCAATATTTAGCTACCCGGACGACTTCCGCAGAAAAATAACCCTTCCAGGCAACTCTATCGCGGACATATCCATTCCGCTTGAAGATTCTCCACTCGAAATTAATCAACCGTTCCAGATGAAAGAATTAACATTTGCTCTGTCCCGAGCAAAGGGAAACTCCGCTGGTCCTGACGATATTGGATACCCTCTACTACGGAACCTACCTCCCGTTGGAAGGGTCACCTTACTGAAGCTCTTAAACCACCATTGGACCACAAACACATTCCCGTCGTCTTGGAATCACAGCTTAGTCATCCCTATTAAGAAAACGGGCAAAACGGGTCAATCACCAGAGGATTATCGGCCCATTTCCTTAACCTGTTGCGGTTCAAAGATAATGGAGCGGATGGTCAACCGTCGGCTTATCAGTTACCTCAATTCTAACGGTTTTCTCGACAATCGGCAGCACGCCTTCCGGCCTGGTTTCGGCACAAATACATACCTCGGCACCCTTGGGCAAGCACTGGATGATGCTATGAAAGGCGGGAATCATGTCGAAATCGCTTCCCTTGACCTAGCCAAGGCCTACAACCGGGCATGGATGCCCGGAGTACTTGAACAACTTATCAATTGGGGTCTAAAAGGCCATATTATGTTTTTTCTGAAAGGGTTTCTTCGGAACCGGACTTTACAGGTTACCATTGGGAACCACCGCTCTGACAAATTCAGCGAAGAAACAGGTGTACCACAAGGCTCGGTGATTGCAGTTACTCTTTTTCTTGTCCGTATGAACAGCATCTTTCTCAACTTACCCGCCGGAATTTTCATTTTTGTATACGCAGACGACATAGTGATAATGGTAGTGCGGAGCACTCTATTAGCTTTACGCAAAAACTATCCCAAGCGATCAAACATGTCCATTCGTGGGCTACACTCGCTGGATTCCAGCTATCTGCGGAAAAAGTGCATTCATGCACGTATGCCAACAAAAACACCGTTCACTCCCATCACCGATTGTTATTGGTGATAGACAAATCAAACAACAATCTTCGGTAAAAATCATCGGGGTACGGATCGACCGTTCCCTATCGTTCCGCCCACACTTCGATGCGTAAATCTAGCTGCCACTCGACTATCTCCTACGTACTATCGCTGGACGCCACCGGACTAAGGAAGTCCTTAGCTACGTCACGCAAAATTGACTTTACAACCCCCTCCCCCTGTCACGTTTTTATGGACCTTTAAATTCGCATGGATCGTCACGTTTTCTCAAACCCCCTCTACGCGTGACATAATATGGACCTCCTAATCGGACCACGAGACTTCGCGTCGCTTCCGCTATTATAAATTCTCGTCTCACGTACGGCATCGAACTAACCTCTTTGGCTAGAGCAACTTTGGTGGAAAAACTTAGCCCTACATATCATTCCGCCATCCGATCAACTTCAGGACTCCTTCCATCGACTCCTGCCGTTGCCGCATGCATTGAGGCAGGCGTCTTTCCTTTCCATCATTACGTCACCGCCACCATTTGCAAACGAACTATTGGGTTCCTTGAGAAGACAGTCGGTTCTGATAGAGGAGGGGAGGAGTGGCTAGGATCCACTGGTCTGGAGCCAGGAGTTGGAACCGGTCAAATATCCGATTCGACAATACGTTCCAAAAAGCTTTCAGGGCAGGCTCTAATCCTATTGCGGTCTCAAATGTATTCAAGGAACACATCATTCGAAGATACAGTAGACACTGCATCCGTTATACTGACGGTTCAGTCGGGCAAGACAAAGTAGGAATCGGCATCTCTGGGCTAGGACTCTGCCACTATTATCGCCTTCCTTCCCAGTGCTCTATTTTCTCCGCCGAAGCAGCTGCCATTCTAATTGCCTGTTCTCTTCCTTCGATTCAACCGCTGGTAATCTTCACTGACTCTGCTAGTGTGGTTGCGGCCCTCAGATCAGAAACTGCATCCCATCCATGGATCCAGGCAACTCTTCGACTCGCCCCTCCCGGAACGACCATCGCATGGATCCCCGGACACTGTGGAATCCCAGGAAACATTGAAGCCGACCGCCTGGCTGCAGTTGGTAGACAAGGTAACCTATATACACGCTTAGTACCCGGATGTGATTTAAAAAAATGGACCAATAACACCCTTTGGGAGGCCTGGAACCAGGAATGGATGGCATCTAGGGAACCATTCATCCGCAAAATCAAAGGTGTTACGCATCGATGGGAGGATCCCCATGACCATAGATCACAGAAGGTTATTTCACGTCTTCGATCAGGACACACAAACGCATCGCACAATCTAAGCGGAGTTGGTCTCTTTCATAAAAACTGTCCCGTGTGTAATATGCATCACACGGTAGAACATTTTACCTGCCACTGTCCGCAATACGAGGGTCCACGCAAGCTCTACGATATTGGTTGCAGCATCAGATATGCATTGCGTGATGAACCTTCTTCCATAGCAGCCCTGATTTGCTTTCTAAAAGACGTTCAACTTTACGACAGGATATAACCTTCCTAGAACCGGACACCCGATGTTCTCTGGCATGAGATTAACTAGATATTCACACTCAATCAACACCCAACTAACGACCAGGGATAGTGAGTGTACCTGTGCTGGGCTCGTCTTTGAAGCCTGCCATCGCAACGGAATCATCAAAGCCCTCGCTACCGGATTAAATCTTGTACCACGAGCAACTAGATACTAGATAACTTCAGTGTAAACAACATTCTTCACTAGCCAGCAACTAAAAAATTCTTTTTTTAAACTCTGTATAGAAACCAATCTGTAGATAAGTCCCTTCAGGACCCAATTTATTTATTTTAATGAGCTGAACCAGCCGAGGCTGAAAAGCTCAATAATAAAGATATCTAATCTAATCTAAATCTGACAAAAATACTTGAAGACGATCTGATTTATTGATATTAAAAATACATTGTTGAAAATAAATTAGCTAACATTTGAAAACGGTCCACAATGTTCAGCGAAGCATCCGTCTGATGCTGTTCGTGGCTCTCCAGTTATTCTTCTACACCAAGGAGCTCAAAATCCCGAAGAAATCTTCGATTGGGCGACACTGAGCCAGATTTCTTGAGTTGTGGGTTTAGGGTACAACTATAATTGAGAATGATGCGCCCTTTTTAACAAGCCATCCTGTAGAAAACTGAATGAGTATTGCGACTTGGGTTATTCGATTTGTTGGATCGTACCGTTGGAAGGAGATTCTTAATTTTCCGCTGGATTTCGTATGAGTGTCTCTGCCTGCGGGTCCAACCTTCCGCTATGGTTTTTCATACAGCGATTTTATGTGAATTCAGATCGGAGACTCAATTCGATCTTGCTATTAAGTAGAGCAGCATCCAGGCAAGGCAATTGAAGGAATGGGGACTACCATACATACTATATATACTAGGTAGGGTGAAGAATAACCTCCTCAGGAATGAAACATTTTTTTTTTAAATGGTTTTGTACTTAATTCAATATAGTCCACTTTAAGCTCGATACACTTATTCTAGCGATTCTCCAACTTCTTGATCACGTAAGTAATTTTCCGGAAAGTCTTCAAAATACTCCTCCTCGGCGTGGATAATTTCCTCGCGTGAGCTGAATTTTGTATTGATGAGCGATTTGGGCACAGATAATAGTCCAAGGGAGCCAAATCAGGTGAATACGCCGGATGCGTTAGCATTTCAAGCCGTAAGTCCTTGATTTTAGCTGTAGTTTTGCTGTAGCACCGGCGCAGTTGAAGCACTCATGCCGGCTTTAGTCCATTGCCGGTCACTCTTACCAATCGATACCAAAAGTCCATCCAATTCCGCATCAGCAAGTCTAAACACTGTTGCGAAGTGCTCTTGCGTTCGTGTTTTTGATCAGGAGTGAGCACGCACGGCACCCAGCGGCAGTTAACTTTCACATAAGCAGAATCTCGCTCAAAAGATGGCGTGTGCCCTCAGTTTTAATCTTTGTGGCATCTGCTAGCTCACGCACCTCCACTTTCCGGTCAGCCAACACCATTTCATGGACTTTTTTGACTTTTTCCTTTGTAACCGCATCGGAGAGCCTGTTGCTGTGGACTTGATCGGTAGTGGGGTTGTGGCCTCCACGAAACTCTCGAAACCAATATTTAATAGTATAATCTGGCGGCGCATTTACCCATATTCAACGTGATGCCAAACACGTCAACATCAATCAACTGTCAAAACAAAATTTAGGGCAGTATTGCACTGAAATTAGGCGTGTATGCCTGAATATGAACGGACTACAAGGCACTATAGCCGTTTTTGCAGTAGCATCGCATTTTGGCGGTCAAGTACGTTACTTTTCACCCCACATGTCTTATAGTTTTGTTTTGCAGGCTAAATTTTTGAAATGCGCATTACTTTCCTATCACAGACTTCAAATATGAGCAAGGAATGCCTCATTTGCCGCAGTGAACGATTTTAAAAGTGTATACCTTCGCAAATTTTCTTCATTGGCTCGGCAGTTCTGAAGCAGTGTGGAGTGGTAACGAGCCAGTATATAATAAGCAGCTGGTGTACACTGGAGGGTGTACTGCGTTCGATCTGAAAGAGCTCGTGTTTGTCAGACTAAAATCAGCCAGAGATAATGCGTTGCCAACTACTGGGTGGGACGCTGAAGAAGAGCCTTCAATTCGAGGCCGTATCATCATTTAAACCTAACGGCCCTTTTCAGGGCCACCAAATGCATTCAAAAGAGTGTACAATAGTTTTTGTTTCAATCAGTTTCAGGAGCTTTTTGCGACTGTCAGCTATCAAAAACATAATTAATTATTGACTTTGAATTCCCAAAAAGACTCTGAACAATCTATAACGGGATATGGACAATGGTCTCCAGCTGGTCGAACATATCAATACAATCAATATAGCCAGCACAATCGTTGCCTTTCATTATACTAACATTTCAACCAAATCGCAATTTATCACCATATATTATGCATTTGAATTTTTAAGATAATTTTAAAGCTATCTTCTTTTGTTGCATTAATTGTAATTTGTAGTTTTTTTTTTATTATGAAGTTCATAACAGAAGTTCGTCATTTTTCGCTTGCACACATAGACCTTTTTCAATCTCGGGGAACTAGTTCCAGTGGGGTGTGATATTCTTTCTGGTCTCGGATCGAATTCGGTTTCGAAATCGATGTGTGTTTCCATCCCTGTAAGAAAGGCACAAAAGATCATTTTACGAGCAGTTTGAGCCTGCACAGCCTCCCAGTCCATCCTCGTGTAAATGACATCAAATCCACAGGGACAGCCAATGGACGGCATTATTTAAGCCACTTACTCATGATGTAGCATCGGATTGTTCCTCTCGATTGCGTATTTCCATTTTTCAATGTCCTTCACTTTATGAGATTACCGTCGTCAGCCGATGAGCACACGATACAATTCGGTTCGTCGCTCTTCACGGAAATGTGACATTTTAAGATTAAATCATGGTGCTACTTCTCTCATATTTTGACACCCAGAACGGAAATGATATGGATGAACCATTACGGCGAACGTGAGCCTTTCCATGGCTGCTGTAGCCAGACTGAAGAGACTGGATACGTGCAGAAGAGAACAAAATGAAGTTCGAACAAAATTCAGTGTAGTGGATGATAGAGAACAATAAATATAACTCAAGATGCCATGCAGGCCAGGGAAAAGGAAAGTGCATGGTTACCAAGAAAAATGAGCTGTATAGATATTAAATTCAATTACAGTAAGTGAAGTTGAATAGAAAACGGGTAGTGTAGGAGGAGTGCCACAACGATGATGACAGGCAAATTCAAAAGATGCCAAGGAGAAAAGTTCCATTCCGATGTTTGATAGAACGGATGCTGTTCAAGCCAAAGCTGAGAAGATACGAACGATGTGGAAGTGAAAACTTTTTATAGAAAAATATGTGCCATCAGTGATTGTGATAAATTCGTCTTCAAGCTGAAAATGTAGAAGAGGTAAAATATTTTGTGATGACATCGTCGTACTGCTCGCATCATCAATGTAACAATGTCGCGTTCGCGACTATTGTCTTTCTGCTCACGACGATGATAGGTAAGTACGATGAGCACTTGATGGTTTCATCTTTATCTTACTCAATAAGGGCTCAAGAACATAAAAAAGTAAAATGCTTTCTTCATAAATATAAACGAATGTGCCGGGAAACTTTTGGATTGTGATGTACGGCTTGTGTAACATATTTTATCTGACACAAAAGTGACGTAGATAAATAGGCATGATGTTTGTTTGCATTAAAATTTAGATGATAAAAAGCGATGACAAAATGATATCATACGGTTATGAATACACGCAACCGAAATTGAACCTTATCTAGGCAACAAGTCAATCTGGTTTATGATAGCATTCAGGAGAAATTATAATATTTATTAAACAATTATTATATAATTGTAGCTCATAAAAAATCATCGTTTGTACTGAAAAAGTTTGTAGGACTTAGCTGCATTATATCAGAATCGAATGAAACTCTGTGGGTGTCATATTAACAACCTTTTCTTTTTTTTTTAATCTGAAATAACGGATGAAAAGAGCTGATGTTTTTTTACGTTTTTTTTCCAAATCAATATAACAAAAAGACCGACAGTTGTGTTACTATAGAGTACGTATCACGAAATAATATTAATTTTCCTTAGAAAATACTTACCGATATCAAATGAAATACCACATTGAGAAAAAAAAAACGATCGAAAAACTAATATTGGTATTGATAAAAATTATCATTTTAGATAATGATAAAAAAAAATGTTATGAAGGTTAACAATTTAATTGCCAACCATTTAATCCTTGAACATTTTGTTACGGGTTTTCTAACAATGTCTTTTCAATATATGAAAGGTTTAACTTTTTTTTCCTTCTTGACATGTTTTAGTTGTACCTTTGTGGTGTCGGGTTAAGCATGGATGTGTGCAAAGTATGTGCATCAGAAGGCTCCCAGTTTTTTGTACGTAAGAGATATTTTCAATTCTTTTGCGCGGCCCTCACTAAAACGGCGGCGAAAGGTGGCAAAGAATGTAAAAGTACTATTCAAGTATAGACTGTTCCGAAAAATAACAATACACTTTTTTTCTCTAATAAAAAAATACCATGCTATGATTTGTGGTTGTTTTATTTTCAAACATAGTAAATAACAATGTTTTTTTTCCATCTTCATTTTAATTTGCTTGATTTTTATGGTAGGGTAGACGAGTTCTCTAACTTTTCCCTTAACACTACTAATAAGCTTCTGCACAGTGCTTTCTACTACGATTTTCACCGCTTTTGGCCAATCTTCCTTAAATTTTCCAACACTAACTGGTTTCATGTGTCTTCTCAGCTTCCCAAAAAGTTTCGATAAGGCGAATTTCTGAGCAATTTGATGGATTTATCTCCTTCTGTACAAATACGACATTGTTCCATTTGTACCACTCTAGTGCATATTTAGAGTAATGGCAGGAAGCAAGATCAGACCAAAAGATAGTAGACATGTTACGCTGTTTGATCAAGGGTGGCAACCTTTTTTGCAGACACTCCTTCGCGGAATGAATGGACGAGATATTTTTGCCACACCGTTACCTTCTTGTCAAATTTTTCGGTGTCAATGGCTTTCACTGATCCAGGAACACACTTTCACTTCAGCGATGTAAAAACTGTGGTCCCGGCAGAGTTTTATAATCTTTTATGTAGGTTTCATCGTCCGTGATAACATAGCCCGATTTTTTGGTCAGCAGTTTGGTCTGTTTGGTGCTTCGTCTTGACTGCTTATTAGGGTGTCCCAAAATGATTTTTTATCAGAAAACCTGGGGGCTCATCTTCCAAACGATAGCTAAGGGTGTAACAACAAATCTTTTCTATGGCGACAATTTTGTGAAATGCTGTTTAGAGGTCGCTAATTCAAGTTTTTTGAAAAAAGTCCCATTTTCTTACTTTTAAATCTAACCAAAACTATACCTTTTATATATTTAACAAATTTTTTATGGTTCAAACTATAAGAGGAAAAAATGTCACGGCTGGATTCGAGTCAGTTATTTCGTCAAAATTGTTATAATTTTGGAAAACGATGATAATATTGCTAGTTTACAACATTTGCTCAAATAAAAGTGTACCCAACATAATGCTATTATGCAGTGTTCATACAATGTTAGGATGCGAAAATACATGACAAACAAATTTGCGAAAATACCTGACAAACAAAGTAGCCCAATGGTTTTGATATGGTGAGTGTTAAATGATTTACCTTTATTGATCGATTCTCCTAGAAATCTTAATAGGCGCGTTCTGTTCAAACAAGTTGACATGGCTTTTTACACACTTGCATTCTACGGTTGACTATTAACTTGTACGTTTTTGTTCTCTTTACTGCGGCTGTTTAAACACTGTTTCAAGAATCAAGTTGTATTCAGATCCTTTCACCGGTGTCGCAACTTTAAATCAGTCAGGCTACATACAAAAAAATCACAAATCACTTGTGGTATTTGTCGGAAATCAATGTTTGCTTGGCGCTTTTCGACGATACAGTCGACAACAATGTGAAGAAGGAAATGCTCGCTAACTTTTCAAAATAAAGTGATAGTAAAAATATGAAAAGAGTGAAAAAGCTCAATTCCAATTCGATATTACAAGATTTTGTTAGCAATCAGTTCCTCATATTTTTCAAGATTTCCAATGTTAATCCTGCTTAAAGAAGATCCTTCAAATTGGAGCAGCAACGTTGAGTGCATGCAAGTCAAAAAAAATGCAACAGTTTGTGCGTGATAAATGACCCAGCAGAACGCGCTCTAGGATTGACAGAAGACTTGAAAAAGTATGGTCCTACTTCTGAGCCTAAAAAACATGAAATGATATTGGTGGTAGCTATGCTTCAAAATAATTCAATTACGACCTCTGTCGTTGAATATATAACAACGTTAAATAGTAACTAGGTTTATTATTTTATTATACATAAAATATTTCAGCAAATATATAGGAAAATTCAAAACTTCTAAAACGGTGTATTCCATTCATTCAGTAAATTTAGAATATCCCACCCAGCTTTGTAGATAGGCCATTGCTTCCTTCAGCAAATTTGTTTGTTATAACTTTTTGTATCTTTTCACATTAATAACTGCATAATAGCATTATGATGGGTAAACTTTTATATAAGTAAATAATGTAAATTAGCAATATAATCATCGTTTTCCAAAATTGTAACGATTGTGACGAAATAACTGACACGAATCCAACCGTGACATTTTTTTCTCTAAAAGTTTGTGTCATAAACAATTAGATTTTTATTAACTAGAAATATTTTTTTGATTTTTAGTAAAAAAATGGGACTTATATCAAAAAACTTGAATTAGCGACCTCTAAACAGCATTTCACAACATTGTCGCCATAAAAAAGTTTTGTTGTTACACCCTTAGCTATCGTTTGGAAGGTGAGCCACCAGGTTTTCTAATAAAAAATTATTTTTGGGACACCCTACTGCTTATGCTTCAGACGAGTCTGCAGGCCCATTCTCTCCTTGGCACGCATAACATTAGCCACCGAAGTGCTTAGCTTTATGCCACATCTCAGACTGATGCTGAAGGATTATGCTTGAAATAGTCCCTTACCTTTCTGTAGATTGTAGGGTCAGCGGGACCCGATTTTATACCCCGCCTCGGGAATCTCCCAAAAAGCACTGTTATTGATACTTGCGTAGTGCGATTTGAGCTTCTCTGACGCTCACACCTTCTTCCTTAGCCAGCTTTCTGATCGAAAGAACACTGACGGTTCACCGTTTCTCTGCTCGGGAGAAGGACCACGCATTTTTTAATTTCCGTGCGATCAGTTTGATTTGGATGTAAACAGCACATCGCAGCCATTTGGAATTGACGGTAAATCATGTTTTATTCAAACAAATTGATGATTCGCTACTCTACGGGTTTGAACTAAAACATTGTAGAGATCGGATGAAATTAACATAATTCTTTCACAAATTTGCGATTTTTTTATCAAACACTTTTCATCAAATTCCGGACAAGTGTTTCATCACATTTTTTGGACGCCTTACCAAGTAACAATTTCAGTTTGTTTTCATACCGTTATCAATCGTTCCCTTTTTTTTTATCAAAACTGCTGTACAACCTTTGCCTACTCAAAATTGGAGATTCTATTCAACATCCGCTGCTTAACAACATTTGAATGAAAAAAATATTCAACAATTCTCATTTGTAGTTATTACACATCAGCATTATTTTACAAATGGTATAACCATTGATGTAGAAGGACATGTTCGCTCATCACCATAAGGCATTGGTGCCTGTAGTGGGCAGTTTATTTGGGAGTGGGCAGTAATATTTTTGCTATAAATGAAAAATATGAAGAGAAAGTGTTGAAAGTTCCGTCAGTGTAATGCATGTTGGAAATAGAACAGATGTTTGAAAATTGACCGAAAGGGCATGTGTACAATGGTACTCGAACCAAGCACGTCATCTTTTGCCTAACATCCCACTGCGGGGTAGTCGAGGCACGGACAAATCCGCCAACTCAACAGGCAAAAGATGACGTTTGGAAGGCGCTCATGTACTACTGATGGCTTTGTGATAGTTATTCTATCGATAGTTAGATAGTTATTCTATGTGCACTCTGTTTTTGATGCGCATATGGGAGAGGAACTCTCTCCTGTTTTTGGGTTTTGTTTTGATTCGCAACGCCTGAGATCACTCAAGTTTTTCACGTCATCTCTAACGTAGAGACCTCGGAGAGAAACACCGTGTAGCGTTGCGATACTGATCCCAGCCTGTGTGATTAATGGTTACCACCACTTATGGTTTTTACATACTCTAATTGTTATATTTTGTATTCTCCGTGTGTGGAGTATGGTCATAAGCGAACATGTCCTTCTTGATCATAATCTTACTCCACGCACGGAGAATACAAAACATAGATCAGTGCACGGGCCCTAACCTCAATTCCGTTTTGACATTTTTGGGTGGTTTGTTTTGGTTACTATCTTCTTTGTTTTGATTCCCAGAGTGAACAGATTCTATTACTGGTGCAGGATCGTTATTCTAACGAAACAATTTTTTAAGTTTGAGAATTAAACTCAAATTAATAACTATGGAATCCATTGGAAAGCTGTCAAGAGTTGTCGTACTTGCGAATAAGTAACCAAAACAAACCACCCAAAAGTGTCAAATTTTTGTCGGACTGAACCGACTGACGTCTGCGTGCACTGATCTATAACAGTTAAACTAGGTTAACCATTGTAAAGCATCAACTCAACTCTTGAAGCACTACACGTATGAAACAGTCGTACAAGTTATGTATCAACCATTGTAGAGCTATAACATATCTCTTAAACAAAACCAATCTACCTCTAGTATTATGAAATTAACTTCTAGGGAGCATGATTATTTTACGATAAATTGTTCTATATACATTGCTGGTTTAACAGTGGTTTACAAGTGGACGTTTGCTTTTATTATATACTACACACTTAGATTTTTTTTTACAGAAATTACGGTGATTTATTCGTCATTGCCATCAACATTTAAGAAAAAATCAAAAACATTTCTTTTAAATAAGACATACATTCATGGTACCATTTAACCCCACATTCTTCTAAATTCACCTGAGCTTTTATATACAAAAAAGACCTCTTATCTTTGTCATTCATATGCAATCGTATTTGCATCCCCGCTTTTCCCCCTTTAAAAAATAATGTAATTTGAAAAAATCGTAATTTTTGTACTAAAATCACGTTATCTTTTGAACGGATGTATGAAATTACGTTTTTTCTTCATCAAAGTGTGTATTTAAATAAGTTCTAAAATTTTGGCGAAAACATAGTTTTCATAAAACTTAAAATGAAAAAGTTAGGCGAAAAATACTATTTTTTTCAGGGCCACTATGACTTACGACTTACGACTATGGTTTTTGGAGGAAAGTTGCTTTAAATTTAATAAAGAACAACTTTGTTGAACATTGTTTTGCTTCATGTCAAGAAATGTGAAAGATAGAATTTATATTTCAATATATTCAAGGACCACCCTAACCAAAACTGATGTCAAATTAAATTCCTAATTATAAACTGCAACTTTGCCGCAGACAGTTTTGTTCTAAAGTTGCATTTTCATAGTGAAAATAATTTATTCCTGCTAATTTTTCATTCTGGCCCAATGTGCAATGTGTGTAATTCCTGCAAAAAAATCGATGGTTTGTGTTTTTAATTTGACGCTTGGATCAGTATTTTCTACGGTTTTTTTTTGTGCATTTCAAAAGCAAAATATTCACTGAGAGTAACTCAAGTATCCACCATTCTTGACTAAGAAGAGATTCAAACTGCTATCACTACATACTACCCGGGAACTAAATATTTCATGTTTTTGTTTTTGGTTGCATTTGCATGATTAGTTCTCGAGTTATGCAGAAATTCGTGTTTCATTTGCATGGGAGCCTCCCTTAGTAGAGGTGGGAGAGGTCTCGAACCACTATGAAAAAAAAAATCAAAACCTCCTCAAAAACCTCCACATACCAAATTTGGTTCCATTTGCTTAACTTATACAGAAATTTGTGTTTCATTTGTATGGGAGGTAGTTTGTAAGTTTTAACTAGTTTTTATCGAAACAGTCTTAGTTTATGCAACACAAACTTTCTCGAAATAACGCGGTTAGTTTTTTTTTTAAATTTACTATCCCGCGGTTAGACACACTACCATCATTGCTTCGGGCGATTAAAATTATACAAGAGAGTGACTCTTTTCAGTGGAGCCTTTTTATAGCTCCCTTCCCATGACATCGCATATTTTCTATGATGGTGGATGACGAATATGATGACAACGCCGATGACGTGGAGACACGATGATCGACGAAGGATGACAGGTGACAGACGAAGACTTACACTAAAACAATCATGGTTGATGCCCTATACTCTACCTTAACCGTTTACTCTGACACAATTGGCTGCATGCTTAACCTTACAAATGAAAAGCCCCTAACATTTGTTTCCGTGTGAATTGCAAAATAAAGGAATAAACTTTGAGATACATATAGAAGATGAATTTATAATCTGAACAATAACTAAATAAATAAATCTAATAAACTACGATCGGAGTAAACACAAAAAATATATACAAAAAAGACATCAACCATAAGACCACTAAACGCAAAATAAACATCACTCAAGCGCTTAGGAAGCGGAGACAGACATTTATTTTATATTTAGACATTTAATTATTCGTGACTGCACAAAACATAAATGAAATGTTATCGGGGCTAAACCACTAGCTGGCTAGTTTCCACCAAAAATATTATTGTGACCCCAAAGTGGTTGATCACAAATTTTTGAAAAATCTAATTAAGATCCAAAACAACACAAAATCAGTAACTTCAGAAACGGGAAATGAGTGTGCAACAGGTGATACTGTAGAAATCGTGAAAAATGGAATAGAAAGCAATTTGGGTGAAAAGCATTGTACTGTTGTTCCCACACCTCCGGTACCGAGATTAAAGGTTTTGGTGTTGAAAGATCAGCTTTCTTCCGATGAATTCATTGATTTTTCCAAAAGTGAAAATGAAGACATCGCGATTAATGATGTAAAGGTTGTTAACATGTACGAGAATCCATGCTCCATATCTAACAAGTTTAACATTGTGATTGAAGTTGACAATTGTTTGCTACGAGTTGAACAAGAAGATGTAAAATGGGATCGATTGTTCGTGCGATTATTGTATTGAGATGCTTCAAATGTAGAGAATCACGAGAGTATGGATTGCATGAATATTGATTCATGCTCACGATGCAGTGGGCAACACAAGACGTCGGATTGTACGTATTGTATGCAAACGCGTCAATTGTTTGAAAAGCCAGAATCTAAAATTGAATTTGGATGTGAACCACGCCGCATTTAGCTTTAACTGATTGGTTTGTAAAAGCCTCCTCTTCGAGTAAATAATGATTTGGGCCTAAAAGCCAATTGTAAATAATAACTTCAAACGTCGAGTTCGCTCGAATCTCGAAACACTTTCCAAATTGAAAGCAGCAACTGGTAAATGAATGTTTGCCCTTTTATATGATGTATTTGGATATTGTAGGAGTCTTGCGATTCATTACTCGAACCTTAAACAAAAGAAAGTCATCTTTTGTTTCAATAAATATTCCTTCCAAGAAGGCTGTGAGTCGGTTCGATGTTTTGTTTTTGAATATTGCGGAGCATAAGCCCTTAAGGAAAATTGTCCACTTCTAGTTCTATTAGCAGAAACGCATATTGTAGAAATAGAAGCATTAAATCAGTATAGTATTCCGGAATACAATGTGTCTGCTTATTTATCACACTCAAGACACATAAGCGTTGTTGCTATTCATGTTAAAGAATCAGTTCAGTTCAACTTTTCAACTGATCTAAGGTATTACAGTTAAAGATACGCATGAAGATGGGAAACTATGGTGTTTTGTATCACTCTCCCAGTTCTAGAGACCAGCGCTCTGTGGAAATTTTAGAGAACTGGCTAAAAATTCATTTAGAGTAGTAACAGAATTTCTATCTGGTAATTTTAATATAAATTGGTAAAATAACTACAATAAGAATCATTTGTAGCATTCAGCTGATTGTTTTCAGTTTAAAACAAACTTTAGATGAATTGACACATATTGATCATGTGTGTTCCAATTTTGATTTAATTTGCTCAGTTACGGATACTGATTTGAATAACCGATCATGATTTATCTAATGACGTTAATAAGACGATGATTTTGTTAAATAAACGTACTGGAGAATGTATGCAAAACAAGCTATTTCAAATCTTGTTGAGAGTAGCTTGGGATGTTAATTCGTTGCCGGTAATTTTGATGAATCTGTATTTGTTCTTACTAACGTTTTGAAAATATCTACCAAACAAATAGTTGAGCAAAAATTTGTCCTAGTTAATATAAAAAGCTTTCGCCAACATTCACTGTCAATATATTCAGAGAGCTTGATCTGCATCAGAACAATAGCAAATACTTATGATAATTTTTAAAATCCTTTTTAAATCCTGATAATTTTGAATCGCGTTCCAGGAAAAATTAGCTGCTCATTAGAAAAGAAACGACTGTTGTAGACAATTTTAATCCTAGAGTTATTTAAGGCTGCCTTTGTGTTGTTGGTCGCATATTGACGGACTTGATTAATTAATCTTTATACAATGGGAACGTGCCACAAGTTTGGAAGGAGTCCTTCGTGATTCCTTTTCAAAAAGCTGCAAGGACGATCAAAGCCGATGATTTCCGTGCCATCAACCAACATGTTGCGCACATTAGAAGAAAAAAGTTGGAACTTGTTGTGAAAGGCCAGTTGTATTTCAATAGTAACTCTTTGTTTATACTTGATCAATCGAAAAATCGGAAAGCTCGTTTTTATTACAAGCAATAAAGCGATTTGGAATTTCGGGATCTGCAGTTTCGGGTTTCAGAGTGATTCAGAGAACTCAAAAAACTCTTGTTAATGAATCTGTTTCCTGTGGGGAATGACGTTAGAGTTTCCCAGGGAAGTGTATAAGAGCCTTCTTTGTTTATTATGTATTTCAATCACATGCGAGGAGTTTTGCGATTTTGTGATATAAATCTTTTTACTGATCGTTCTATTCATTGTAGCTAGAGATCAAGACGAAGTGGTAATTCACTTTCCTCTGTTTGACGACCTACTGGTGGTGGTAATGCACTTAAATGAAGATTTGCGTTCTTTGAGCAGTTGTTAAAGTCATGTGTGCTATGTGGGTGTGTACAAAGTCAACTAGGAAAATTAACGAAAGCTCAAAAATTAACAAAAGCCTATTATCACGACGCAACGCAAAGGATGAAGTTGGATGACAGCAGTTCCAAAATCTGTAAAAACTGCGACCTGACCTAAATATTATGTATTGAGCTAAACCATTGTGAACCGTACATATATCACGTTCCCTTTTTGGAAGTGAAAGAAAGGGAAAAAGTTGGCTAGAACACATGCTCCATATAAATTTAAAAAAGTATGGACAAAGACACACAAAGAGGGAAGTCTGATAATTCCAAAGATGAGAATAAGTGCTTTAAGTTTTAAAAACCTTTACTTATTATGTTTTATTGCGTAAAGTGCGCCAAATTTATATTATAATGTTTGGAAATTGGAAATATCTTCCCATCATCATGGTATCCCAATAACGTTTGAATAATAAAAAAAATCAGCTCACTGTCAGAGTGGCAACCTAGCTTACTTGCAAAAAGCTTACTTGCAAAAACAATTCTACGCCCTTGCGAGCGGCCTTCTGGTACTTAACCGGAACATTCACCTTGGCGCATAAAAACATGCGCGTTTTTACGTTTTTTTCTTCGTTTAGTAATTCCTTCTCAGTTTTCGCGACGAAATTGTTGGAGTAGATTTACACTTCAGGTTGGCCCAGAAATTTTCGATGGGACGCAGTTGGAGGACCTTAGGTGGGTTCACAGACTTGGGTACCACATCGATATTCAGCCGCTCCATCTCCTCCGACGATCGCTTCGAGCAGTGGGCCGACGCCAGATCCAGCCAGAACACGGCGTCTTCACCCTTATGGTACTTCTTGATGAATGACGCAACTTTCAGCCGGCATTTCTTACATAAATTTCCACGTTCACGGACAGTTCGGAGCGAAAGAAGAGTGGCTTAGACATCCCCTTCTCGCTGATTGTCAGCCACAGCTGCATTTTCTTGGGGAACTTGGTATGTGAAATGAACTTCACCTCGGAGCTCTCTTCCTTCTTGGGGGAAGTAAAATACGAAGTGCCCTGCCAGTCGTTGCCATCCAGCGTGAGATAGGTCTCGTCGTCCATCACCACCGCCACGTCGCAATTCACCGGGAAAATCAGGTTGACCATCTTATTCAGCCGATGCCGCTGCGTTATTGCCTGCAGCTTCGAAATCAGTGGACGCGACTTTCGCTTCCTGACATGTATTTTCATGTTCGCCAACTACTTTTTCATTATTCGACCGGTTGAACCTACCTCCCGGTCAAGCGCACGCAGCGATGTAGCCGCTTTTCCCTCAGTCTTCCTCTTCAGCATCCTTTGGAGCTTCTTGTCGCTTAGGGTCGTCGGCCGGGCGTCCTTTTGATGCTCTGATTGTTGTCTAATAGTGCCGAGATGTTGTAGATGCCGAAAAGGGCGTACCCGGTGTCCACAAAGTGCCCCAGGATGTCCGTTTTCGACGAGGCGGAGTGCCGTTCTTTGAACGCGCACACTTCTGAACGGAGTTACTTCATTGTTTTTGCCATCACGGTTAAAGTTCGACTGATAGAGCTGTCAAATTTTGTCTGCTGACTCATGGGTTTGATGCTGCATTGGTAGTTTCGTCAGTGCGGGTGAAGTTAAACCCATGAAAAACTGGCAATTTTTGTCCATTTTTTTAATGAAAACGTTAGTAAACAGCAATAAAACAGCAATAAAGTAAACTCTTCACATCTTTGATTCTAGCAGAAAAGGCTGCTATCTACTGGGACCCCATGATGTCGGGAAGGTATTTCCAATATCAAAACATTATTATAATCTATTCAATTCAATGGGGACGCATGGTAGGTAAGTTACTTTGAATAATAAAAACGTGTGGTAGAATAGTCAGTCAAACCAAAAAAAATGCAGTTTTCAAAAACATGTTGCTTAAAAACTAAAATACATCGATCGCCAACTTTCTGATATACTATGTGAAAAGATCTATATTAAAAAAAAGAAAAACGAAAAAATTCTTTGGTCTTGATATCATAAGAACAGTAAAAATAATTATAATGTTTGTATAATTATAGGAAATTTAGGTGTAATTTAATTTTTTATCAACAAAAGTATATTCAATTAATTTTGTTTACGTATTTGGTTGACAAAATCAGTTCAGTGGTTCAAAATTTATCAGTTTTTGAAGAAATGCATTTACACAGTCAATTTTTTCGACCACTCTAATGCAAAAATGGTTACTTTAATGACAAAGTAATAATAAATATGGGTCTAATATTTTTCGATAAAGGATCAAAACTATAAATCATAACGAGATTTAGAAAGATCGTTTACCTTTTTTCTATCGAATGGCTGAATATATGTACTGCACTAGAAAATATAAAGTGCTTATCAAAACGAATAACCTTGAAGAGTTATACTCTTTACAATTCCAAAGACAATATGGGATTGTATTCGTCAAAATTCATCTTTTTCGATATATCTAGTTATTTTTTATTTATTTTTTATCAGTTCGTTTCTTTGTTAGGCTAAGGTGTGTGTAATACATTGCGGAGCCGATATTCAATATTGTAATTAACAATATTTTATTTTTTGATTTTAGTAAAATGGGATGCCAATTACTCGTGGTTAGCTCGAGGTTAATGGGTCACATTATCGTTAAGAAGCGGCTAGGCTGGTAATTTTTTTCAGGTATCAGTTGCTGTTCATGGTTGTGACATCTATAAAATCCTCGGTCCATGTAGTCGTTTTTAAGAACTAAGCAGCAGATGGGTGACCACAGCTTGCTGACCAGGTACAAGTATAGGAAAGGCTTGTAAGATGGAACACGATCTGTTTTTTGCTCGTAACATGTATAATTTTTATTTCTTTCGAAAGAAGAACTAATAGGCTTTAACTTTGCCCAATAAACTGATTATTTATAGTCATCAATAAAAAAGTTATGGCCCATTTCCGAAAACCATCAAAAATTGCAATTTCAAAAAATGGCTCGTAAGATGGAACACAATTCGTTTTTTGCTCGTAACATTTATAATTTTTATTTGTTCGAGGATTTTTCGAAAAAGGAACTAAAAATCACACTAAAAATCACACAAAAAAAAATTATGGACTATATTTTAAATCCATCGAAAATTGCAATTTCAAAAAATGTATTGTTATTATTCAATTTATTGTTGATTCCATGGCATTTCCAAACATAAAAAATATCACTCATATGTTTTAAAACGAAAAAAATGTGTTCCATCTTTCAAGCCTAACAGTGTTCCATCTTACAAACATGACGCCATAAACACAAAACTTCGAAACATTTTTCAGTTCACGATTTGTTTGGAAATGCTTTTGGAGCATAAAAATACACCAAAAATGCTTGCCAACACAAATGTTTACTTTTTGATATCGATGGGAAATTTCCACTTACCAAGCACACGAAATAATTGCTTTTTTAATTATGCCAACACTTTCGAACATTGAAACCTGGAAGAGCTAAATCGAATGAGTGTGTTCACTCCAAAAGCAAATGAAAATTGAAGAATAGTAAAAAAATGAGGTTAACACTTGTCAGCGCGATAGTGTTATCGCTGTGAATGTCAAAAGTGGCACTGTTCCATCTTACAAGCCGTTCCAAGCGTTCTCCTGACTTCATCCAAACACAAGGGCGGTGTTTCTTGCCAAACAGTTTATACTTGCTCTTACCATACTGCACCACTTATTTCCAGAATTCATTGGGCTATTCAGCATACTTTCAAGCTAATTTTAATCGTTTGATTTTGTTGACTTTTCTAATTAGAGGATAAAGGATAATGAAACTAAAGTCAATTCGGCAAAAATAAGCAAGAGCATATCCCAAGTAGCAAAACACAAGCATAATTAGTTGCAACAACTTGATTATGGCTGACAAAGGCACATTCATGTTTTCTCAACTTAATGGCAACATGTGTGTTACTGGGGATAGAGCCCAGTTCAAAGTAAATTTGGACGCATTCAAGTGATCATAACTCAAGAATTAAGCAGCTTTCAAACGATATTTAACAAGTTATTACACTCTACCGTTTCAAACGAGCTGTCGCACTATTCTTGTAATCGATGCCATCATGATCTGCACAGTCGCTGGTGAGACTGTACCGGCGAGCTTATTCGACTTTAAACGCATTTGTTGGGCATCTGTCTCTTTTTACCCGCATCCTCGAAGTTTTCGCTTGACAATTGCCCAATATTTTTCAATCGGGCTGCAGTCAGGGAAATTCAGAGGATTAATCTCTTTGGCGACGAAATTAACATTGTTTGCAGCATACCATTCTAGTGCCTCCTTAGAGTAGTGGCAGCTAGCTAGATCCGGCCAAAACATTACGTTGGTCTCGTGTTGCCGAATGAAGGGTAAAATCCACTTTTCAGACACTCTTTAATGTAAACCTTTTCCTTGCCAAATCATTAGTTGCCGAGCAAACTTATCAGCAAAAACTAATTTATACCTGGAAGGGACATCCCCACGACCACCTGCCGGATAATTTTCGTCTGGGGATTTTTTTACAATCCATTTTGACACATGTTTCTTCATCCATTAAAATACAGCCATCAAATTTCGTCAAAACTCGTTCGTATAGTAATCGTGCTCGCTTTTTGGCCACTAGATTTTATTTCAAGAACGATTCGGATATTTACGGGCACAGCAAGACTTATATCCGTTCTCTTGAAAGCATGTTACGCATGGTGAAAACGTATTTCTTTGCCAAATCACGTAGGGAGACACCAGGGTTGTCTTTCACGTACCTTAACACCTTTCTCCTCAGCACTTTGTCCCTAGTGCCTCTTTTATGATAGATGCGCCGTGCTCTAGCCACATTCAGAGTATCTTTGTAACGTTTGATTACAAGACACACCGTTAACTTTGGGAATTTCAACACTTTTGCTATATAAGAGGCAGATCACGAAGGATTCTCTAGATGTTTGTGCACAATTGATTTTCTTTTCTCAAGTTCCATAATCCGTAATTTCTAGATGCGTCGATCAATCGAGAAAAACTTTTCACCAATTTCTTTGCCAATGACACATCAACTAATGCCGGACAAACGTTTTTTTGTTGCAACCACCAGGGACGTGGTGGTGTATTGAACCATGCGTCCAGATTTACTTTGAATCGAGCTTTAGTCAAATTAAAAAATGTTTCGAAGCAATGTCTTTATTTCTTCAAGTACTCATTCTCGAAATAGTTTTCCTTGAACTATCCATACATTTTCGGAATACTCCTCTTCAATCTATCGAGCAAGGTTTACAAATTGCTTTATACTGCATACTAGCCATCCGTGGTTTGCTATTACGCGATTGATCGAAGTCAGCTGAGGCAATCTGCAAATATTGATATAAGCTTTTTAATTGGGAAAGCAGGGACATGTTTAATAACCCTTCAAAGCAGATTAGGACCATTTTAAACCAACAAAGTAAATAATTAGTAATTATCCACACCACCTTTGAGCCACCACATCTCATCGGGAAGCAGCTTTATTATTCGTTTTTGCACGACCGAGCAATAGATAACCTGTACAATAGATAACGTACTAATACAGGCTGGGCAACAATGACAGTTGCAAGGTGGTGTTGCTGCAATGCGGCAAAAAACTACTTTTCACTTTTACTTGAAATTAGGTGACAATAAAGGAACATTTTAATTGTCATTAAAACCGGGCATGCCACGTTAGCGCTGTCATTGTAGCTAGTCCTTTAGAAAGGGTACGCAACAAAGCCTTGACACTATTTACAACCAATATTCGAAGCAGACTCTCGAGCACGGATTGCCATTTGATTCACCATGAAAAGTCTTGAAACCCAGAAACTATCATCAAATTCCGATAAAAAATAATCGCGAAATGTTAGAAGAGGTAATTCAATTGTCAAGATGTTGAAAAAAATAACACACTACTGAAATGTCTATTTGTTCGATTTCAATTTCAGTTTATAGTATAAAAGTATTTTCAACGAAAAATAAGACAACTTCCTGAACAATGTATATATAACATACGAAAAAAAAAACAACCTTATTTAACTTACTATTATTGTTATGTTTGTATTCCCCGAACGTGGAGTAACGATTATGATGCAGAAGGAAATGATCGCTCATCACCATGAAGTTCCAAGAGTGAACAGTTATGTGTGCCAGAAAGAAAAATATGAAGAGAAGGTGTTGATAGCTCCGTTAGTGTACGGCAGGTTTTGAAAATGAAATAGAAGTATTCAAAATTGAGCGAAGTAAGCAGTACTCGAATCAAGCACTTATTCCTTTGCCTTACATCCCCAATGCGGGGTAGGTCAAGGCACGTACGAATCCGCCACCTTGACAGGCCTAACAACTATCAACATTTTCTCTTCTTGGGACCTCATTGTGATGAGCGAACGTTTATTTCTACAACCTATTTTACTGCTTATTAGGATAAATTTTCTCAACTCTTTAAGGTATGCAAAGCTGCTTTGTTTAACAAAGTCTAGAGACGCTTAAAGCTTCATTCGATTCTGCGATGGACAAGTTGACCCGAGAAGTGTTGAAAAAGGAATTGTGCACTCTATTTTCCCCACAGACTGGCTGTAGAATGCTTTCATTATCCACCTCAGAAATGAAATCAACATTGTGGCTGAGTGAATTGCCATATAAATGTATATTCTTTGGAGAGAACACCGAAACAAAAATCTATGTGATTCAGTTGCCAATTGCGCTTTCGCCTTGCGTTGTGTTGAGTTGGCTACTCGCATTTCCGCTTTTTATTGTCTTTGTTCTTGTCATTGATAGCTGTGGCCATCTCGTAAAACATTGTAATCTCTTAAGGAAAAGTTGATGGCTGTCTCTATGCAACGATTTTTTTTGTTCATATAGGCCCCCGGTGGGTTTTTAGAAACAAAAATAAATTTTAGTTTGAGACTTGTAAAAAAAAGAATTGCAGAAACCTAGTACAATGATCGATGATGTATGTATTGATCTGTATGATAGATTATATTGCAGTTTTTGTGAGGTACATTATTTGGGTGAACAGAAGTTGGGTGACATAGGAAAACGTATAATTTTAAAGAACGAAGAACTTCTTATAAGGCTAATACTGTGTTTGATTTCAGGTACAAAAAGATACCTCGATATAAAAGACTTTATTTCGAAAGAACTGCATAATTGTTCAATGTTATTAAAGCAATTTTGTGAAGACTTGTCAGTTCGTGAAATTGATTATCTACAATTTTCAACCTTAGCCCTAAGTGCATTTAAACCTTTCTCAATAAAAAGATTTTCACAAGTTACCAACGTTATAGGGTAAGGGGATGTAATGTTAGCCTAGCTCCTTCATTCGGCCTACACTCAGTAGCAAAAAAAAGCCGAGCAAAATTTTGTTTCCAAAATATGTCATGGTCAACCTACTGTAACTTTTTCAATTATCAATATTTTTAGCTGAAACTTTCATCACACTATAAACAATGCATAGACCGTATGTGGTCAACTTGTTAAATATGTTGATCAGATTTATAAATTTTAAGTTTTCATTAAATATGTGAAAAAAGTCATTTTTTGACATACCAATTTCAAAAATCCGTATTTCTGTGAAAAATTTAGATAACATATTTGAAATTTCACAATAGCCTAAAAATACATAGGAAATAATGTGGACGAAATTTGAACTGTTTCCATCAAGTGGTTTGGACTACAGCTGGCGTCAAAGTTGACGCACCAACATGAGTTTATCCCTTTTTCACCCAATATTGACCGTGCTGAAATATCGGTGCAAAAAAAAAGCCGAGGTGCCGACCACATACGGTCTATGTATTGTTTATAGTGTGGTGAAAGTTTCAGCTAAAAATATTGATAATTGACAAAGTAACAGTAGGTTGAGCATGGCATATTTTGGAAGCAAAATTTTGCTCGGCTTTTTTTTTTTGCTACTGAGTGTATGTCCAAAATATGTCATCAATTCAGGTGATAATCAACAAAATTATGCTCCCATTAAGATGACCGATTTAATTCGAAGCAATTCAGACGTTATTGATCAATTAACTATTGTTAACTTCCTTGAAATTAAGGATTTTCTCAGCTTTTTAGACATCATGATTTCACTGGTTAAGCTGAACAGATTCTCTCCATGATCTTCGAATTGGATAAATTAAACCGATAAACCAAAAAAAATGCAGCCTACAGGGCCTAGTCGAAAATAATGCTAACATGTTCTTACTTGAGTATTGGGTTAATTCGTGTAGCTAGTGACTAATTTCTGTCGAAAGTGTATTTGTTTATGGATACTTTTATGTGCTGCACCCAAACATTCTATTTGTTTTATTGCAAATTCGTCAAAATGTTCGCGAAAGAAGTGATCACCAGTTTGTTGCTCGACCAAAAGAAGCCGAAAGAGATTGCCAAGGTGGTAGGGTGCCATTTGGCAACAGTTTACCGCATAAAAAGCCGGGAAGCGGACGTCCGCGCTTTACACGCACGCCGAACGTGATCAAATCCGTCTGTGCAAACATTGCTCGCTACCCGGTGCGTTCCATAAGAAAACTTGCAAAGGAAGCCAATATTTCGGAGAAATCCATGCGGAGAATCATCATAGAAGACCTGCATGCATCTTCTAGAGCCAGAGTGAAAGGCCACTTGATAACGGACCGGGTCAAGGAACTACGAGTGACTCGTTCCAAGAGATTGCTTTCCTTGTTGAAGAAGGTAAAAATGATAATCCTGTTCTCCGACGAAAAGTTTTTGAGCATCGATGCTGTGGCCAACAGCAGCACGGACCGGTTCATTTCACCACGGAAAATGGAAAACGTTCCGGAAAAATGTGAAATTGAAATTTCAAACCAAACATCCGGCTGGTATCATGATGTTTGGCTTGGTGGCGTCCAACGATTTGAAAATGCCGCCTCTTTTCATTGATGCTGGAGTTAAAATCAATACCGAAGTGTATATCGGTATTTTAAAGGACCAAGTGCTTCTCTGGGTGAAGACCAACTTCTCCGAGGACCAAAACGTTGTCCTACAGCATAACGTTGTCCAACACGCAATTTTACTAACCGCAACTAGCGCAATTTCACTGGCACATTATTTTAAATGCTCTCACCATGTGGAGAACTGAGCTTTCTAATTTCTGTTAATTTTCGTTTTGACAAATGAAACAGTAACCGCTATTTCGGAGGCGGTCTTTGGTGAGATCAGTCTGATTATAAAATTCACAAAATTAGCTGCATACTACTCATGCACGGTTCTGCAATAGTTACATAGTGCCTTTGTTCACAAATAATTCACTCCGTTTTCCTCAATTGCATATGGCTTGCTTAATCAGGTCCTTCGAAGCAAATTTCAACAGCTTCTTCCGTTTGAAACAATCATCCGCAGCAAACTTGTCATTACCCGTGAAATATTCTTGTCCCGGCAACTGCTTGACCGCTTTGAATTCGCTTTGTTTAAGGTCTTATTATCAATGACGCAGCATTGAAATTTTTAGCAGCTTCGTGTATAGTATTCGGGCACGCGTTTTGGCAGCACTCTGCTGGCATTCATCCCGACTTGCGAAATTCTGCACCTTTATTGAATGAAATGTGATTGGTCCCTTTTGCAGGTTCCCTCGGGAACGTTCTGGTGGCCCCGGGAATGGCCAATGCACCCAATGGTCTTTTTACGTATATCTAAATATTCTTTATGAAAAACCCGGTGGGTTTTTAGAAACAAAAATAAATTTTAGTTTGAGACTTGTAAAAAAAAGAATTGCAGAAACCTAGTACAATGATCGATGATGTATGTATTGATCTGTATGCTAGATTATATTGCAGTTTTTGTGAGGTACATTATTTGGGTGAACAGAAGTTGGGTGACATAGGAAAACGTATAATTTTAAAGAACGAAGAACTTCTTATAAGGCTAATACTGTGTTTGATTTCAGGTACAAAAAGATACCTCGTTATAAAAGACTTTAACTTTATTTCGAAAGAACTGCATAATTGTTCAATGTTATTAAAGCAATTTTGTGAAGACTTGTCAGTTCGTGAAATTGATTATCTACAATTTTCAACCTTAGCCCTAAGTGCATTTAAACCTTTCTCAATAAAAAGATTATTTTTTCACAAGTTACCAACGTTATAGGGTAAGGGGATGTAATGTTAGCCTAGCTCCTTCATTCGGCCTACACTCAGTAGCAAAAAAAAAAGCCGAGCAAAATTTTGTTTCCAAAATATGCCATGGTCAACCTACTGTAACTTAGTCAATTATCAATATTTTTAGCTGAAACTTTCATCACACTTTAAACAATGCATAGACCGTATGTGGTCAACTTGTTAAATATGTTGATCAGATTTATAAATTTTAAGTTTTCATTAAATATGTGAAAAAAGTCATTTTTTGACATACCAATTTCAAAAATCCGTATTTCTGTGAAAAATTTAGATAACATATTTGAAATTTCACAATAGCCTAAAAATACATAGGAAATAATGTGGACGAAATTTGAACTGTTTCCATCAAGTGGTTTGGACTACAGCTGGCGTCAAAGTTGACGCACCAACATGAGTTTATCCCTTTTTCACCCGATATTGACCGTGCTGAAATATCGGTGCAAAAAAAAAGCCGAGGTGCCGACCACATACGGTCTATGTATTGTTTATAGTGTGGTGAAAGTTTCAGCTAAAAATATTGATAATTGACAAAGTAACAGTAGGTTGAGCATGGCATATTTTGGAAGCAACATTTTGCTCGGCTTTTTTTTTGCTACTGAGTGTATGTCCAAAATATGTCATCAATTCAGGTGATAATCAACAAAATTATGCTCCCATTAAGATGACCAATTTAATTCGAAGCAATTCAGACGTTATTGATTAATTAACTATTGTTAACTTCCTTGAAATTAAGGATTTTCTCAGCTTTTTAGACATCATGATTTCACTGGTTAAGCTGAACAGATTCTCTCCATGATCTTCGAATTGGATAAATTAAACCGATAAACCAAAAAAAATGCAGCCTACAGGGCCTAGTCGAAAATAATGCTAACATGTTCTTACTTGAGTATTGGGTTAATTCGTGTAGCTAGTGACTAATTTCTGTCGAAAGTGTATTTGTTTATGGATACTTTTATGTGCTGCACCCAAACATTCTATTTGTTTTATTGCAAATTCGTCAAAATGTTCGCGAAAGAAGTGATCACCAGTTTGTTGCTCGACCAAAAGAAGCCGAAAGAGATTGCCAAGGTGGTAGGGTGCCATTTGGCAACAGTTTACCGCATAAAAAGCCGGGAAGCGGACGTCCGCGCTTTGCACGCACGCCGAACGTGATCAAATCCGTCTGTGCAAACATTGCTCGCTACCCGGTGCGTTCCATAAGAAAACTTGCAAAGGAAGCCAATATTTCGGAGAAATCCATGCGGAGAATCATCATAGAAGACCTGCATGCATCTTCTAGAGCCAGAGTGAAAGGCCACTTGATAACGGACCGGGTCAAGGAACTACGAGTGACTCGTTCCAAGAGATTGCTTTCCTTGTTGAAGAAGGTAAAAATGATAATCCTGTTCTCCGACGAAAAGTTTTTGAGCATCGATGCTCATTCGGTTCATTTCACCACGGAAAATGGAAAACGTTCCGGAAAAATGTGAAATTGAAATTTCAAACCATACATCCGGCTGGTATCATGATGTTTGGCTTGGTGGCGTCCAACGATTTGAAAATGCCGCCTCTTTTCATTGATGCTGGAGTTAAAATCAATACCAAAGTGTATATCGGTATTTTAAAGGACCAAGTGCTTCTCTGGGTGAAGACCAACTTCTCCGAGGACCAAAACGTTGTCCTACAGCATAACGTTGTCCAACACGCAATTTTACTAACCGCAACTAGCGCAATTTCACTGGCACATTATTTTAAATGCTCTCACCATGTGGAGAACTGAGCTTTCTAATTTCTGTTAATTTTCGTTTTGACAAATGAAACAGTAACCGCTATTTCGGAGGCGGTCTTTGGTGAGATCAGTCTGATTATAAAATTCACAAAATTAGCTGCATACTACTCATGCACGGTTCTGCAATAGTTACATAGTGCCTTTGTTCACAAATAATTCACTCCGTTTTCCTCAATTGCATATGGCTTGCTTAATCAGGTCCTTCGAAGCAAATTTCAACAGCTTCTTCCGTTTGAAACAATCATCCGCAGCAAACTTGTCATTACCCGTGAAATATTCTTGTCCCGGCAACTGCTTGACCGCTTTGAATTCGCTTTGTTTAAGGTCTTATTATCAATGACGCAGCATTGAAATTTTTAGCAGCTTCGTGTATAGTATTCGGGCACGCGTTTTGGCAGCACTCTGCTGGCATTCATCCCGACTTGCGAAATTCTGCACCTTTATTGAATGAAATGTGATTGGTCCCTTTTGCAGGTTCCCTCGGGAACGTTCTGGTGGCCCCGGGAATGGCCAATGCACCCAATGGTCTTTTTACGTATATCTAAATATTCTTTATGAAAAATCATGAAGATAGAGCTGTTGCACGGCATGTTTTGGCTTCAAAGTGTAATTGACCCCTGCTACTGGTTCCCCCGGGAACATTTTTGTGGCCCCGGGAGTGGCCAATATATTCAAATGTCCACTTTAAGTTTGAAGAAAGCTTTGTGATGAAAAAAAGAAGAAAGAGGTGTCGCTCGGCATGTTTTGGCGTAAAAATGTAATTGGCCCCTGCTACAGGTTTCTTCGGGGACGTCCCGGTGATTACAGATGTAATGGCCTTTTCTAATATGCCAAAACCTTATTTATGAAAAATCATGAAGATTTTGCTGTCGCACGGCATGTTTGGTGTAAGAATATAATTGGTCTACTACAGGTTCCCCCGGGTTCGTCCCGGTGGCCCCGGGAATGGCCAATGTGTCGAAATGTCCACTTTAAGCTTAAGGATAGCTTTGTGATGAAAAAAGAAGAAGAACAAGGTGTCGTTCGGTAAGTTTTGGATGGAAGATGAGTTTTTGAAGGAAAAAAGGAGGTATCCATCAGATATTGCGCAAAAAAGTGTGGAACGATGATTGGAATGGTCCAACTCGCAAAGGAGCGAAATTCCCTGAAGACGTACCGGAAACAAAAATGTCCAAAACGCAGCCTAATTCCGGCGGATTCCGTGAAAACTCGGGTTCGGAAGCTGTACGACGACGTTTTAAGCAAAATGGCATGCACATTATCATGAATGACAAGACGTACGTCAAATTAGACTACAGGGCCCTTCCAGGGGCACCGTTTTTTACCGTGAAGCGTGGAACGTATGTCCCAAATTCGGCGAAATCAATTTTTTGCCCTAAGTTTGGAGATAAAGGTGTTGATTTGGAAGCGATTTGCCAGTGCGGTATGAAATCGACACCTTTTTTCACTACCGGAAATCTGAACACTGAAATTTACAGGAATGAATGCCTGCAGAAACGAATTCCGCCACTAATCCAAAAACACAAAGGATCGACACTGTTTTGGCCTGATTTGGCATCCTGCCACTATGCCCGTGCCACCTTGGACTGGTATGAAAAGACCAAGGCCCAATTTGTGGAAAAGGCAACTAATCCTCCAAATTGTCTGCAAATAATGCCCATTGAGAAACTTTGAGCTTTGATGATAGGACAGCTGCGGAAGAAGGCTGGAGGAGCAGTTGACATCATCAAATTAAAAAAAGACTGGGTAAACGGTTGTGGAAAACCTCATGGGGAACATCTAGAAGAACGTGCGAGAGCAGGCCAGATCTACGAAAAATTAAATGAATTCTTACACCGTGTCCAATATATTCTCAAACAAAATAAAACTCTATTCATTTCAAATCGATGATCCTGATTTTATTAATAACTTTACCCATAATATTGCAATACAATACTGATCAATCTTCTTGACCACCTCCAGACAATTTTCGAAACCGTCACAGACGGGGCACGCACGACTTCCATCGGCATTTCGTCTCAAATTCGTTTGATTACGATTTTGAATTGGTTCATATTAGACGCCCTGAGGTCATTTACCTTCGCCAGCATGTATGACCATACGAAATAATCCAAGGGATTCAGATCTCCCAGTTCACCAGATCTAAATCCCCATTCATTCTTGTCCAAAAGTCGGTCAATAACCTGATGAAGCTCATCCGAGCCAGAATGGTTGAAGGCATCGATGTTGGTGGAAATTTCAAACCGGATGCAAGTATTTATGAGCCGTGTATGATGGGGAAGCAAACGAGGCAACCCTTCTTAGATGCAGTTCTACCTCGTTCATCCAGTTGGAGTTGATCCACACCGACGTCTACGGTCTGTTCACACCAGCCTCATGGGATGGCCAGAAGATTTTCGTCAGTTTCATCGACGACTCCACGCACTTCACGGTGGTGTATCCGCTCAAATCGAAGGGCGACGTGCTGGATGCTTTCCGGAAATATGCTGCGATGGCCACCGTACATTTTGGCACTCGAATCACCAGGTTGAGAAGCGACAACGGCGTACTCATCGCTAATGAGAAGTTTATCCATTTTTGTGAGGAGGCAGGAATCGTGATGGAGCCATCCGTGCCGTATACGCCGCAGCAGAACGGCGTCGCCGAAAGGATGAATAGGACCATCATGGAACGAGCCCGATCGATGTTGGACGAAGCTTGACGCGAAGAGTCAAGTGTACTACTTGGTCGGCTACGGTATCAACGGGTACCGCGTGTGGGATCCTGTGCGACGGAAGGTCATCATTGCACGGAAGCATTGCCGGACAACATCAACGAGCTTCGGAAGCGCGACGATTGGCCGGAATGGAAGCGTGCGATCGGTTACGAGATGCGGGCGCTCGAGGAGAACCACACGTGGGACCTCGTGGACCTCCCTCCTGGTGATCGAGCAGTGCCCTGCAAGTGGGTGTTCAAAATCAAATAGCTGGACAATGGCTCGATCTACAGGCACAAGGTAAGGCTCGTGGCCAAAGGATGTTCCCAGCGTCAAGGCTACGATTAACAGGAAACCTATGCTCCCGTGGTGCGTATGACAACTGTCAGGACTCTACTGGCGGTGGCGGTGCAGAAAAACCTCCATTTACACCAGATGGATGTGCGCACGGCGTTCCTCAACGGAACGATATCGGAAACCGTCTACATGCGGCAGCCACCAGGATTTGAGAGGGGAACAAGGTGTTCAGGCTGAACAAATCCTTGTACGGCCTGAAGCAGGCACCGCGTAGCTGGAACGAGTGGTTCAACAGTTTTGTCCTGAAGCTTGGTTTCCGGCGCTCACCATACAATAGCTGCCTGTATACGAGGAAGGTCAACGGCGTGTGGATGTACCTGGTCCTGTACGTCGACGACATCGTGCTGGTATCAAGTTCCCTGGAAGAAATACGGAAGCTTAAAGAGCTGCTGAAGAAGGAGTTCGAGATGGACGACATGCAGGAGCTGAAAAGCTTCCTGGGCATGCGGATTCAGTACAACATGGCAGAAGGTACGTTGCTATTGAATCAAATTAAATATGTTTCTGCTCTGTTAAAGCGCTTCGGCATGCAAGACTGCAAGCCGGCGTCAACCCCTTTAGACGCCAATCTCAAGCTGGAGAGGGGTAAGGATGGTAGCTTGTAGGTTGCTTGACCTACTTGATGCTGACGTCTCGTCCTGTCATAAGCATAGCGGTGAACTTCCTGAGCCGCTTCCAGAGTGGCGCAACCGAAATGCACTGGAGCCATCTCAAGCGCGTGTTGCGGTACCTCCAACCCTAATAGCACACTTGTTACAAACCAGTTAAGGTGACTGATTTGTGTCTCAATTAAGTCATAATCAAGTTGCAGCAACCATTTTTGACTATTGTGTGCTGCTTGGGAAGGAACCAAGCATCTATGCTTGGAGTATCGACGCGACCCTGGTGCCGATCCAATCGTTGGAAGTGCGGATTGGGGTAGTGACATGGACGACCGTCGCTCAACGAGTGGCTTCATGTTCCAAGTCTACGGCAATACAATCTCATGGACGACACGCAAGCAGGCGACGACTTCGTTGTCATCGACGGAAGCGGAATACGTTTCGCTAAGCCATTCATCTTGCGAGGTGGTTGCGGAATCTGCTCATCTGCATCTGATCTACGAAGACAACCAGTCCTACATACATATCGCCAAAGAACCCCGAGACCAGAAACGGATGAACCACCTGGACATTCGCTACAACTTTGTTAGGGAGTGTATCCAAAACGGCGTCATCAGAATGAACTACATTACGACATGAGGCCAACCGGCGGACGTCTTCACGAAGGGCCTACCTGCTGCTGCTGCTTTTGTGAAGCATCGATCCACACTTGGTCTAAGAGGGGGTGTTGAAATGAATTAGATTTAATATCACTCATGTAGACTTATGTAGACTAGTATAAATATGATCTGGCAGTAGGCCATGGAAATATGAATTCTATTATATAACCACCCATCCTTCTTACGGAAGGGAAGTAAAGCCGTTGGTCCCGGTGCATAGTCATAGTCGTTAGGTAGGGTTCAGGAGGTGGAGTCGTCTACCTGGCGTCGGTGATTGGCACCATGTGAGGAAATAGGCCGACGGAAAATAAAGAAGTAAAAAAAAAACCCCATGTCACCCCACTCTGTCTCTTTCTCCAATAAATGTTCGACTAGTTAACATCGTGTTTCTCATCACCGATATACTCTTCCCCACCGTTCCGCGACAAAAGCAGACTTGCACTTTCGAGGCGTTTCTGCTTGGAAGGTTCCGAAGCTCCGTGAACCTTACGTTTATTGAAAGCTTGGAATCCGAGATCATTTTGCAGTATATTGTGTATTGACGATCTCGAAATCTGCGTCCATTTTACGTACAGAGCGCTGTGATTTTCGTCTAATCCGTTCTCGGACTGCACGAAGTGTTAAAGTGGTCACCAATTCAAAACAGTAATCAAACGAATTTGGGACGAAATGCCGATGGAAGTCGTGCCGCCTGTGACGGTTTCGAAAAACGTCTGGAGCTGGTCGGCGCTGGTGGAGGCGGCGTTATTCTAAAACATATGCTGTAGTTGATCAGTATTATAATGCAATAGAATGGGTAAAGCTTTCAATAAAATCTGGATTATCGATTTGAAATAAATAGAGTTTTATTTTGTATGAGAATATACTGGACACGGTGTATGTGATGAGCTTTTTTGATGGTCAATAAACAATGTAAATGAATTTGAGTCGCAAAATAAATAAAACATATTTAAATACAGCAACTTTTTGGTGTACTCATTATTAACGATACATACCTTAGGAAATTGAGAAGACCAATGGGGGGTCGCACCCTCCTTCGAAGTTTTCTACTTACCATTTTAAGCCCAGAACGAATTATTTGAGGTTGAGAGAAAACGTAAACACAGAATGTTTCTTTTTGTAACTTAGGTAGATATAAAAAGATGTACGAGAATTCTTTCAAACAGTCCAACGCCATAAACAGTGGCAATAATTGAAAATGGTAAAAATACTGTCAATTGTCAATGAGGTTCAATATTGCCCAAAAACACAGTTATTTTTTAAGAAAGAAAAATCTATTACAGCAATAAGATTTTCCATAGACCCAAAGATGCTCATAAAAAAACTTATGATGATGGAAAAACGGCCAATGAAAATACACATAGCCAAAGTCCCAATCCAAAAACCACTTCTGCAAATATAAAGCACGAAAATCGGATTAATCAAAATCAAATTCACGTGAAGAAATCTTCACAACCCTTCTCCAACATGCACATGTACAATTTGAAGTCCGATGATACGTGACGACTGAACATGATGTTTCTATTTTCCTGATTTCAGATATGAGAGAACAAACCATGCTAACCGAACATCCTACAACAACAGAATACGTACCATATTCTAAACAAATCACTTCCAATAGCAAATTGTCAACACCGTCGGTGCCATCGTCGTCGGAGAAGATATTGCTAAATGTGACAACGACAGACACGATGACGTCCTCGGAACAGAACGAGGACAGGTCTTCTGCATCTACTGCTCAACAGCAGCAGCAGCACGAGTCAGCGGCTCTGTTGCAGTCCACACCTACAACTGCTTTGCCAATTTCTACTGCGGAGTTGCCGAAAGCCACTGCAACTGTGGCACAAACGATGGATCAATACAAAACCAACTATAGCATAAAATTCACAACTTTTCGACCATGTAAGATTGATAGTTGAAGCACACTAGAGTTGCGATCGAGAGGCATCTAATTTGGTGATTTATTATTGCAGTACTAGTACCTACTTTACCTGATATTCGACATAGGATTATTCATTCGATGCCTTATCAGTCCAAGCATCATCACGAGCGACATTGGGGTCCATTTTTCGAAGAGCCACTCAACGTGACTTCCGGGGCATTGCAAGTGGGCTATCATTTGTCAACGGAAGCAATTCTCAACTGTAGGGTAGGAATGCTCAAGGATAAAACGGTAAGCCACTACCTATCTCAATCTTATTGTAATTTACCTTTTGAATCAGGTTTGTACTATACCAATCACATTCCAAGCGAAAATCTCAATCACAATTCAGAGCTAGGCCACAAAACGTCACCATTTATCTTGACAACCGATTGACCGATACACTTAAGTTTTGGATTCTGACGTTTGTCTCATTTTCTCTTTTCATCACAATCCCTTTTCCCATGATAATCTCAATCCCAAAAACCAGGTGATGTGGATCCGACGAACGACCGATAAGGTATCCCTGCTGACGGTAGGCAACAACACGTACAGCGGCGATCCAAGGATAAGGGTTAAATTTCAATATCCGAATAATTGGCGCCTACATATCAACCCAATCAAGAATGACGACGGTGGCTTGTACATGTGTCAAGTATCTACGCATCCACCCCGAGTTTTCGCCACCAATCTCACAGTTCTTGGTAGGTGCCAACAAGGGTACAGGCGTTCCGGCACAATTGGCAGCTTCAACAATGGGATGGATGGAATGATTGCTCTATTTTCATCGGCTGTCTTTCATTTTCATTCGTGTGAAAAATTGTCTTGCTCACCCAATTCGAACGCTTTCTCAGCACTGGCTGAATACATAAACCTTGGTAAACAATCGGGTGAGCTATGAAAGGGATTAATCTACTGACATAAAGAACGGAAATAATGTACTCATGATCCACGGAAACAGAAGGATTTATTACGAATACTAAGAAATGTTCCATACATATTACACAATCCTCATGCGAAAGAAAATTTGCCTCTAAGATGAATTATCGAGCAACGTGCCAATCCAGAGCAAACCTATTGTGTGGCAAATTTTCTGCCAGATTTATTGTGAAGAATTAACGCAATTGAGCGTAACAACTTACTGTGCTAAGGAGAAGTATTTATGGCCAATAATAAGTTGCCGTCTTCACAAGAGACAGAGAGATTCATGTTTATTCTGTTGGTGGTCTTTTATCCGCAGTCAATTGCTTGCGATTAATGCGAGCTAAATTAATTTCTTTCGTCTATTCTCATTTGTGCTGGATACGCTCCAATGAATTCTTATTTATTTAAGATTAAAATATAAAAACAATCAATCTTATTCATTGTCTATCTGTTTCCATTTCCCAACAGAACCAGCAGTTCGAGTGGTAGACGAGATGGGATACGAATTCTATGATCGGTACTATAAATTAGGTAGCACAATAGATATTTCATGTCAGGTGTCGTTATCGTATTTGGCAACACTGCCATTGAAAGCATCATCGGTGTTGGCCTCCAGCAGTCTCCAGCTGATACCAACGGGGGAAACGAGAATGGCCAACTCCAAGCTTTCCAACGAGGGAGCGGCAACTAGCAATAACGTTAAAGATAAGACCAAGCAATCGTTACTACAGAAGGTCGTTTGGAAAAAAGATGGCACCGCGCTGCCACAAGATATCAAGCTCAGCTCAAGGTAAACTTTTAATCCCAACATCATACACGGTCCCATTAAATGGCTTGCTAAATTCGCTATCAATAGCTTCATTTTCCACTTCCATCAAACGGTCATTTTGGACGCTACGTGTTTCAAATAAAGTTTCATTATGATGACGAGGAGCAACAAACGATCTGTATAAATCGTTACGAGAAGCACCCTAATCGACAGCGATAGTATCAATATTGGTTCAGGGGGACTTAATAACTCTATTTTCATTCGAGTTTTCCACAGTTATAGCTTAGACGTTTCGGAACGGTTCGATACTTAGAGTGAAACATGGTTACACTTCAATACATTCATCAGTAACCGTTTGTCGTTGTTCAATTCTCATCTTCAACTTTATCTTTCATTAATCACCGCTAAGCAAATCGATGTTGCACTATTGTTGTCACAAGATTTGAAGAATCAGGCATGTGACGTTTAGTATGTCAAATGTTTCATTGTTTTAGCTGAGCTACTTACTAACATGAGCCGTTTGAAATGTTCGTCTAGATATTTTCTGATGCATGCTAAGATTGAAACCGGTTTGAGGTAATAATACAGTTGATAGGTCTAGATAGAAGCAATATGTATAAGTACAGTACGCAAAACTCGAGACAGTATTATAAAACTGGTGAAAGCAAAGGTATATATATAAATCTCGAGTACTTTTTCAAACAGGCGTGTATCTGTTTTTGGTAAACAAAAAGGTGAAGTGAGATTCAAACGTAAACTTCTCAAAACTCTCAGCAGCCTTGCAGAAAGTAGCATCACCATCATGTTATGGAAATGTTATTCCTGGGGTTGGTGGCCCTAGTTAGCATGAAAGTGCTAAGGGTTTCAAGAATTTTACGTTAGAATATTATTTCCCCTCTTTGTTTACAAAATCGGATACGTCTGTTTGAAAAAGTTATTTGATTTTCTATTTTTGAAAGAAAAATGTGTAACTTATTTTGCCCTTTCAGGCTTTTAATCTTTAGGTGTCTCGTTATTTCGAATTTAATAAACAGAGCGCTTTATGTTTTATTTCATATCGTACTCTAACTTACATGATTTATTTTATAATTATAATTCATATTAAAATATGTTATATTATAATACATATTTATGTAGCAGAAGACTTATTGCGTCCTGATATGCTTCTTGAACTTTGAGCACATTTCATAGGAACTAACGCTTAACTATTGATTCCTAATATTGGTTCACCATACTAGCTGTGGGACCGGATCAAGAAAACCACAATGACTTCTTTATGGGTGGCGGCAACAGCATCCTTACTGTTGGTACAAATAGGCACAAAAAACGTTTTTAACTTGCAAACGGTTATAATTGTTTTTAAAACGTCATTATCATCGAAATTTGGGTGTGCTTTTTTCTTTCGGAATCAGGTTGCTGTTTGTGGGGATGTGCTCAATATGTTCCTCTTGATAAGATAAAAAAAAACGATTAAAAAAAGAACGTACTTTAATGGACAGTGTTTTTAAGTTCGAGGAATAGAATGACTGTTAACTTTTATGATGCTGATGAATGTTGACTGCACCTTAATTGTAATCAAAACAATTGATTCCATACTGTTGAAATAAAATGGTCCAAATCCGAATCTTCAGCGTTATTAAAAATACCTTGCTATCCCACTAAAAATACACTATTATACTACGTGAGCTTTCAACGAAAAACAACCATCACATAACAACAATCACAATATCATCTTTATTGTTGGTATAAATTGGCTTAAATAGAAAATTAATTATGATATTTTAATATTTTACTAGACATCAACTAAATTCAGCGTATCGTCAATAAAATTCTTCAGGTGCTTGAGTTAATCACTTATGAATGTCGTTGATCTCATAACGTCAACCACCATCACACTTCGTAAGTGGCCTCAAAAGCATCCTTGCTTATAGTTTAAATCGGTACCTAAATTTAAATAAATTAAATCTAAACTGCTGGCTGAATAGAGAATCAGCCAAATACCAACCAAAAAATTTAACCACAAACATACTTTTGCGCATAAAAGGTAATAAACGATCCATAAAAAAAAAGCAAATCATGCCAAGTAAAACGCATATTTGACCCATAAGACTCTGGTGAATATCCAATAATAAAAAAAGAAATAATCAATAAAATTCATAACTCTGATCCGAGCGTTCCATATAATTTCGCAAAAAATGTTAAAAATGAACCATTGAATATCTAGGGCATGATCGCAAAAATTGTACTGTTGTACTCAGAAACATATTGCAAATGATCTATTAAACGTTTAATAACTTTCCTGAAACTTGGAAAATTGATCTATAGAATGAAACCTTTTTGCAAAAAAATATATTCGCATGTTCCATAAAGTATTGGATATTTTTCATACATAAATAGCCAGTGAAGTATAAAACAACGAATGAACCATAAGCTTATATAAAACATACGTAGTAAATGAGCTTTGTTCGCTTAAAACCAAATGATATGATCCATAAATTATGCCTGTAGTTTTTCCAGGTTGGGAAGCATAATTTTTTAAATTTTGATCGATGAAGATTGTAAATTGATCCCCAACTTTTTTTCCGTCGGCCTATTTCCTCACATGGTGACAATCACTGACGCCAGGGAGACGACTCCACCACCTGGACCCTACCTATAGACTCATGAATATGAAGCCGGGACCAACGGCTTTACTTCCCTTCCGAAGAAAGACGTGACCAGATTTTTTCACCTCAGAAAAACCACCGACGTCGATTGGGATTGATCCCAGACCTACTGGGGTGCCAAGTAGCAGTCACGCTTACCACTACAACGCCGACGTAGGCAAATTGATCCTTGCGTTTCTCATGTTTGCATTAAAAAAAATGACTTTTTTTCGGATGGTGATAAAAAAGAAAGGACAGATAACTGCTTTTGATAAATTTCCCATGAAAGGTAATTATTTATGCTTACTTGCAAACAAATTCTACGCCCTTACGTGCGGTCTTCCGGCAGTTAACCGGAACATTCAGCATGGCGGACGAAAACATGCGTGTCGGCATGTTTTTGAACTGGGGGACGTTGGGCGGGTTTGCCGACTTGGGTACCACATCGGTATTCAGCCACACTACCTCTCCCAACGATCACTTCTAGTAGTGGGCTGACGCCAGATCCGGCAAGAACACCGCGTCTTCGCCCTTGTGGTATTTCTTGATGAATGTAAAGTACGAAGTGCCCTGCCAGTCGTTGCCATCCAGGGTGAGACAGGACTCATCATCCATCACGTCGCGATTCGCCTGGAAAATCAAGTTGATCATCTTAATCAGCCGCTGCGGCAGTCAATAGAGCAGTCATTGCCTGCAGCTCCGAAACCAGTGGACGCGACTCCCGCATCCTTACATGTATTTTCATGGTCGCCAGGTACTTTTTCACTGTTTGGCCGGTTGAACCGACCTTTCGGAAAAGCGCACGCAGCGATGTAGCCACTTTTCCCTCGGTCTTCCTCTTCAGCATCCTTCTTGTCGGTCAGGGTCGTGCAATAGCGAGTTGGACAGCAAGCGGGTGCACGGTATAATTTAAATCCAATTTTCTGAAACAATATGTTTATCGAGTCAAAAATTTGACATGTTGTTCTTTATGTGCATCAGAACTCTTTAGCAAATTTCTTGACAAATATTTTTCGCAGTTGCGGGGAGATCAAAGGTCATACCTACAGTATCTAAAAAAAAATTATCCACCCCTACCGCCAATTTACAATTTTCCTGTTAGTCAGTTGAACATTAAGTTGTTTCTATAAATGTTTTATATGACTTATTTCAGTTAAGTGTTTGTCATTTTGCCATCAAATTCGCATGACATTTTTCCTCCGATGAAAAATTAAGTGATCATAAAACGATGTGAAAAATACCCAAAAAAAAGTTCATCTACTTTAGAACAAAATAATTATATAACATTGTTCAATATTTTGTGTGACCACCCTTGGTTTCAATAACAGCATGGCATCTTCGCGGCATTGATTAAACAAGCTGAGCATTCAGTTTTGGTGTCTCAACTTTGTCCCATTCAGTTGCAATTACTTATCGGGATTGCTGCAAACATTGGATGTTGTTCTTGAACCCTAATTTTCAAAATAGACCACAGATTTTCTATTGGGTTGAGGTCAAGTGACTGTGCTGGCCACTCCAAAACGTCGATTTTGTTTATCGTTGAACCATTGCGATACCAGTTTTGACGTACAAATGCGTTGGGTCTCCATCTTGCTGGAATATGTATCTTCGGCCCATTTTCAGTTTTCGGGCGGTTGCTGGAACTTTTCGCTTCAATATGTCCAGATTACCTTCTTTTACCATTATTCCGTCAACAAATTCAAGCTCTCCAACACCAGACGATGCCATCGAGCATCGAATCATGACCCTACCTGCATAGAAAACTAAACGTCTGGCTGAATTATTTGACAATAAAAGATATGGCAAGAATTTACCTCCACCATGTTTGATTGTCGGCCTTAACTTAACTTTCACTGGTCTTCGGTCATTTTCTTGTGATACCATCAGACCCAAATAGCATTATTTTAGTCTCATCTAACCATATGATTTTCAGTCATCAATTGTCCATGAAATGTGCCCTTGTACCCCTTACTGTGTTTCGCAGATTTCCACGGCTGTCACATGAATTAAAATCTCATGTTTGATTTGTTTTACAACTTTGGGAGCTGATAAGCCTCGGTTTTGGTTAACTTTGTTTACGATAGCCCTGTCAATCCGAGAACTTGTCGATGGACGTCCTGATCCTGGCGCTGGTAAGATGAAACCGCATTTTTTGAACCTTTGAACTTTTTGAAAATCGTATCCTTACGAACAAGTACAAAATCAGCAATTGTACTATAGCTTTTACCGGACTTATGATGTTCTATTATAAATTTTCGGACACTTAACGGAATTTGTGGGTTTTAGGTAAAAATACCTAGCGAAATAACTGAAACTTTGATGTACAAATGCACCGTGCGTTGTTTGCAATGTTTACATTCGATAAAGTAACAGATACCGCGTAATACACTCTAAAATACTATTAACTACATTCAGATGTAGGAGGAGATGTTCGCTCATCACCATGAGGCACCAAGAGTGGACAGTAATGTTTGCTAGAATGAAAGATATTAAGATAAAGTGTTGAAAGAGTTCCGTCAGTGTACGGTAGGTTGGAAATAGAATAGAAGTATTGAAAATTTAGCGAGAAATAGAAGTATTGAAAATCGAACTTTCAGACAGATCTGCAAAACATCGACGTTTTGGATCACGTATGTCAGTCTTCTGAGGAGATGTTAGATCATCAGATAACTTCGTAGATCGCTGATTAATCGATGCCAATAAAAATGTTATGTGATAATTATGTTTCTGTCATTATAGGGTAGATGTACCAGTAATGGCAAGTGTACCACTGTGCACCACTATCGCATTTACCCAATGGCACCAGTTATGGCCATACTCTAGTTGAACTTCATAGGCCAAATAACTGTTACACTTTATAAGTATTGCCATAACTGGTACACCTAACCTATATACGTATGTTCCCTCTCAGGTTTCTCACAAATAATCTGAGGCTTTAATTATAAAAAATAACTCTCTTCAGCTGATAGCTGCGCTCAGCATAAAAATCTCTTACCTCAAATGTTTGATTTAGGCAGTCGTTGTTTCTTCCATAAAAACGTTCCTTTACATGCTCGTTTACAGGGTGCGGCAGAAAATAATGCGAAAATTTGTTCTATTTCTTTCAAATCCCATTTTCCACTAATTCAAGCAATAATATCAACATTTTCGAATGCAGTAAGGTAGGACTAACAAATCTTTTCGTTGTTTTCTGCAACGAAACTGATTTGTACTTTTTAAGAAGCTTCCTTCGTACTTAATGTCACACGCGCAACTGTCAAAAGCACTGAGTATTTGTAGACACAGAAAGAACATTCGTTCATTGTACGAAAACAGTACAAAGAGCTACTAGTAATTTGTTACCAATAAAAAAGAAACGTTTCTTATCTCAAATAGAATGTTTGGATGCAGCACTTGAAAGTAAACATAAACAAATACAATTTCAATTGCAGTATATCCTCACTCATTTTCGGTGCGTAATTGCACAAACCATAAAAATCACACTCCACTAATTAAACTAGCCATACGAGAATCAACGAATACGTGATAAAATAATAGAAAACTATGAGATTAATTTTCACAATAAATTAAATACGTTTGCACCTATTCTGAACCGTGTTTACAATCGACGTAATCGCTTGATGTTGCACTGCACATATAGTGTATAGCAAACACATCAACGCTAGTGTGCGTTTTCAATCGTTCATAGAGCATTCTATGCCCAACGTTTTGGTGAGTCTTGCTGTCAATATTCTCATGGAAGAATAACAAACAAACCCTTTCATTTTGTCTTGGTTATATGCATGCTACCCAACACACGTGAAGTGCTGTCAAATGATCTACTTCGTTTTGGGTGTAGTAGTGGAGAGCGTTAAGTTGTTTGTATTTTTTTCTTGATTAAAATCAGTCCGATTAACTTTTGTACACAGATGGGATTAATGTTTTTCGTGATATTATTAATATAGGTACATAGCAGTGGCATTTTTTCCGTATTAATTTGGAAGCAAATTAACAGAATCGAATGTTTTGTGTGTTGCTAAACGATGAACGGTAAGTGGACGAATAAATTGTGAATAACTTGTGTACTCAGTGTTCGGTATTCAGTGCATATTCACCGATTTCCACTGGAGGTCTGCTTATTAAGCTCAACATAGGTTCCGCTTCCCTACATGAGCCTGGGTACTCCTGGGGGACACGAGCGAGAACTGCTCAAAATCGGACATGTTTTTCGTTAAAATTACCCCTAACTTTTGAACAATAAAATATACCCAAACTCTTAGTTCAGCAAAAAATATGTATAATATTCTTCTCTACACTGCGTCTAAAACTAAAATTATTTTTTGAAACTAAAAAGTTAGACTGAAAAAAACTGATGTTTTAGAGACACCCTAATCTGCACCAGCAAATTAGCTCCGAACTAAAGCAGTGCACAAGCACCAGACGTTTCAGTCGTGAATGAGTAGGCTGAAGCATGTTTTATTTGCTATGTTTGGATATCCTAGGGACACTCGTAATTGAATAAAAACATAGGTTTTATAAATTACATTGAAGTTACGCATACATGTTCACACCAATAATGGAAATACTTATTCGTTAAAACAAGATGTTGATGATTTTCTAGCGAATTCTCGCCTAAGCAATCATAAGGTTGAAAAGAAAAAAAACGCATGTTTTTACGTAGAAGGAGATGTTTGCTCATCACCATGAGGCACCAAGAGTGCACATTAATGTTTTTGCTAGAATGATAGATATGAGTAGAAAGTGTTGAAAGTTCCGTCAGTGTACGAGGAAATTGAACAGATGTTTGAAAAGTTGAGCGAAAGGGCATGTGTCCAGTGGTACTCGGACCATGGACGTCATCCATTGCCTAACATCCCTCTGCGGGGTAGGTCGTGGCACGGACAAGTCCGCCACCTCAACAGGCAAAAGATGACGTATGGAAAGCGCTCATGTACAACTGATGGCTTGTGATAGTTATTCCAGCGATATATTGTGTGCACTCTGTTTTGATGCGCACATGGGAGAGGAACTCTCTCCTTTTTTAGGTTTGTTTTGATTCGCAACGTCTGAGATCACTCAAGTGCACTCTTGATGCCTCATAGTGATGTCATAGTCTACATCATACTCGTTTAACATAACAATTAAAGCATGTTTTTAGTTAGAATTACCCGAAACTTTTGAATGATAAGCTGCATAAAAAAACTTTGTTCAGTAAAACGGTGTGCTATATTTTCTATATTTTGTTTGAGATCACTTTCTTATTAAATGAGAAACAAAATGTCATAATAAAAAAAACTCGTTTTTTAGAAACACCCTGATTTAAAGCAGAAAAATAGCTCTATCATGGTCGAATGATGAGCTAGAAAAATGGTGTCGTGAACAAAGTTGCTAAACGTTATATTCCCTTCAAACTTGCCTCTGACATCACCCTTCTATTGTGTTTCCTTCAAAAGTTAAAAACAGCAAGGTTGCAACTACGAAATTATCACCACAGGATGGACAACTTATTCAGAAACAAATTTTGTAAAAGAAACCATGATTCGAAAACGTAACCCTTATGAGTTATTAATTTCACCGCGAAAAAAGGGTTCTCCGACCAATGCGTGCCGTAATTATTTAGCCATATTTATTGAACAAAGACCCAAAAGTTGCTTCGATTTTCCGTGTGCATCCAGTTGCTCGGACACACTTGCATAGGATTGTTTATTTGATAAAACGCTCTGTTAAACTCTTCGTTAAAAGCTGATTAAATCAAATCTATGCATAATAAATTATATAATAAATTTAGATAATTGGAAAATAAGATGCATCTGCAGCAGCTTACCCTGTTTTAAAACTTCCTTTAAATTACTTTCACAAAATTAACTTAATGCTTGCACTCAACGATCTAACGACAGATCCACAGTAATGAATTGAGAGCTTTTGATGCCACGAACCATTTATGGATTAGTATGGAAAGTTCAACCATATTCAACGCAGGAAGTAGAGAAATTTTGTTTTATGACCATAATAGTTTTTCTAGACCAGGATCCAACATGGTGTGGCTTTGTGGCAACGTGTTCATCGACTGAACTAAGAAGGACCACTTCCCATCCCTCCTAATAAAAAATACCAGGTCAATCCCAATCAGACAGATGGAACAAGTCACAGCTCAATGACAATCATTCCTAAAGAAGAAACGAAAGGGTTGTGAAATTCGAAGCGTGGAGGCTACGGTTTCAGCCAGCTATTTGAAGCATAGCAAAGAGAGCTGGCCCTTTTTATATGAAATATTTAAATGAATTAAAAGATCTACAGTCACGTTGCCCACTGCACGGTGAGTGATGTCATTCACCCAACGCTAGATTTTCTGTCCTACATTCAATGATTCTAAATAAGTCTACGATGAGCTTTTTGGAGCTAAATTGTATGAAATAGGTCAGTATTGGTGCAAATATTATGCCTCACCTTTAATACACATTAAACCTGACCATTGGCCGAATAGCACTGTATGTATTATTCTCACAACAGGTAGATTGAAAAATATCCTTGAATTCTTGAATTCCAACAGCACTACACGAGATTTGCTTTGAAATGCAGAACCTTGTGCTATAAAATAGTCAATACAGAACGATACTCTTTATCTACCAAGTCAGAAAAAAAAAATCAGGAATTCATTTGCACAGCAATTCTATTGTCGTTCATGTTCCGACGAATCTAGCTCTGCCTACGATGATAGCCTTTTTAGTTGGACCGAAATTGCAAACACTATTACGATAATTCAATTCGGACCTTTTGTCCGTTCTGCTGAGTGCCAAATTGAAAAACTCTAATCATTTGCAGCCTTTCGAAACAATGGTTCAACAGCAGGCTGTCCATAATACAGGCCGAGCGAGCTCACAGTGGACTCTACACTTGCACAGTAGCCGACAGACAGACGACATCCGCACAAATCCAAGTGCTGAACGGTAGGTGACCATGTATCTATTAGTGTTATTTTCACGCATAGGATGTGCCTTTCCACTGCCTTAATGTGATTTTGTGATTCACCAAAGCCAAAAGCTCTATCCAATAGGCAAGAGGAGAGGCTCATGCTTTCCATTTCATGACACACACACATAGAAATCTACATTCCATACATTTCGTTCACAGCACGAAGCCTGGTTGGAGTTTGCTAATGAAAATTTTATTCGAAAAATTTAGGTGAGACTCCAGCTGCGGTCCAACACAACGGAGCAGATAAAGAAAGGACTATTTCGACACTTATATTCTATTGCGTCCTCGGTTGGATTCAGCTGCACATATCCTATACGTAATGTTGTCGTACGACCCGCATCCAGCTAGAGAAAATATATCAATCATTCCGAAACGCGCTACCATCAAGATTAATTATATCGCTAGCAGCAAGTCACTGTTCCTGATTCACTGATTTTTGACCGACAGAAGGACAGCCGCCGGGCATCAACATTCCCTTGCAGATGGTCACAATCAGCGATATTTTCGACAGCCATCCGATTAGGAAATACATTGGTGGGAATAATGAAGCGCCTCCGGTGATAAAAGGAAAAGAATGGAACCCAAAAGTCATGATTTATGTATCATTTTTCATCTCCAGTGCAACTTGACCGATATCATCCTGAATAAGCGCTCGTTTAATCGTCATTTTCAGCACCATTATTATTCTATTGAACTTTCATCCCTTCCCATCATCCCAACCAACCACCCACCAGAGTTTCCCTTCCTTCCGTTTGCTGCTCCCTAACGAAAAATGCAAATGCGGGACAAGGACGACCATTCACTTTTGCACATTACAGTGACTAAGACCCCAATCAAAAAAGAAAAAAAAGAAGAAAAAATACAAAATCAAAATGTACATTATTTTCTAGGGATTGAATTTTAATGAATTGTTAAACGTTTATTAAGGAATATGTAAATACACGTACACAGTTGAACAAGATGTTCCGAGTCAGCAAACCAGACGTAAATGATAAGTTTGGGTGTCTGGAGAGTTTTGGAAATAATGAAACATCATCAATTTCATCTGAACAGTTGGAAACAGAATGGCAAACAGTACAGTATTAGAAGTAAATATATCTTCAAAGTAATTGCTACCAACTCTATATATATATACATATACCGAATACCCCAACAAACACACTTTGAAAAAAAAGGCCAACTGTATCTACTAAAATGAATGTATTATGTTCGAAATGAAAACATAAAAACAAACTGGATGAAAAAATGTACCATTAAACCAAGAAACTGAAAAAAATTCACAATATACGAACAGAGAGCTGAGACATCTCAACCAGCGTATATAATGAAGCGTAAAAATTGGTTTTTCATTCTTTACCAAACTCCCTTTTGCTTCGTTGTCGTAGATTGCCTCATCGAATCGAGCTGGTAGGTTGGTTATTTGTTGTTCTGATCTGGATCCAATTTTCTTCGAGCCTGCTGGCTGTTACTAACTCAGTCTGTGTTCTCGTTTCTCCTCAGTCATACAGGTTGGAAAAAAAGCAGCCAAAATGGGAAATTCTTCTGCAATAGGGTGGTCCAGCAGTGCTGGTGGGCGTGGTGCCCACAACCATTATGGATCTATCGTGTAAGAAGATAAAACGAATCATTTATTGAAGGTTTGTTCAATGTCTCTGTCCGTCACTGATGTTGGTTTTTTATCGACTTTGGCCTTGAGGTTGTTGTTTGAAAAATACGTTACCCTATCTTGTAACGAAAACTAGCCTTTTCTCATGTTTGTTTATAAGATTGTTTATGTACACAGGAATAAATAAATTGAGAACATCTATTACAAAATATGCTTTGAGACAACTTTGAAATCATTTCTTACATTCTCGCAACTGGTGGTGTATAATGGAAACACGTTAGGTATTTGCTCATTTCAGCCACTTGCTCCCTTATGATGACACAATATTATTTAATGTACATTTGAATAAAACATCTATCTGAACTTAATCACCAATCAATAAAATATTGTGTAATGCTTCCTCTGTAAGTGATAAATATCACATGGCCAAACATTTAAAAAAATATCATTCAGATATATTCAAAGATTGAATATTTTTAATGCGCAATCTGAAATTCATCCATTCTCTGTAACAACAACTTTATCAGCAGTATGGGCGTCCTAAAGATCAAAATCAAATGTATCTTCAAATGACAAATATTTTTTCTATTTGGCAAAAATGGTTCAGTGTGTATTGGGATTCTTGACATTGGGTAGGTATAGCTAATGGAATGCCCCCAAAAGTGTCTACTTCCACTTTTGAGGTCACACATTAGTGCTTTGCTTTTCTGAACGAATTTTGACCAATTGATAAGTACTGGGTCATCAGGATGTGGGTACTCCGGACCATATATGCACATAAAACAATAATAAAAATTCAGGGTTGCCAGTTTTTCTACAAAATTTTCCACAGTGAAGGCAAATTGCTTGGAATAGCCGGAAAGACCATTTTCTGAGCCATGCAAAATTTAAAAAATCAAAAATTCTTGTTTAATAATTCATAAGCTTGTATAATTATTTGGCGATGGTTTTTTTGTTTTGTTTTGAGTAATGCTCGAAAAATTAGGGGCTCGTTTTCTTACAAAAATAATAAAAAATCAGAAAAATGTCGTCTTCCAATTTGCTTATAAGTACCTAACGTATGCTTCAAAGGTAAGTATGTGCTTCCTCTGCTTCCTTGTTAAAGGTAGCTACTAGGTAGAGAGTTTATTAAAGTATAGATACAAATCAAATTAAAGCTTTTGACAAGGAGGTTTATAATCCCTATGAAGGAAACACATTTGAATATAATACACCGTGTCCAATATATTCTCATACAAAATAAAACTTTATAAATTTCAAATCGATAATCCAGATTTTATTTATAACTTTACCCATTATATTGCAACGTAACATTGTTGTTGCTTGTGTACGGTTTAGTCGTTAATACTTGGGAAGTTTTTTACGTTATATTTTTGCAATCCAAATACTTAATCACATATGTGTATTCTCGCGCCGCGCAAGTGTACTGTTGATTCATTTACATAACTGTCGTGCCGTTCAGCTGTGAATTCTTTTGTTATTTCCAATAATTTATTGATCTTCCTGTGTTTGCTGGCATATTGTGTTGAAAAAGTTTCCCGTCTTCGTGCCCATTCTCTCATCTGCTGTAGATCAATAAACAACGAAGAAACATTGAGCACGTTATCAACGTTATTTGGACCTTTTGCACTACGTTGCCTACCGAAAGGCGTTTACAAAATGGTAAAAACCTGTGCCGAATGCTGTGAGTCGATCACTGGCATTGATTATGTTATCTGTCGTGGCTACTGTGGTGCTACTTTCCACATGTAAACATGCTCTAGTTGTGTTACGCGTGCGATTTTGTCGTACTTCACGACACATAAAAGGAATCTATTCTGGATGTGTGATAAGTGCGCTGAGCTGTTTGAGAATTCGCATTTCCGCGCTATTTCATCTCGAGCTGATGAACAGTCTCCGCTTGCTACACTCACCACTGCAATCACCGAGCTTCGTACCGAAATCAAACAAATGAGTGTGAAACCAACAGCACCAGCACCTGCATCTGCGTTGACAAATGCAAACAACTGTTGGCCGTTGCTGCCACAACTGCCATGCCGAGCTAATAAGCGCCCCCGCGATTTCCCGATGGAACCAGAAAAATGTCGAATTGGGTCCAAGCAACCGCAAGATGACGTTGTTTCTGTCCCCATCTTAAATGATACAAGAGATCAGAAATTTTGGTTGTACCTGTCGAGGATTAAACCAGATGTTACCAATGATGCAGTCTGTAGCATGGTAAAAGCCAATCTCGCGTTGGACCTTGATCCGGATGTACTGAAACTTGTCCCCAAGGATAAAGACATCAGCATGATAAATGTCGTGTCCTTCTAGATTGGATTAGATCCTTCACTGAAAGCCAAGGCGCTGGATCCAACAACTTGGCCTGCGGGATTGTTGTTCAGGGAATTTGAAGACTATGGTTCTCAAAAATTTCGCCTTCTACTGAAAACCAGGAGACCAATAACACCACTGCTTCCATCACAAGAGACATCGCCATATGTCACCCCGGTCATGAATTTCAATTAGGATTTTTTTCCCCGTAACGCACCAGTATGTGCACGTTGGAAGTCTCGTATCCCCCCCATCACAGTCGAGCCATTCCTGCCAGCGTTCATCAGTCGTCCCGGTCCTGTGTTTGGGTCAGGAGAAGGGGTCTTCCAGCTTGCTATAACAGGCAAGTACGATATTAACAGCCATTATTCGCCACCTGATGAAGCTATTCCCCCTAGACAATCAGTGAATCAACACTTTTATGCGAATCGACAACTACCGGGATGCGAGCCTGCTGGGCGTAAGGAAGCCCCAAGTCCCCTCACCACAGTCGAGTATTCCTGCCAGCGGTCAATAGTTCTCCCGGACCTGTGTGTGAGGACGGAGGAGGGGTCTTCCAAACACCAAATGCAGGCAAGTATACATTCGCTTTGAATAATACGCTCCCTGAGTCGTCTGCTGTTCGTAGGTTCTCTAAGCCTGCTCATACTGCAATATCCGGCCGAGTTACAGGGCTCTCTATATAATACCAAAATGTACGGGGGCTGCGCACAAAACTGGACGACTTCTACACTGCAGCGAACGAGTCTTCGTTTGATATATTGGTTCCCACAGAAACCTGACTGGATGACGCTATCGAATCCCGGATGCTGTTTGACGAGAGCTACACGGTCTATCGATGTGACCGTAATCCACTAACCAGCAACAAGAAACGTTCCGGAGGTGTATTAATCGCTGTGCATAACAGTTTATCATCGTCGACACTTGAGGTAAATGATCATACTATTGAACATCTTTGGGTCAGTGTTAAGCTCAGCCATTACTTGCTTATTGTCGGTGGTATTTATATACCTCCAGATATGGCGAGTGATCATTTGATTTTACGCCATCATGCTGCTTGAGTGGAGGGAATCTCGATGGCCACTGCGGACGGTGACAAACTCGCTATATTGAGGGACTTCAATCTACCTAGTTTACGATGGACACGACTTGATGGGCCGTTTTGTATTGTTGAACGTTCTAATTCAACTTTATCTCGATCATGCACTACTTTGTTGGATTGCATGTATTCGAAAGGCTTAGAACAAGTTAACGATATCAAAAATCATGCAGGAAACACTCTTGACCTCGTTCTTGTTAATGATTCGTTTGGGAGGCAATTTAAGCTCGAAGAAGCTGTCGAACCATCAATTCCCGTTGATCCGCCTCATCCTCCCCATATTTTGATCGCTCAAAGCGATATTGAAACAAGTAGTGCCAACAACAGATATGATCTTACTGCCTTTGACTTCCAAAATGCTAACTATGATGTCATGAGCCAACGATTGATGGAAATCGGTTTGCTGTCTGTTTCTGCGCTGAGGTCGATGATTGTGTAAGCAAATTTTCGCAGATTCTTCATCAAGTTTTCAACGGTTGTGTACCTCTACAACATCCGCCGTTGAAACCTCCATGGTCGAGTCGTGAACTTCGAATTTTTAAAACGGAACGAAATATTGCTCGTCGAACATACCGTTCTCATCGATCATCTCTTAACAAGTTTTCCTATAAATGTTGTAGCCAACGGTATAAACGATTAAACAACTGGCTCTATAGAAGTTACGCATGAAAAATTGAGCGTGATATGAAGCAAAAACCTAAACGATTTTGGAACTTCGTTAACTCCAAGCGTAAAGATACCGGATTGCCTTCTGTAATGCACTTGGACCATCGCTCGGCGAATACACAGGAAGAAAATCCTCCGTGCTGGCTGAATTTTTGCAATCAGTCTTACAAGACCCGCGAGATGACTGCAATATTTCATGCGCTGAGGTATGTACCGCGTGATGTCATTGATGCTGATACCTTCACTATATCTGCAGGCAATTTGACTGAGGCACTGTCTAAATTGAAAACGTCGTACCAACCTGGACCGGATGGAGTGCCTGCCTGTGTTCTGAAGAAATGTTCTGCAAGTCTGATTGTCCCTCTACTGCACATCTTCAACTTGTCAATGCAGCAATACATCTTTCCAACTCTCTGAAACTCTCTTCTTTTATGTTCCCGGTTCATAAAAATGATGAGGAGAATAATGTAAGGCACTACCGAGGCATTACGTCCTTATTCGCGTGTTCTAAATTACTGGAAATAGCAGTATCTAACTACTTGTGTGCTCGTGTGAACCAATACATCAGCCCTAACATGTGTAACATAAGTCCTGGGAATACTTTCAGGCGTTCATTTGACAGCATTAACAAACACACATGTCAACCAATGTACTTGTCACGTTCATCTGTGTCTGAACTGTCAAACTCAAATTGCGCAGTAGTTTCCATTAAAAATGTCGTACAAGCTGGATTTACGAGCACAAGTCACCAACCTTTTTGGACGGCTTAGTACAAGTGAAATTTTGAGCGTGTTCAAAGGCTGGCCAATATCAAAATCAACAATATACCGTGTTTTGAAAGATTCACGACGATGGTAAAGAACCGGAAAATAAAAAGAAAAGTGGTCGCCCAACAAAATTGAGTGCCAGAACAACGAAAAAACTGCAGTCAAGCGCTGAAAACAAGGTTGGCCAATCAACTCGCAAATTAGCACGAAAATTTCAGGTTTCAAACATGACAGTCCATCGGATTTTGAGAAAACATAACGTAATCTATCGGAAACGTCAGCGTGCACCAAAATATACACAGCAACAACTCGAAAAAATACCAAAATGCTGCCGTGTACTTCGTCGCGAGCATTTTGCAAATGGAAAGGGCATAATTTTCGATGATGAATCTTAATTCACGTTTTCGCACCATGAATTGAGTGGCAACGATGGTTTCTATACTGTTAACATTAAAACAACACCAGACAATGTTAAATATGCCAGCAAATCGAAATATGAGCCAAAGGTGTTAGTGTGGCAGCCATGCCATCGAAGAGTATCTCGGCGCCTTTGATACGCCCAAACAAGGCCAAAGGTGTCAATTATGACGTGTATATCAGCCAATGTTTGCCGAAATTGAAGCAATTCATCAACAAATATCACGCTGACGACAAAATCATGTTTTGGCCGGATCTTGCAAGCTGTCATTACGCTAAAAAAACATTAGATTGACTAACTGAGCAAAACATACCATTTGTACCGAAAAAGGACAATCCACCTAACGTGCCTCAGGCTCGTCCCATTGAAAATTTTTGGAGTGTTCTCATACGAATGGTGTACGAAAATGGCTGGGAAGCTAACATCATACGGGAATGGTGTACGACAATGGCTGGAAAGCTAACAATGAGCCCTGAACGAGATTTGCAGTATGCGATAATCTCCAAACACCTCTTGTACATATGGCTTGACAACTTTCTCCAAAACTTCCGTTTGATAATATACGGCATTATCTTTAACACCTTTTTCGATGAACGACCGGATGTACGACCGGATCTCTTCCGGTCATTGAACGAGCAGGTGTCACGGTACTTTCGATGGTTAAGTACAAAAAATCCCGCTTTACTCCGAAGTTTTCTAAATTTTTGAAAATAGCGCCCGGGCGCTCACCTTTTCGATATTTTTTTATCACCACTTCACGCAACTCCTTCATCGCTGGTAAAAGATAAACACCGAATGAAAACAATCGGACACAACCTAAAAGCGTTTGAATAAACATAGTGCAAAACTACACCAACACATACGTGACGCATGTTGAATAGTTGCACGACACCAATGCAAGGAAAAAGTGTACGAGAATATATTGGACACGGTGTAAAACTAAAAATTTTCCATGGATTTGCTTGTAGCGACAGTCGCTAAGAGATGATTTGGGATAGCACTTTTAGGCGCCATTAAGGACGGCGATCGCACGATAAATTTCACAGTCCAGATTGTTGCCCTTCTTGAGTATAGGGCGTATAACATCATCCGTCTTCCCCTCCGGCAGCTGACTATCAGTTGATGCAGGCAATTAGCCAACTGGGACCGAACACCCATTTTGATAAGCTCTGCTCCGATACTGTCTCTTCCAACTGATTTGTTATTATCCAGCTGCTTGATGGTATCCCTAACTTCAACTATCGTCGAGGATGGCACATCTCCGTCACTTTCTGGATCGCCGGTGGCACTTTTTTCGCTGTCCATCCATTCACAATCGTTTGTCAGAATACTCCCATCCTTATCCCGAGCATTCATATGAGCAGTGAAACTGTTCTAGCTCCTCACTACTTATCCTCCTCCTAGCAGCACTTTTCTACCAAAAGAGTAAGGTTTGCTGCCTCTGCTGCAGTCTGTACCATTTCACTTTATGACGGGAAGCTTGATGAAGCATAAATGCCCGCGCTCCCAACACCGGCTGACATGCTTCGTCAAACTCCTCGTTCTGTTCACTCACTTTGTTGCACGTTACCTAAGACATTATTCGCTACACTGCTCATAGCTGTTTTATTGGTGTACCAACAGTCCTCGAGGGGAACTTCATCGAGCACATCCTCTTTTGACGTAGGGATGCTTCAGATACGCGAGATTGTACCGTAACGGGCGTCGGTACCGGAAATTGTACCCTACGGAGAGTGTTGGGCGCATCTTAACTAGTGATCCCAATCAATGTTGGCACCTCGATAGGTTCTGACGTCGATGATGTCCGAGAAGTGGCGACCATCTAGACCGTCTATTAAAACGTGATCGATTTGTGATAGCCATTGGTTTGGTGACCTCCAGTTGTACCAATGTGGGAGGCTGTGCTGGAAGAAGATACTACGTCATGTTTTTGGAGGCGGTGAAGTCGATAAGTCGAAGGTCGTTGTCGTTGGGCAGCTGTGTATGCTGATATTTCCATTCACCGGTTTATATTCCTCTTCCTGGCCAACCTGAGCGTTGAAATCCCCAATGATGTCGTGGCTTGGGCAGCGGTCGTATTCACACACCAGATGTGCGTAGAATTCTTTATCATCATCAGTACTTTCGAGGTGAGGGCTATGCACGGTAATGATGCTGATGGTTAAGAACCGGCCCTTGATCCTCAACCTGCACATTCTTGGGTTGATTGGCCACCACCCTATCGTTCACTTGTGCATTTTACTCATCACGAAAACAGCTGTTCCCAGCTCGTGTGTATTGTCGCAGCTCTGGTTGACAGTATGACCATCCTGAAACGGGATGTAGGTTGATCCTTTCCAGCACACCTCCTGCAGCGCTACGATGTCGAACTTGCTGTTCTTCAATTCGTCGGAAATCACTTTCAAGTAAATTGAGAGATCAACAATTCCATGTCCCGAGTTTCGAATCGTTAGTCCTTATCCGTAGCTTGGGTTCAAGCCGTTAGGACATAATTATATGATAAAAATGATAAAAATGAAATATAATTATAAAGATAAAAATGAAAGATGCACCGAATAGTACGGTAAAACAGTGATATTCAAGAGTTCGGTACATGAGAACCTAAAAAACTCGTTAAACTGATCCGAGCATTCGCTGAGTATTCTTAAATGCCAAACACTTCTCTTCGAGTCAACTCCGCGACGGCTATGTCTACCAAAAAAACTAGCTGACTCGATAAGGCCTGAAAATCGTGAGCCATGTTATCTCAGATGAATATGTGCCATATGTTCATCAGATGAATCAAAACTCGATCCTTCAGCTGACAAAATCGCAAATTGTTTTTCATCAGGAACGGCTGTTACATTTCTGCACCTGGAGCGTCCAGTGATGGAATACTGCGCTTTATAGGATTGCCGTTTGTACCTTGGGCACTCATGTAAAGGGTGAGGATTCTTACCACAATAATACATTTATGCTCAGCTTACAAATTCTTTGTGAGATATACAGTTGTACCAACGCAATGATAGCCATTTGCAGTTGGTACAATCGAATATTCTCTATATACTGTTTCAGAAATTATAAGCACACTTGAAAAAAATTAAATTTTAAAATCTGTCGACTACGAAGGGCTGGGTAGGTCGTAAGAATGTCGGACAACAGCCCTGTTAAAATGGTTCTCGAAAACGAGCCAACAGGTACAAGAAAAAGAGATGCGCAACGAGCAAGGTGGATTGATCAAGTAGAAGCTGAACTGCGGACTCTACGTAGACAGCGAGGCTGGCGAGGTACAGCCATGGACCGGTTACAATAGAAACAACTTCTGGGTACTGGGAGCGACCCCGGCGTAGTGATTAACATCCATACCTCTCACGCCAAAGTCACGAGTACAAATCTCACCCCCCCCCAAGTTACTAAAAATACCGAAAAGAGGTGTTTGAGTGACTAAGGAGTGTATCGAAAAGTAGTTATAAACATTCGATGCGTTATTACGCATAAACTACTGTATATATTTTTAGCGTGTAAGCGCCATTTGCTTTGTTTACATGTCAAAAATGATTATTCGGTTCATTCATTTCCGTTGATAAAGTTGTATTCAAAATGTCGCGAATTGAATTTGAGACTAAAAAGAAAATTCTGCACACTTGGTGCACCGAAAAGGGTGTTACTTACAACCAGATTGCGAAAAGAGTAAATGTTCACCCGGCAAGTGTAAAACGCATCATCGAAAAGTTTGGTAAGGAGTGCTCCCTCAAGGATTTACCAAGAAGTGGCCGGAAACCCGGCTCCAGCAACCCCGATTTGGACCAAAAAGTTGTGGATTATATTCAACGGAACAAATCTGCCTCTACTCGCGATCTAGCCAAGAAGTTCAGGACCAGCATCGGAATGATTCAACGAATCAAGCGCAGGAATGACTTGAAGACGTACAAAAAGCAGAAAGTGGCTGACGGAGAATAACATCAAGTTCGTAGAAAAAGACATCAACCCACCAAACTGTCCCCAGTTGCGACCGATCGAACGCTATTGGGCAATAGTCAAGCGTATATTTAAGAAGGATGGTACAGTGTCCCAAAACATGACCGATTTTAAGAAAAATTGGGCAGCGGCATCCAGGAAGTGCACAAAGGTCACTGTGCAGAATTTGATGGCAGGTGTCAAATCAAAGGTACGGGCATTCTACAGAAATGAACATGATGACTAGTTTTTCCGTTTGGATCTTTTGTAAACATGTTAAGCTATAATAAACTGAAATAGTATGTTAATTTTAACCATGTTTTCATGCCTATTTTATTATTTGGAAGTTTATAACTACTTTTCGATACACTCCTTACGATGGGAGATGAACCAACCCGAGGCTGAAAATCTCGATAATACAGAAACAAACAAAACAAAACTTCTGCGTACAGGTAAGGTAAGGTAAGGTATGTTAAAAATATTAAAAATGTGTTGTTTTTTATATTTCAATTGTTTTAATTGATAAATTATATCAGCAATATCACATTAAAACCGAGACATCTCGCATTTCCCCGAACAGGACTCATAAGATTCTGCATAGTTGCACTTTCCACCATTTTTTTCCAATCCTTTTTAAAGTTTTCGATGGCATACGCTGAATTTCAAAAATTTCCGTAGCTTTGCTTTGGTTGAAGCTCAAAAAGTCTCGATTGGCCGTGCCTCCGGGTAATTTGGCCGATGCACGTCTTTCGGTACGAATCAGTTATTTTAGCTTTTGTGCCACCCTAGTGTGTCCTATGACATGATCTATTTTGTTTTTGGTTGGTTTTTATCGGTAACCAAAAATAAAATAGTACATGTTCACGGTGCTTAAACCCAGTTGGTAATGACATGATGCCAAATTAGACCAAAAAATGACTGGACCATATTGTTTGATCATCGGCAATTAACGCTTCTGGATGCATTTCTTGATGTACTTCTAGGTTTTCATGGTCTCCGATGTTACGTACGGGCTACATATTTTGCCGCATTCCCATATTGCATGCCACACCGTAACTTTCTTGCCAAATTTTTTGGTGAACGTGGCCTTCTCCGTTCCCGGAATATCTCTGTGAAATATTGTGGTCTAGATAGGGTTTTATATTCCAATTTCACATAGGTTTCACCATCCATGATTATACACCCTGAATATCTACACAAAATAGTATCATACAGTTTTCGGGCTCTCGGTTTCACAGACGCGGCCTGATTTGAGTTCCTTTTTGGGTTTCTTCTGCATCCGGTATGTCTTGCGTCATACCCGAGTAACATATTGTCATGATTTTATGTTGAGTGAGCTTCTATATTACCAACTCTAGCGTTATAAACGTAGTCTCAACCGTCTCATCGCATTAGACGTTGAGGTCCCGATCTTTTTCGCCACATCTCTAACGGTAGCCGATAGTTTCTGCTTAGGCATAGGTGAAGTTAAGTATCTGATGTTCTTGTCAATAGTAGGACTCACAGGACCGAACAGGACGCTCACACTCTCTTTCTTAGCCAACTTTCTTGAAGAGATTCCGCTCACAGTATACCATTTGTGCACGATACTTTTTACTTTTACTTTTTTACCACGATAAATTCTGGAAATGTCTCAACACATTCAAGCATACCGGGAAAAAATCCATCTAATTTTACATAGTTTTGGAGAAATCAACCGGCAAAGATCACCCAAAACGAGTGGAAAAGTTGATAAACTTTTTTAGGTATTGCAATTATAGTTGATTTACATCCAGTATACAGGGTAGGCCCAAATAAGTGACGCAGTATTTTGTTCCAGTGTTTAATTCTTCTAGCCATCGCAAGAGCCATCTGGTTGCCAGCATATTAAAGAGGGACTGATTGATATGTAAACAAACTAGTGTTCGCTAGATTCCGGCGACAGGAAGTGCCTAAGAAAAATATGAATTTCAACAGACAACGGATTTTGCAGTTGCATTTGGTGCAGTTGCAGATAGCGGCCGAGACCCGGAAGGAAGAATCCTGTTGAAACACCCATTTTTAGTTACCGAACATCGTTGAAGTATGCTTCTTCAAATGCTTTTCCAGAACCTGTTTTACGTTGTATGCTTCGTTGAGTTTTACATCTTATCAATGAAAAGCAATGGTAGAAGACCTTCCGCAGAAATCGCTCCCCAAACCATGACCGAAGTATGATTTTGTAAGCGTTGAACTGCGTGAATTGAAGAATGATTCGATGTTCATTCACAAACAATCGAGATTTATCAATTTAAAATAGCAAAGTAAGTTTGCGAGAGAGATAGAGAGAAAGAGAGCGAGAAAAGATAGGAAAAAATACATGGAGCAGCAATTCATCTTAAACCCAGCCAGTGGCGTTAAGAAGCTCGACTGTTCGGTCGATCAACAGTCCCTTTGCTGTGATGTGGTGGGTAGGGATCGATGATTTATTGCGATGAGCATTTCTGATGCACTCGGACAGGTAGAACTATTACCATATGGTGAGCTTCCGTTTCGATTGAACATTTTTATCAATTTCCACTGTGTTTTACTACTCGGTAAAAAAAAAACAAACGGTGATTGAAAAATTACATTAAACGAGTGCAGTGAAAAGCAATGCTGTAAATAGTCGTTTAAACATAATGTGATTAAATTAGCTGATTTGAACTCGTTCCGGAAGCTCATTTTCAACAAACATGATGTACACTGATAGGCAAAATAAAGTGCCCACCTCTTCGTTTTTTCAATTTCTCTCAATGACTTGGTTCATATTACAGTAAACACAGTGTAGTTTTTTTTCTTATTATATTCTTTTTAAGTTTCACTTATGGAATACTGAAAAAAATGAGTTTTACTTAAAGAAAAAAAAAATCAATTTGTGTTGAAAAAAAACAGTGACAAAATAAAGTGCCCACTTCAAAAATCGATGTTTTCGATAAGTTTCCATTGGAAGACCCCTCGATTGTTTATGTTTTGATATTTTGACATTTTTTGAAGCAAACGGCTCAACCTGGTGCATTTGTATACGTGATCGCATTTGATTCAATTGAAAAAAATGGAGAACGCAGTGCTTTCGAAAGCAATTCCCTTGTGTATCCGAAAATTGGTCGTTCGTGATGTGCAAAACGGTGAATCGCATCGGGCTGTCGCTAAGAAGTACAGTATCAGTAAGGCAGCGGTTGGCAAAATTCATCTGAAGCTTAAAACGTTTGGATCAGTGGTGGATCGCCCTGGCAGAGGCAGGAAGCGGAAAACGGATGCGAGAACGGACACCAAGATCATGCGCGAAGTCAAGAAGAACCCGAAGGTAACTGTCCGCGAGATACAGGAAACCCTTCAGTTATCAGTTTCCGGTCGAACTGTTCGTCACCGTCTCGTAGCACAGGGGTTGAATAGCAAACTTGCCCGGAAGCGCCCATTTATCAGCAACGCAAACAAAACCAAACGGCTTAAGTTTGCTAAGGAGCATGCTGATAAGCCCCTAGAGTTCTGGAAAACGGTTCTCTAGACAGACGAATCGAAATTCGAGCTGTTTAACCGAAAGCGGGGGGTTCGTGTTTGGTGCAGATCGGGAGAGGAGCTTCAGGAGCGCCACATCCAAGGCACGATGAAGCATGGAGGAGTAAATGTGATGGTCTGGGGATGTTTTTCGTGGGGTGAAGTAGGAAGCATTGTGAAAATCGACGGGATAATGACGGCAGATTCTTACATTAACATCCTGCGAGAAAATCTGGAGGTTTCGCTGATCCAGACGGGCCTTGAAGAGAAGTTCGTATTCCAGCAGGATAACGACCCGTAGCATACTGCCAAGAAGGCCAAGTCTTTCTTCCGGTCTTGTCGGATCAAACCGCTGGAATGGCCTCCACAAAGCCCGGACCTCAATCCCATCGAGAATTTGTGGGCGATTCTCGATGACAGGGTTGACAAAACTGGTGTTACCAATAAAAATAAGCCCTGAAGCGCACCTGGGAAGAGCTAGATCCACAGGACCTAAAGAACCTGGTTGAGAGCATGTCGAAGCGCCTGCAGGAGGTCCTGAAGGCCAAAGGAGGACACATCAATTATTGAAATGCTTTTATTTTACTTTAATTTATGTTTTCTGTAGCCTAAATGAAGTGGGCACTTTATTTTGTCATTTTTTTTTTCAACACAAATGGATTTTTTTTTTTTTGAGTAAAACTCCTTATTTTTGCAGTATTCCATAAGTGAAAAAATAAGAATTTAAAAAAATACAGTGTGTTTACTTTAATTTGAACTAAGTAAATGAGAGAAATTGAAAAAACGATGACGTGGGCACTTTATTTTGCCTATCAGTGTATGGCAACCCTGAGGTAAATTAGGAAGAACAGTACAGTTATCAACGTTCAAAAGCACATTTTGTGATGTTTTCATTTTTCGTACTCGTAAAGTGTTCCCAATAGGAGAAAACAAGGAGAAACATCTAGGGTAGGAATCGGCTTAAGCACCCCAAGACCCTATTCCAAGCACGGGGTAAACGTTAACCTACAACGCTCATTTTTTGCAGTATGGTGCTTCAGTACTTGGAGCACCATACTGCAAAAAATGAGCGTTGCAGGTTAACGTTTACTCCGTGCTTGGAATAGGGTCTTGGGGTGCTTAAATCGTTTCCTACCCTACTTCAAAATAAGAAAAAATGATTCACGAATCCAAGTCCAAAGTAACTTTTAAGTGATCAAAGTGGGAGATAAAGCTTCGGATGTCAATAGCAATAAAAAATCACTTCAAAACGAGCAACTAATCTTAGTGTTCAAGTGACACCACCAAGCAAGGCAATTTCCATGAACACATTCAATCGTTTACTATCATAAAGAAATCCCACCTTCATTTCCCTGCTAATGACTACTGTGACCCGTCCAAACCAGATGCTGATGGACTGTGTTTTCCCGGAAAGCAATAGAAATTTCCGGTTGGCTACCATTATCCCACGTATCTTTGGGCCTGTCTTGAATATTTTGAGAAAGCTGTTCACTGTCTAAAGGTGCCATTTAGTCTCCTAATTGCGTAAACCGATGAAACCGACAACCCAATCCAAGGAAGCTCGGGATGACGCTCTGGTTTGGGCGCTTTCGGCAGCAGGTGGTATACCTTCTTCATAGAAAAAGGTATATCAGAAGAGGTACATGATGTCGGCATATTTTGGTCACGGCTCGTTGAGGCAGCCTAGCGCGTGCTATGTTGACTGCTACATCAAACAAACCACAAGCGAAGGATAGCCGCGGGGGAGCACCAAGAAATAGCAACAAAGAATTTCAATTTCTGCACTGAACATGTCTACATGTAAGAGGAAGAACCGTGTTGTTGGAGGTGGTCTTGTTGCGTTTCTATTTTTGATCGCTTAAACAATTATTCAGGTAGAGTGAATTTGATGTTTATGCTACGTAAATACAAATGTCGTTTGCTAGACATTTTAGCAAGACGTGCATGTAATGAAAAAGATATACTCAATTAACACAATTAATGATCACAATTAACATAAGTAGTTTAAGAAAGAATACAGTGCAAGGATTTGCACTCGTTTAGTGCAACATTTGTTTGTGTGACTTTTCAGAGAGATAAATTGTCCATGCAATCAGTAAGTAGCATAAAATAATAATAATTTAATTTCCATATAGATACGCCATACTCGTACTAGTGTCTAAACAATTAACTGTTATCAATATATCATTAAATGCTAATTAGTACACGAGTGAAAATGACTGCCACCGTCAAAGCTGTGAATTGATTCATGCTACCGGAATACGCTTCTAGCACATGTGCCGATAGTCGTTAGAGGTGAAGAGAGCGACATCATTAGCAGATTTACTATCCAAGCCGGGTGATGTATAGTAGTATTAGGTAAGCGAGAAATGATGACAATAAGAATAGGAATCTCACGCTCTGTCTGAACCGTCCACTGCTATTTGCTATTTAGCCAGGAGGCTCGCTCATCGTTCGGTCCATAGAGTTAAATCATTGTTATCAGTTCTATCAGCAAACATCATTTATGTCGTATTTCCAATAGATGGACGCGGATTCCGCTAGCAATGACCGGTAAGAGGGAAGAACAGTGCGAATAACGACCAGGGAGGAAGGTGTTTACCATTACCAATGCTATGGCTGAGATAAGGCGCGGTGGAGCCTGTATTTTTTCGTAGCCTCTTGCACTGGATGGCCATAAACCGGTCATTATTGTATCAAATAACCATTAAATATTTATGATGAATAATGGTTTCATTCTCTACCGGCGGAATACAAATGTAAAGGAAATGTGTACACATTGGAAAGTGATATAAAGCTTGCAGGTTTTCCGTGACAAGCTGATGAATTTTAGCTCAACAGAATAATGATTTCGCAATTCAAACTCTGAATAAATGTGAGAGAGATTAAATGAGCACTTAAAGTAGTTTTTCGTTCTAATACCATTATTGAGTACCAAAAAATGAAGGAAGACTTGATAAAGGCAAATTACTGTGAACAAGCATGCAGAGGTCTTTTGAAAGAAAGAAAATCTTTTCATTTATTTAAATATCGAGACGTTAGGTTTCTATTCAACTCTAAACAAATTCAACTTATTATAACACAAAATTGTATGGGAAGAAGATCACACATATAGAGCGGGTCCACACCAAATCAGTAAATGACAAAACTTTAGTATTTTAGATTTGGCCGAAACTTTGCGATCGTGCTCGGAATAACAGTATACACGCTCGTTAAGATCTACCCTAAATAAAGTAACTTTATTTCAGTTGCTACACGTCAAAAACTAAATAACTTGAAATAAGGAAAATGAGTAAATGCTACTCTGATTGTAATCACGCTGGACTTATAGAAATAGAGTAATTATAATAAAGCTGCCCAAAGCTAAAACTAGAAGGGACAGCGCAATGGGGTTGTACGCAAAGTTGACGTAGGACTACGAAGCAATGTTCAATTTAGATCGCTTGATTGTTTAAATAGTGGCCTAAATTGGTTTCCTTCCAAACCTAATTCCCATACACTAAACGTTAGTACTACTACCTTAATTATTTGATATGGCATGTCTTGATATCTACATTCGTACAACTTGCGTTCACTGCAAATAATATGTATGTTATATGATATCAAGATACTCTATATCACGTAATATACCTTGTAGTGCGAATGAGTTATTGGTCATTTGGGAAACTTTTACCCAAGAGGCTGGTTTTGTTCACCTCCAATTGCATACGGTTTCTACTAGGCCTATGTGTGTACAACACTGCTAATGTCAAAAACATTACGGCTGCGGCACACGAAAGATATTTTTCGCAATCAAACACCCCAAAACCAAGCGCCCAGCACTCCCAAAGACATGTTAACTCTCTTTTCAGTTGTTTTTATGGCCCTGAAAAGGGCCATTTTGCGTTCAAGGAAACAGCTACAGCCACCACCTCATTTCGTAATGTAACTGATTTACCTCGTGAAACCTCGGGTTTGGCTAGCTTTCCCTAGGTCGAAATAATGCTAATTGAACGATAGACCAGCATTGGGAAGTAAATATGTAAGAAAATTCTGGGTCCTTTTTAGGGCCACCAACTGCTATCTTAAGTGTTAATTAAGATAGCATTTGGTGGCTCTAAAAAGGTCCGTTTGGTTTCAATAATGATACGGCCCTGGTTGTATTTTCTACGATGGTTGAGAGGGCCACAATATTTAACGCGTAGATGATAATTATGGAACCACATACTTGCAGCAATATGCTGCGACATTTCACTTTTTCAAAATTATTTGATTCCTACCGAATGATTGACATTTTCAACAGCACAAGAGAAATAGTCAACCAAACAAACCCTTTAATAAGCAAGCTGATTTGGTCGTTCTGAAAAGAACGGATTTAGTTGACGGGAAGGAAACATTGTTCGCGAATGAACTTGGGTTTTCTTGGTTCAGCTTCTCGTCGGTGCGGGTGGCCATCTGCAGGTGACGTGGGATGATTCTTGTCCCGTTGTTGTCACGGGCGGCTTTTTCCCATCAACTCGCAGGCTTAAGCAGCCTTCTTTCTCGCAGCGCATTGACGGAACTATCGGTACAAATAGCCAACTGCACCAACCTCTCTGGATAACGACTACTCACCAGTGCTCGCTCGTCTACTGCGTTGCAACAGCAGATTTTGCTCTGCACAGAACTTTGACTACCGTAAGACTGAATCGTATGTTCAGCTAATAGCTGGTAATGGCGTCGGATACTATTGCACGAAAGAAGGCGGTACCAACGAAGTCAATGTGATACAAATTGCATCAAAGGGGCTATTATCTATTATTGCGCCACAATAATTAGTTTTAATTGGTCTTAACAGATATATTCGAAGTTTCCTTGCCCAACAACTAATCCGCTATGCACAACTAGGAACTACGACGAACCCAACATGGTCGGTCTCTGACATGTCGCAGTTCGGCTAGAATTATCCCTTCTAGAATTTTTTTTTGTGATATACCCCGGGATGCGGCGTTTAATGAATGCTATGTTAAATTACAAACAACACTATAGAAAAATTCAACCAAACAAACTCTTTAGTTAATCAACTGATCTGGTCGTCCTGAAAAGGACGGGTTTAGTTGACGGGGGAGAAATAGTTTGCGATTCCACTTAGGCTTTTAGGGATTTTTGTCTCCTTACGGGCGGCTTTTTCACGCCAAATTGCAGGCTTCAGCAAAAATAATTAGTGCACGCTAGACGGATGATTTTCTTAAAAGAAATATGCGCCACTGACAGCAACTAATCCGGTATGCACAACTAGGAACTATGACGAACTCAACCACATGGTCGGTCTCTGGCGTGTCGCAGTTCAGCTCGAATTATCCCTTCTAGAACTAACGAATCCAGGTTGAAATAAGAAGAAGACACCGTGTGGTGATAAATCTGACAGCTCCCATGTTAAAGTATAGGACAAACATTTAAAGCTTAATTAAATGAAATTCAATAGCATTTGTTGTATGATGGAATTAAACTGTACAATAAGATTGTACAGTTCTGGTTTTGTTCATTATACAACAAACCGCTTTCAATTAGAATTTTATTTGAATTTTGAGAAACATTTCAAAATGTTCGTCCTATACTTTAACATGGGAGTTGTCAGATTAATTACCACTCGGTGTCTTCTTCTTTTTTCAACCTGGATTCGTCAATCTCGTTCGTTAGTTCTTTGTGATATACTCTGGGACGCGGCATTTATTAAATGCTACGTTCAGCCGTGACGCAGTAACTGAATTACTAACAGCACAAGAGAAAACTTCAACCAAACTCTTTAGAAAGTAAGCTGGTCGTCCTGAAAAGGACGGACTTAGTTGACGGGGGAGAAATAGTTTGCAATGCCCCTGGGTTTTCTTTTTTCGTTCAGCTCCTCATCGTTGTGGCTAGCCATCTGCATGTGACGTGGTATGATTTATTCTTGTCTAGTCACGGGCGGCTGCAGCAGCCATGTTTCTCGCAACGAGGTTGACGAGAGCATCTGCACCAACGCTTCTCTAAGCAATGACTGCTCGCCAGTGTACCCTCCTTGAGCTGCAGGATGTTTGGCAGGACACCGTTCTGTGAAGTGGTCACACCGCAGAACAAAAATTTCAGCTCCTCGTTGTTGCGGATGGCCAGCTGCAGGTGACGTGGGATGAATCTGGTCTTCTTGTTTTCACGGGCGGCATTTTCTACAACGTGCTCGCCACACACCTCTGCGGCATACGGATGCACAGCGAGAACAGATTGTTGGTCTTCCTTCGGTCGTTCCCACATGTTCCATAATTGCTGGCTAGGTTACTGTGGCAGTATGAACCAATCAGAGCGTAGCGCAAATATGATGTTATTTTCGACCAATAGCTTTGTGCGTTCAGAAATTTTTGTGAGACGGGGAAAAGTTATTTTGAAGAAGAAGAAGACATTTGTTACTCGTTTCCTATGACCTTGCTAGGGAAAACACATTTTTCAACCTGTTGATATGCAAATTTGTATGGGAGCAAAAGAAGGTCATTTTCAAATGAAAAATTGAACTACTTATACTAGTTTTTTTCAGAAGCAGATAATTTATCATCTCCATGCGAAGCGCTAGGAGCGGACAGTAATTTTACGGATCTATCAATACACTTTCTCTTCATGTCTATTTGTTCTAGCAATAAAAATAACTGTCCGCTCCTAGCGCTTCGCATGGAGATGATAAATTATCTGCTTCTGAAAAAAACTTCATCAAAGATCGTTACTTCCGCGCTGGGGAGAATACAAAAATAACAATCAAAAGTGTACTTATACTAATTGAACTTCATTCAAATTTCAATGCGAAAAATTGGTGAGTCTTTCTGATCAAATGGTGTATGAATGAAGTCATTCTGTTTAGTCGAACGAGAGTTATAAGCGTTCAAAAACCTTTCAGTTTTGCGTAACGCTTTAACTTTTCAAAATTTTGAAACGGCACCCGGTATAGAAAATAGAAACGTAGTCCTACGTTAAAAAGTGGTTCAGTTGATACATCGGAAAATGACAGTTAGTTACTGAAATTCTATTAGGAAGAAGGAGAAAGAATGGAACAGATGGAAGTCCTCGTCGATGCGGTTCAGAAAGTTTAAGGTAAGTAAAATGTTAATAGAACTTATAGATATAATAATATAACTAATAGAATATCGATACTTACAACGATTTCACTATCACATCTCCACTTGTGGAAACTTTGTTCCGGGATATGTGGGAGAATTGAAATCCCATTCTCAAAACATTCATAGGCTGAATACTAGCAATGCTGCTGATATTCCATTTAAGTATTCGGAATGTGGATGTTTGTATGACCGCTTCAAATCTTTAAAGCGGCATGTTGCAACGTGCCATTGACAAGAAACAAGAGGCGGCAATGGATGCAACTAATGAGGTGATTTTTTTATGTTTATTAACAAATACAATGTTAACCCCTTGCGCTGAACTGGCCGGCTTGACGTGCCGCAAGGGCTCAGTAGGGATTCCAGGACCCGAAGCTGAGAGTCAGTTCCATTGTGGTTATCTCACATCAATTATTTTTTCCACTATAGCAGCAGCCCATCAATATTGTAGATATACTATTCTTTGTAATTTCAGGTCATCTAAGGAACTCCGTAGTATTTTAAAATAATTTAAAATATATTTTGTTATTTCGGTGGTTATGATAATTTATCTAAGGTTAGTAGTGCATGAGCGAGCCAGTCCACAATTGCAGCAGGATCACAATCTGTAGATATGTGAATGCAATTAAAATCGGTATTATCATTTTAAACTATAACATCCCTTCGCTATATTATCTATATTCTATGCCATTTTCACTGAAAAAAAATGTAGGAAGCATTATGTACGACAAATTCTACTCAAAATAGCATTCCCCTTATTCACCAAAACTATATAATTTATAATCATTGCTTTCCTGTTTCCCATTATAATTTATAGATCCAGACCAATAAGAGTTATCGGACTTTTGTCTGGTTTTACTTAATCTACGTTTTTGGCATTATTCATGCTTATATAAAATTTATTTCTCCTAATTGTTTGCTGTTTTCAGCTTTTCTAAGACTATTAGGATAATAAAACATATCTAATCTTTTTTTTCAGTTACAAACCAGTGAATAACAGATATATATATATTATACTTACGCTTATTATGTTATTTGACTATAACTGTGAAAACAAATTTTTAATAGATATTAATTTTATCGAAGCTGCAACAGCGGAAATCTTTCGATGACCAGCTAAGTTACGGATATATATATTCTACTATAGTTTACTGGCTTGCTCGTATTTTTATTTTACATTATAAGGTCAAATTTTTATTTTATGTTATGATATTAAATGATATGAAATTATTGCATTTAAATTCATTTGATACAAATTGCTATAGTAGGGAAGCGGAACCTATCTTGAGCTCAATAAGCGGACCTCCAGTGGAAATCGGTGAATATGCACTGAATACCGAACACTGAGTACACAAGTTATTCACAATTTATTCGTCCACTTAGCGTTAATCGTTTGGCAACACACAAAACATTCGATTCTGATCATTTTCTACCAATTTAGTACGGAAAAGTTGCCACTGCTATGTACCTATATTAATAATATCACGAAAACCATTAACCCCATCTGTGTACATATGTTAATCGTACTGATTTTAATCAAGAAAAAATACAAACAAGTTTACGCTCTTCACTACTACACCCAAAAATGAAGTAGATCATTTGACAGCACTTCACGTGTGTTGGGTAGCATGCATATAACCAAGACAAAATGAGAGGGTTTGTTTTTTATTCTTCCATGAGAATATTGACAACAAGACTCACCACAACGCTGGGCATAGAATGCTCTATGAATGATTGAACACACACACTAGCGTTGGTGTGTATGCTATACAGTATGTGAGCAGTGCAAAATCAAGCGATTACGTCGATTGTAAACACGGTTCATAATAGGTGCAAGCGTATTTAATTTATTGTGAAAATTAATCCCATAGTTTTCTAGTATTTTATCACGTATTCGTAGATTCTCATGTGGCTAGTTTAATAAGTGAAGTGTGATTTTTATGGTTTGTGCAATTACGCACCGAAAATGTGTGAGGATATAGTGCAATTAAAGAGAAAACTTGGAGTCTGGTTCGAGTATATTCCCTAGTACGGTTAGATCAATACGACGAATTTGTAGTGCAAAGGTAAGAAAGTGTATTGAAAATCTGACTGCTCATTATTTTTACGAAATTTAAGTCTCCGAAACGTCTTTGTAGCTTTTAATTATATTCAAGACCTAATTTTATTTGCCAGGATTGAATGTTCTTGGTTACTGCGTCCATTTATTGGAGAAATTAAACATCTTTTTACGTTTGAAGTTGGATGGCTGCAGAATGTGATCGATATATGTACTATGGTGAAAATAGGTTCCGTTTCCCTACCTGTGAGACTCACTACAAAAAGTTTTTGTGATTCAAGGAAACGGAACAGCACTTCGAAATTTTTGGTTTACTATTCTTCATATGCTATATAATTTCAGGTCATCCATGGATATTTGGAATATTGTATTGTAAAATATGTTTGCATCAATTTGTTTTCTCATAGCTACTATATTGTCTTGACTTCCAGGTTTACAGATGGAATTGTTACTATCATTCTTACATTCACTTACTATATTATGTATCATTATAATATTCATTCACTATATTTTTTATCATTATAATCTTTATTCACTATATATTATATATTACTACATGACATTTAATATATATTGGGAATGGAGGGAGCATCAGGGTATCATTCAAGCTGGAATTGGACAATGGAGTGGTATGACAACCGGCGTCTAGGAGGGAATAAACAGTATCATTTTCTTATCCTACCGATTTGATTGTGATGCTGTGAATTCTACTCCAACAGTTTCAGCGTGAGTGACGCGCCCTTCTTAACAAGCCATCCCGTAGAAAGCTTAATGAGTATTGCGAATTGGGTTATTCGATTTGTTGGATCGTATCGTTGGAAGGAGAATCTTATGTTCCCGCGGGTTTCGCGTAAGTGTCTCTGCTTACGGGTCCGCCCCACCGTTTTTGGCCCTTCATACAGCGTTACTGTGAATGCAACCCGGTAACTCAATTTGATTTTGCTATTAAGTGGAGCTGCATACATGACAAGGTCGTAGAAGGGATGGTGGCTACCTTACATACATACATACATTAACAACTACAATGTTAACCACACGTAAACATTTTTATTCATAGAGAGTAATACATTATTATTTATTTATTTACTTATTTTATTTTCCGTAGGCCTATTTCCTCACATGGTGACAATCACCGACGCCAGGAAGATGACTCCACGACCTGGACCCTACCTATCGACTCATGAATATGAGCCGGGACCAACGGCTTTACCCTTCCGAAGCAAGACGTGACCAGATTTGTTCGCTTCAAACAAAAAAAACAGATGTCGACTGGGATTGAACCCAGACAATAGGGTGCCAAGTATCAGTCAAGCTAATCACTACACCACCGACATCGGCAAAGAGAACAATACATGGAGGTTTTTAATTTTAAAAAAATTGTTTATTTTTTAAATTATTGAATAAAAACCAATCCGTTACCAAAAATGTGTAACCCTATAGCTACTCTAATTTGGGATAGTTCCACTTTTAGCATAACTGAGTCATTTTCTACTCGGTTTTGAGAAAACAGAAACAAGCGTGACTGAATAATGTTTACGCTTATTTTGACAGGTGCCTCATTAATCAAAAATGAGTAATCGAATTACTCTAATTAGGGTAGTTCCACTTTTTATTAAACTGAGTAGTTTTTCTACTTTTGAGTAACTACAACAAACAAGCGGGTAAGTGTTTTGGCATGAGGTACGGTCGTTTTGATGCGAGAGTAACTTTTGAGAAGGGCTTATGTGTTTGAATACAACAGTTTTAGAAAAGCAGTAACTCGGATATCGTTCGTTTTACAGAAAAGATGTCTAAAAAAAATGGCAGGAAATCAAAATGTCCATGAAAAAAAGATACATACCGAAATAAATGTTTTTTAACGTAAACATCACAATTAAAACTAAAAACTAAAATTCCCAAAATACGCTATTTTTATATTTTATTTAAATTTCAGTGGAAAAATTTGGATAAAAAACCATCTCTTATGAGCATACGCATGAGCATAAGCACGATTGACCGCCCAAGGTTTCTACTCTGTTATTGCCAGATAAGCTGTTATTACACAGAGAACCAATAGATTATGCTTGGACCTAGCATACATCCTCAATGTATATAAACTAGTGATCACAAACTAAGGCAATACCGGCACCAGCCTCGCCCGAATGCAGGTCAAATAGGGAATGGGATGACGTGATACTCGCTTCATTGGAAGCTGAGAACGCCTCTGCACTTCCACGAGTCACTGGGATGTTGGATAAATTTGTTGGTTTTGCAGCGGGATCCATTCTGGTAAACGGTATACTGAATTCAACTGACGTCAGCAGTGAATAAGATACTTAACTTTGTTCTCGATTTATTCTCTGTACAGAGATGCACATTATACACACCTAGAAATTTTTAATTTTACACGAGACGTAATGCATGTTTGTAAAAAGTCGGGGAACGTAAAGAAAGATTTCGTGTAAAATTATGTCTCTTGTGACTGACACATACGCAATTCGACGAAACATGCGTTTGGTTGAATTTATTTTCTCATCTCTTTGAACTCCTTCTTATGTCCTAAAAGACGCTTGCATGTGTCGGTCTCAGGGGACAGAAATTTACATGCCATTTTGGTAGTGTGTAGCTATTCAAATTTTGACACTGATTTAAACCCACAGTAGGGATGCTGTTGAGGGCACTCACAAGTGTGGGGGTTCCTTTCAATGGAATGCAAGAATACATTTAAAACATCGTGTTTGAGGACCGATTCGCCAGCCATTGCCTTGCTGGACGACATCGTAGTGGGTGGGGCTAGTTACGGCGAATGTCAGAATAACTTGTGTGTGGTGCTTCAAAGGCTGGACGCCCTTAACGTTCCAATAAATTTTTCAATCTTGTTTTTTTTAAAGTGAGATTGAGTATCTGGGTCATACCATTACGTCTGATGGTATACATTTTATTCAGATGAAAATCAAGGAAATAGTAGACGCCCCTACCGCAGAAAACGTTAATGAACTCCAAGCGTAACCTACTCGAGTCATATGATCCGTTGAAACCCATAATCTTAGCTGTCGATGCTAGTCCGTATGGAGTGGGGGCTGTGTTGTCTCATTTAGTCGGTCAGGTCGAAAAACATACCTATTTTGCGTCGCCCAAGTAGCACACTACGGTCATAATTAGTTGTAGTAACTTGATTATTACTTAGCAAGTCATATTTATGTTATATCAACCAAATAGCAACAACTGTGCTACTAGGGCGTCCACACCCACCCCCGCATAGAAGAACTATGCTTAAGTGCACAAAGAAGCCGTTGCGGTCATATTAGGTATCACTAAATTCCACAAGTATATTTATGGGGCCACGGTCAAGTTGATCACTGGCAATACCGGTCCCAAGGAGAGTTTTAATCCAGTTAAGGGTACGACGGCAATCGCTGCTGCTAGGCTGCAACAGTGGGCTCTTATTCTCGCTGGTTACAATTACAGCATCGAACATCGTCCTGGTAAATTTATGAGCCATGCTGATACACTGTAACGTCTTCCATTACCATCTTTTCATCTAAATTCTAGTTACAGGTATTGCACTAAACAGCACAAACCCTCTAGGATTCGTTGATCTATCAGTCAAGCCGTATTTTCAAGTGAGCTGTCATTTAAGAATCGCGAATGGAGTGTTATACCTCGATGATCGGGTTGTTGTCCCGGATAGTCTGAGATCGATTTTAGTAAAACAGTTGCATTCAAACCACGATGGAATCGTTCGAATGAAGATGTTGGGTAGATCGTATGTATGGTGGAAAATTTTTGACATAGATGTAGTTGAGTATGTTAATAAATGCAAGGTTTACCAACAACGCCAAGCCCTGCTAACAATTGATAGTTTTTCCAAGTTCATTGATGTTCGCCTAATGAAATGGACAAACAGTCTACAGATGATAGAGCAGGTACAATCGTTTTTTGCCTTCTTTGTATTGACAGAAGAAGTTGTGACCGATAATTGTCCTCCCTTTAACTCGGCACTATTTTTTTTTAAATGATCAAATGAGGTGTTAATTTAAATTTTCCTAGTTTCCCAATCATAGGGTATGTGTCCCTTGACTCAGCCTAATATGCAACAATCGATTGCATTTTTCATTTTAACTCATAAAGTATTTTAACTGGAAACAAAATTTAACTAGCTATACACTGCCTAAGATATGTTTAATAAGCTATCTGGTAGAATGTATCACGAAAAGCTACACAACTCGTTTTATAAAGCCTGAAACTTTCAAGAGATATGGATGTAATGTTGGTCTATTGGTACCAAATTGGGTCTAATCATGGATGCAAGTACGTCCCATTCAATTGATTTTCAATAAAATGCAATCTTCGTACGGGTTTCTTCCTGATTATCTGATTCAAGGCGTTCCCAGCTGTATTCGCTCTACCCAACAAACAATTTCACAAATCAAACTATACTTCAACTGCTAAAAAAACACTTAAGTGAGTTTACATATGATTTAGCGGTCATTCGACAATCAAAACATTATAATTCACTCTACACAGATTTTGTTCCTGCAATTTGTGTTAATATGAGCCAAATGAACAACATTTAACCGGAACTCAGACATTTGTATTGTAAATGTTACCAATAACAACATTTTTACTACGCTTTTCATACAACTGGCCATATTTGGGAACATAGAAATAAATATGTCCCTAACATTGGGTCCACCGTTTGCTTGTTAAATCATTGTTATTTTACTAATGTGACCTGTAAGTTTATAACATGTGACTATATTCTGTACATCTTGGCTGCATTATTCGGTTTATAGGTTCAATTTCGGCCAATTTAGATCATTTGAAGATCGTATAGATAATCTGTTCAGCTTAACCAGTAAAGTCATGGTGTCTAAAAAGTCAAGGAAATCGAAAATTACGCGGAAGTGAACTACTATAAATTAATTGATTATATCTCAATTGCTTTGAAATAAATCGGTCATGCTGATTGCAACATGATTTTGTTGATTATCGAAGAAATAATGACATATTTGGTACATAGGCCGAATCAAGGAGCTAGGCTAACATTACATCCCGTTACCCTACTTTATATTTTCACGTATCTTCCCATCCGTGAAATTGTAATTCCTATTAACCTCGAAAAAACCACAAGTAATCGGTTTCCCTCCACCCCTCCACTAAATTTAATTAAACACAATTTTACATGTTCTAATATTTTCATCACAAAGATTTCAGATTCTTTTCGAGTATTCGAGTATTAGTGCACGACACTGAAGAATTTTGCACATTGTAGACGATATACGCGTATCTTTTAAGATAAGCAGTCAAGATAGTTGGTTTTAAATGGAAATTACCGATCTTTTTCCTCATTTTCTAGTTCCAAAGATGACTGCTTCAAGTTACGATTCACAATTGTTCGCTGAAGATAAGCATCGCCATGGATTTCTGGGTTGCTTGGTAGATGTAAGTTAATATTGTGTAACGTCCACTTTCAAATAAAAACAAAATTATTTCATCGGACATTCCTAACGCGTACCAGTGATGTTTGAACTGTATTCAAAACAAGTTAATGAAATTTATAACTTATTTTCATGATACGTTCATAACAGCTTTTCTGATGAATCCCATCATGCATAAATGGCGCAAATCCATTACAAATGTAAGCCAACATGTTCCAATATAAAATAACACCAGTTCCTTCTTCCTTCCCTAGCATAGATTTGATCACCAAAATGATATTCAGAACATGTTCTAAGCTGACAATGTTGTCGTTTTGCTTTGGATTCCTATGTGTCATATTCTAACCCTTTTTGCCAACGCAGGTCAGCATCTTTGTTCCTAAACAGTATCAGGCAAGTGTTATCGGTACAAATTGGATACCGATTTGGTACGTAAAGAAAATAACTGCGAGAACGTGCCTGTGGTGCTTATTTGCTCCCCAATATGCACGCACTCAACCAGAAGTTTTGAGAGTTTCTTTCCTATCGACAATGTTGCAAACAGACTATGACAAAACCCAGCATACACCCAAAGCAACTATAAAATATTCATAGTTCTAATCCTTGCTTTCATGTTGCTGTAAGAATGTGAAAAAAAGCAACAGACTCCATTCAATAGACCTTTTTGATGAGCCAATTCCCCCTTCTGTTATCGAATGTTTAGACCTTCTCCATCCTCCAGGATTGTTGAGCTATGAAATTGAAAACTTTCTACTACGGCCGTATTTCGAAACACTGCCTAACTAGACTTTTGTGGAATGGATTTAATTAAAATCCCCTGTTTAAACTTCAATGAATCCGAAAGGACAAACCAAGGTGCATAATTAAGCTTTTATGCGAGTTTATCTCTGTTTTCGGTTCCCTTCTAGCTAATTGGAATGACTTCCAACGAATGGTCATGCTGCAAACGCCTTTCCATTCATTGCAATGCATTGGCTGTTATTTTGCCGGGTTGCAATAGCAGCAAGGAAAATCGTTTACATAGAAGCACGTAAAGTGAGCCGCAAAGTTTTGGTTATGTTGCTCTAAAATAGAGGATTTAGTTTATGAAAATTTTATTTTTGCTGCATATTTCTCAGAATCTTACAAAACACTTACAAATGTGCACTAGATTCGATGGAAAAAAAATTTACGTATTGGGTTTTACAAGGCCCTTCGTTGATATTGATAATAACTATTTAGCTATGTTTCAAACTGTATTGGTCAGTATCGTCATTGTCATCGATTTTCTTATCTTATTCCAAACTTTGCTTAGACAGTTCGAAAACCATTTTGAAATAGCGCCATCTACGACGTTTAACCTCGCTTTTGCGTTACCTGTATTCCTCCATACTGGATGGAACAAATGGATTAAACAGAATCCCGTTTTATTAAAAACACAAAATGTATTGTTCTTAGACAAAAATATGACCAGGGATGTCCGAGGCATGATCGCATTGTTGACACATAACCACCGCAACATTTTTTTACTCCTAACCTCTTGGAAATATGGAAGCTCTGATGTGAATGGTTATGTTGGCCTAGAGCTGCTTTAAAATGTTCGTGTTGCTGTTTTAAAAGAAACTTCTGGATGGATTCCACTGATGTTAAATTCTACTAGGTAAAAGTAGATTCTGGCTAGCGGTGGACTGTTTATTTTCTTTAATATGCAAAGCTTAAAAATGTTTTGGACATCAAAAGAAATATTCAATTGATTGGAAGAGAAGCGGAAATGGGTGTGGATGGGTGCGCACTTTAGGACGGCTCCATAAAACGAAGGTTCTGAAATTCAAAATGAGAATTCGTGCACTAAAAATGTGATGTATACGCAGCTTATATCTTGTACCTCGATACGATCCGGAGAGTTTAGATATTTTAGATTTTAAGAAGCGCAGTATGGACGCAAAAGCTTGCCGCTCAGAAATTGTTGCGTCTTTTTGATAAATTGTCTCGAAGAAACTATATTTATTAGGATGCTTCAAAGTATCGATTCAGCTCTACCCTAATTAATCAATTTCACACCAGATCAATTAGTAGCGAAGTAGAATCTTACTACGTTATGATGCTGCTATGAAAAAAAACTACAGGGTGGAAACGTAGAAATGGTACACTTGAAAATTGTTATAAAACTTAAGCAGAATTGGATTTCTCACTCATTGCCGTTTGAATATCAAGCCAAAGATATTAAACATACATGGTGTTTAGTGAAGTTCAAATCCTTCTCATTTATATTTAATCACGGCTCGAAGACGCTTCTCAAAACTGTTGCAGACCACACGCACGATCTTTGCCGGCATTTGATCCCAAATCTCAACCAAACACATGTGTTCAAGTTGTCCAGTTTTCCTAGCATGTATCTCCAGATACTGAAGTGCAGTGGGTTTAAATCAGGAGACGATGCAGATCATTCAAAGAACTGATAAAACAAGCAACAAATTTGCTTACACCACTGCTGAACAACTACTGCCTTATGCACTGGAGCTGAATCCTGTTGGTGTCTGATGTATGATGTATGCTATGTACTATGTACTCAATGCATTGTAGCACGGAGACTAAGTCCGACAGCAATGAGCTCTCCTTTCTGTTAGACTTGATCAAGCTTTAATAACCACTGATGATCCTGATCATGCCATAGTATGAAGGACCAAAAACGGGTTGTGTGGATCCATAGGCAACATCACTTATACGTATCCACAGGGATATAAAGACCAACAACAAGATTGAGCAATTGGTCATAGGAGCAAGCCATCAAACATAAAGAAGAGCCCGCCCTCTATTCACAAACGGTTAGCAATGGGGAGTTGGCATTCCCACTCTCCTCATCCAGAGTGCTTCAATCGGGTGCCCTGATTGTCCTTCCCATTCCCATGAATTATTAATATAATACACAAAGGTTTTTTTTTGACGTAGACTACGTCTTACGGCAAGGGTAGGGTGTCAAATGAAAATCTAAAATATTGCAACCGTCACGAAAAACCGTGCGTTTTGTACGCGAATAACTCAAATAATCTACGATAGATTTACTTGATTTCTTCCTCAGTCGGTCGGAAATTTTACTGCGCTCCAATTCAATTGTCAAACATTATTCTTAAACAATAGTAAACTATTGAAAACAACGCAAATATAAGATGATGTCTTATAATGTCATTTTGCAGAGTAAATTTACCAAATTTCCTATCACAGATTTCAAATCGAAGCAAGGAACGTCTTGTATCATCTTCTTCTTCTTTGTATTAGAGAGGGACTTTAACCAATCATGTCATGCGTCTCTCCATGTACGTCTCGCATGCAGTTGAGAAAGCACACTGAGGAAAAATTTGCCTCATTCGTTTGGCAGCATTGAAGCTGTGCGGAGCTGGTAGCTGGTCGCAGGTAGCTGGTAGCAGGCAGATGGTCGCAGCTGCTTCATTCGTCCGGCAGCGGAGCTGGTCGCAGAGGCAGCTGGTGGTCGCCTAGCAGCTGGTGGTGGTAAGTACCAAGGCTCTCCCGCGTGTGCAAGCCGCCATCTTACCTCATCGTGTCGATTGTATCGCAGCGACTTCGAAAAAGCTACTGTTTGGGGGAAAGCGTGCTTGGGGGAAGCAGCAGTAGGCGGAAATAATCTGTCCTTTTGAGGACAATAAACTAAAATAAAAGAGTTGTTTATTAAAGAACTAATTTTAAATTGGGGGGCGAGCCGTCGGTAAAAATTTTACCCAGCTGGTTGGCGCAATCCATAAATTGATAATCTGTCCTTTTGAGGACAACCAATTTAATTAAAAGAGTTGTTTATACAAGAGCTAAACTTTTATTTCCTTTGGTTTGTGCGCCTAATATCATGGTGCCGATTCGTTCGCCGCAACTGCAAAAACGACTCCATGGAGGGCGAGGCGTCAGGAAAATTTTACCCAGCTGGTTGGCGAAACCCACTAATGATGAAAAATGAATGTTTATTTTTCGTTATTTGGTTTGTCCATACATCAAAATTTTCATTTGACACAGATTTCTCTTTTCAGCTTTGGTGCTTTTGTTTAAATTTTATAATGGTATTTTAGTATTCTAGTCCTACGCGACTTGTTCTAAGAGAAGCCACCTTGGTGGTTTTAAAATAAGAAATTGAAAAATTTGAAATAACTGCCTACTTACAACTACTATATACAACCTATAGCTAACCTAATCTACTATTTACAACTAACCTAATATATACAATATACCTATACAGCCAGTCAAGGTGGTGTATTCGATCATGCCTTGACCTACCCCGCATGGGGATGCTTGACAAAAGTCAGTGTTTCCTGTTCGGAATACTACCTCACAATGCCCTCCGCTCAATTTCAAAAACTACTTCTATTCAATTTTCACAGCCTGCCGTGAGCTAACGGAACTATCAATACTTTCTCTTCACAACTTTGTTCTAGCAAAAAAATGCTGTCTACTCCTAGAGCCTCATGGTGATGAGAAATTATTTCCTTCTCAAAAACAACATCATCATATACAAATTGTTTATCAGGTCATGTTCGGAAATGATGGATTTCTGTACAAATTTGTTCCTAATTTCAGCAATTTTCAAATCTATTTTTGGAATGTTCGCCTCCAAGCGTAAGTCAGATGTCCTGGTGTCAAATGGGCGATCAAGGATCATCCTCAGCGTTTTATTCTACGCGACTTGCAATTTGTTCCTGTGAGTCTGTGCACATGATTCCCACACCGGAGCTGCATAGATAATTGCAGGTGCTATGATTTGTTTGTAGACAGCCAATTTATTAACCCCTGAGAGGCGGGATCTGCGACAAATCAGCGGATATAATCTCCTAACTAAAGCGGAACACTTAACTAACGTTCTCTCAACATGCGATCCGAAGAGAAGTTTTTCGTCAAATAATAGTCCTAGATAAGTAACTTCGGCAACCCTTGTGTCATCAATAACCACAGTACATGCGGGAGCTGGTTTTAGTTTGACAGATTGCCTATAGAGGAATATTATTCACTTATTGTTATGATTTTTATGCTGACGTAAGAACTACACATTATTGTTAGGGTTTTGGAGGCATTGATCTTGATTTTCCATGTCTTCGCATAATCAGCAAAGGTGTTAATGCATCGTTGAAGTTTGTTTGTTATTTCGCGAGGCATCCTTCCCTTGACGGTAATTGCGGTATCATCTGCGAACAGGAAAAACACGCATCCTTCATCAAGACGAGGAATGTCGGAAGTGTATATACTATATAGAACGGGGTCAAGCAGGCTTCCTTGCGGCACTCCTGCTGGGATTGGAAACGTATCTGAAAGACAACCATTCAACGATACCCTAAGCGACCTTTGCTGAAGGTAGTTACGGGTGATTCCACAAGATGCAAAGGAGTTGAAGTTACAAAGCTTGAATACAAACCCGTCATGCCAGACATTGTCAAACGCTTTTTCAAAAATGCCATGGCTGTGGACTTGGATACAGCTTTGTTACTTCGAATGTTATTCATCACCCGTACTAGTTGGTGAGTGGTGGAATGCCCCTTTCTGAACCCAAACTGTTCCGGAAGGAGAATGTTCTGTTCCTCGATAAACTTAAGCAAACGATTCAGGATAAGTTTCTCAAACAATTTGCTCAGCGCTGAGAGGAGGCTTATTGGTCTATAGCTTGAAGGCGATGATGTATGTTTCCCGGATTTGCGGATTGGTATGATTTTGACTACCATCCAGATACTCGGAAAATAGTGCATTTCCAAGCATTTGTTGAAGATAGCACTCAGTAATGCGTAGGCTTTGTTGCTAAGCTTTTTTAGAATTAAGTTAAAAACCCCATCAAACCCGGGCGCCTTCATGTTTTTTGTATACTTCAGCGCTGAGCAAATCTGTTCAGCCGTTATCCTGTCTTCAAGAGGCACGACACAAGGGGAGGCATCTAAGTTGTGGACGCATTGCGCAACCCGATCTTCGAGCGGACTTTGGATTTTCGAGCCAAGCAACCCACTAATAAATAATCTGTCCTTTTGAGGACAACCAATCCAGTTCAGAGAGTTGTTTGTATACGAATAAAATTATAATTTCGTTCGGTTTGTGCGCCATTTAATCTAGTGCCGATTTGTTCGTCACGACTGCAAAACACACGACTCCGTCGGTGAATTTTTTTCCTAGCTGGTTGGCGCAATCCGCGATGAATCAATAAAGCCTGCTGGTGCTTTGATTTATTTTCACCGAAAAATCCTTCCAGGTACAAATCCATCTTTGCTACTTTCAATTTAATATTCTCAGCTTGAGAGTTTGTTGAATTGGGATTTTTGTTTCAAATTGTCGATTGGCAGCCAGCGGTATTAACAAAACTTGTTTTCCCTTCGTCGCATACCTTAAAGCAAACAAATTCCCTATCACGGACACTATTTTCGATGTCGAACATGAACCAACATTCTCTGTAAATTCCAATTAGTAGTGTGTTATAAACAGTTATTCTGTTGTGTTAACGATTCGCGTTGGATAGAGTCCTACCTCTAGGAAGCAAAACTTTTTGAGAAATATACTGAAAGTGAGAATGCCTAACCGATTTGATCCAGAACGCTTGCGCAGATTCAGAAAGCGCATAAAGAGCGAACATACGGGAAATCACAGTATGTACTGTACCAGGTATGATTTAGAATTAGATTTCTTTGTTTGTTTGTTCGATATATTGTTCAACACTATATATGTTTTTGCCAGGTCTCACAAACAAACAGATAAAATATTTTATTGCACGCAACGTGGTGAAATACATCCGAAAAGTATGCCTGTTATTGTGACTGGCAATTTAAACATCATTGTTCCAAAGTCAGAGAAACTTCCCTTCATTGATTTTATGAAGAAGGACCTTTATCTCGACTTGGCTTTGAACTGTGTCAACAAACCAGTCGTGATGAAGATTCGGCCTTCGTTCGTGACCTCCGTTTGCAATGCCTGCAATATTATGCATTTTTCTTGAGCCACCGTCCAACGATTTTGATTTTCGACGAATAAACATTTCGTAGTGTCAAGCGATTATGATTATAAGAATGAGCCGAACTATCATTAATTTAATAATTTTATATTCCCTAACAGATCCTAAACTATCTTCTAGGCCTTAAAGATAGTCCACCGTAAAACGTGCAACCGTGGCCGTGTCATCATTTAAACCAAAAGGCCCTTTTCAGGGCCACCAAAGAGTTATAAAGAGTGTGCAAGAAAATTTTCCCACATACTGACTCCATAAAACCAAACGGCCCTTTTCAGAGCCACCAAATAATATCTCAAGAGCGTACAATAGAATTTTCTTACGTACTGGCTTCAAAACGCTGGTATAATGTCCCATAAGAGCCGCACCTGTCATACTGTGACTTAAACTGCTTCTATCGGTAAGGGTAAGCGACCGGCACGAATAATTGAAACCCTTTTAACGCTAATAACCCGAGAAGAGTTTGAGATCAAATTGAAAACTCAACAGGATGTTGTGAAATTGCCCATTATGATTACTTAGGTTGCAATCGTTTTGGTCGTTTTAACGATTAAAAGATCAAAATGTATAGCAATAATTTATTCCTGTGACATCAAATTTAAAACTGATCCTGCTATCACTGAGGGCAAATTGAAAACTCAATTTGCTGTACATGTTTCCTGTTGATAGCAAAATGAGTATTCTAGTTGATAATCTGTCCAGATAATGAAAGCAAAGCGACCTTTCTCAATGAAAAGTGAACGCAAGATTACAGCAAGATAAAAACTAAATGTGATATCGAATTTGACAATAGTGAAGTGAAATCAAATTTTGATATTAATTTGATGTTGATATCAAAATTAAGTTTCGAATTGCTATCATTATGATGTTAGACTTTACTCGGGAATAGCCACACAGAATTTCCCTGACATTATAATGCATCACTTGGTTTAACGTAGTCTACGTCAACCGGTCGTGTCTTGTACACAACCCCACTGATTTTTTTGCACGGGGGATACGTTCCACTTTTAGAACCGTGTAAGAAAGACTAAATAGAGTTGAAAGATTCACAGGCTCAAACATTTTATATTGCTTCGATTTTATTTGTATGTGTTAACTTCCCATACAATGGTCAAAATACAGTTTTTAAAATTTTGAGTATTTACACCAAAAATTGTGATTTTTTTGAAAAACTGCCATATTAGGTCGATAAGTTGTTCCGTTCTGGAGTTATCACCGAAAACAACGCCTGTAAAAAAACCGTGCAAAAAAAACCTTGGTGTAGTGTTTATATTTATGCAAATGAAAAATAGTGCAATCATTCGTATCTATTATATATGACCTCCTTTCGAATGATACTGAAATGCAAGAAATGCTGTAAATTGTTAAAGTGTAGAGCTCTGTGGTTCACCCTTAAGCACGTTTTCGTTTCTTTTCAGTGATAGAAGCATTTCACCCAAATCTTGATTTGTGGTATCCTAAAAAAGTTTGTTAAATCTATTGAAATTTTACAAAACTAACATTTATACATTTTCATCGACGTTTGCCATGATCACTATTTGCTACTTGATGCTGACCTAATACGTATTGCTACCGAGTACGTTAGGAAAAGGAAGATTTAATTGGAAGGGAGTTAAAGCCAAAAAGATGGTGACAGGGAATAATACGGTCTTTGATAACGTCTTGTAAGTAATACTCTTTGTTAATTTTCACGCCCTCGTCTATGAACAGCAGGGGTAATATGCCTTTTGATGATATGTAAGTACTTTTGTATGGTTCAACCCCTCGTTTGTCAGTTGCTTTTTCATAAAGGCTTGTTCCATATACACGATCATTTTGCGTATTCAAAGACACTTCGAGAGTAAACAATTTTACATTCGAATCGTGATCGCAATCTGGCAACTCTGGCGTGTCAAACCGTCTATCCTCTGTTTTTTTTTTTTTGACAGACATTTTGCATGGATGTGTGCATGGATGTGATTTTCATTTCATACGTCATTTTTTCGGCGACCGAGCAGGATTCCTACGAATTCACCCCTTCACTGCTTTGACCGCTGAGGGAGTGCCTACACTGCGTTTCTTAACGGGTTTTGGCTTAGGAATAACAGGATCGATGTCCATGAAACGTTTTATGATGCTGTACACCGTGCCCAATATATTTTCATACACTTTTTTCTTGTATTGGCGTCGTGCAACTTCTCAACATGCTTCAAGTATGTGTAGGTGTAGTTTTGCACTATGTTTATACAAACGCTTTTAGGATATTTATGTCCGATTGTTTTCTTCGGTGTTATCTATTACCAGCGATGAAGGAGTCTCGTGCTATGGAGATAAAAAAGTTTTTGAAAGGTGAGCGCCCGGGCGCTATTTTCAGAAATTTGAAAACCCTCGGAGTAAAACGGGATTTTGTGTACCGACCCATCCGAAGGTACCGTGACACCTGCTCGTTGGATGACCCGAAGAGATCAGGTCGTACTCGTACGGTGCAGACTGCACGAGTTGTTAAAGTGGTCAGGGAACGGATTAGACGAAAATCACAGCGCTCTGTACGTAAAATGGCCGCAGATTTGAATGTTTCGAGATGGTCAACGCACAATACATATACTGCAAAATGACCTCGTATTCCAAGCTTTCAAGAAACGTAAGGTTCACAGAGTTTCGGAACCTTCCAAGCAGAAATTCAGGATATCCTAGATCGCCAATTAGGTCTTAAATCCATAAGTTTTTTTTATTTTTCTCAGATAGAAAAATTGATGTTAAGCAAATTTGCCGAAGACAGTGTTCACTATTATTCAGTCCGTTATTTTATAAAGCCATTTTCCACTGACTTCGTTTGAGTTTTGCAACGCAGGGCATTATGGTGGTGTTCATGGTATATTGTATGCTGTATGTTTACAAACACGATTTAAACAAATGTAAAGTTTAATGTGGTAGACTAATAGAACACATTTTTAAGTACTTTCAAACCTAATTTTGTTAACATTTTTCTTATCGTGATAAACTTTTATTGATTCTTCACAACTTCTTTTCAGACACAATGCAATCAATGGAGCTAATATATTTTGATAAATAAAAAAAATTAAAACATTTTAGAAAGTCAGTCTTAAGATGACTAGACTAGAACTAGGGAAACACGCATGGTCATATTTGCCAGAAAAAAATGCTCAATCCCACAGTATTTACGACATGGTTGAGTTGCATCTACTTTCAGGCGATATTTTTTGTGTATATATAAGCGTTTAGAAGGCTTGGAGAAACATGTCATTGTGTGAATTCTAATGAATTTCCAATGGATCAAATTAAGAACAGCTCCGCTAGTTACCCAAGTAGCCATGAAGCTGAATTTAGACTAAGTTTTGCATTATATTACGCTATGCATTTATGATATAGAGCAGTTAACCTTTTTCATCCTTACATACGTCATTAAGGGGGGATATACAGTTAAAACGAGAAAAAAAACTCATTATTGAAAAAAAAATCAAGGGGAAGTTTTAACTCAAATCAATCGAAACTTTTTTACAATTATAAGTGTATCCATGTAGTATACAAAAATATTTTTTTCAATAAAATGGCGGCCGCTAGAGTGCGTTGAAAAAGTCGTTCCATTTTGCTTGTGCCGGCTCTGCTGGTCTCAGTTTCGATCTGAAACCTGCTAACCCAAAAAAAATACATTAAATACATTTACAGTTAGTAGATGAATTGAAAAAACGAGTAAAAAAAATTACTTATGGAGAAACTTTTTTGGGAAAATCCACATTTTGCCAAAATTTTATCATATTTTTCCGTACTTAATACAAAAAATATTACAATAATTTTTATCTCATATAGAAGGTAATACTGTAATAAAGAAATCCTTTTAAGTTTCAGCTTAATCGAATAATTAGTTTTCCAGTTATCACCGGCATAAACTCCGAAAATGCTGTTTTGAGAAAAACTCGTTGAAAGTTTTAATTATCGGTCTGCGCGCGAAGAAAGCGTCTTCGAAAAAGGATGAAACGAAACACTTGGAGTTCGGATTTCGAAAAAAAAAGGTTTCAGGAGCGTATTCTACGGGAAATTTACTAACTTTTTATGCAAAAAAAGAATATTGAAATGTTTGGTCATTCTAACTGTATATCCCCCCTTAAAAAAGAATTAAAGTCGAAAAGGGTTCTACTGCTGTCAATAAAAGCTAGTGCATATGTTTTATTAAACAAATGTTCTATTTAAGGCAAAGTTACTCTTAAAGCAGTTCAATTACAGCTGACACTGAAATGTTTCATTGTATTTCTAAAAGCATACACACACAGAAAAAAAGCGTTCCCGAACAACAGACCGTGAATTAATTCACATTTTACGGATTTTTCCTTTAAACGCTATTTAGTTCAAGATTACGTGATTCAGTTTACGGTGTATTGTTGCTTATTCTCAAATGCATGACTGCAGTTCAAGGATATAGGAACGATTTTTTTTCCGTGTATAGCTTGAGATATTTTGAAAAAAAAAATCTACATAAAAGTCACATTTGCAGTTTAAATTAAGATAATTTCTCGGTTATTCTTTACTAAGATGTTATTTCATACTAGTTATAACATTTAAGGGATATTTTGTTCTATTCACAAATATCATTCACATCGATATCCGGATTCGTACCCCAGATTTCTCACGTCTGATCAATTAAAGCCGGTTGCGGTAACGCACTGAGCCAATCATAAGACAACAGAATAATATAAAGGAAGTATACCATCTACATCACATATTTTATCGTTCTAGAAAAATTTGTATCTTGCAATTATTTTTAGAGTTGCCTTGCTAAACACTACGTTGAGACTCCGATACCTGAACTTACTGTCATTGCAATCCTCAACCCAATACTAGCTAAAAACGGAAACAAACACAGCGACGTTCAACACCCAACAATCCGAGGATGAAACCGGATCAAAAACGAAAACGATTTGAGAATGAAGATTGGAAAAATAGCTCAGTTCTAGGAATATCAAATCCCGTGGCTCCCCATAATGCAGCCAAAATGTGGTGCTGAAAATTCAAGGATCGGTTCTGCTGTTGCAAAATTCAAGTCTGAGGAGAATGAAGATGACGATTCGGAATCTGAGAAGTAGCGCAGCTCTTTTGTTTCTCATTTACAAAGAAATATTTTCCATTAAATTTAATACTAGTCTTGAAGCACTTATTAAGATAATGCAATATTGCATCATTAAATGCGTATTTAATGTTAGGTTGCTTTTAGATATTCGGTCAAATGAGTCTTATGATAGAATGCTTGTGATTTCTTGGGTACTCAACAATTCACCAAAAAAAAATTCAACCAGCAAATCAGATGACCTGATAATTTGGTTTGTTCCTGTAGTTGCCACTTGGAACGCAGCTTCCATGAAAATTGAAATGAAATGTTTCGCTAAGCTTGTAGTAGGATTCCTAAACTATGCGAGGAAATTGAATGCAGCTGCAACCATAACTAACGGTGTGTAGTGTAATAGATGTAATAGATAGATGAATAGACTTGATGTCTATGATGGTAGGGTGCTTCATTAAAGTTAACAGAAGTTGTGCTCCTTATAGATATTCTCTGAGTTTGTATCAAAATACTAATACCCTTAGCCACGCACAAAAACCGAAGTTTTTTGGTCAAGTAAATCGTTTGAATGGCAGATGAATGTTGAACAAATGATTACAAACAAATACCAAATGTTGTTACACTGGGAAATTTGAACTACATACAAGTTCGAGATATTTTGATGGAGGTCAATAGTTGTATCCCACTGTCCGATAATCATTTTCAGTCCTGATTATTGCTTACGGTTTAAAACAAACACATCTAGTTAGAGGTTTGTTAGTATTGACACGTCATAATTTTTCCAATTAGTGTTATTTTTTTCTATTTTAAAATAACAAAAAAAAACAAAAGTTCTAATAGCAATGTATTGGCTGTTTGCTGAGTAAATAGTAATAAAACCTTTTTTTCATTACGATAAAGGTATTCTCAACAGGAAGCACCCTACTTATTACTTCTGATGAATTGTGCCTTATGAAATGGAAGGATGCATCGAAAAATGTGTGCTACGAAATTTCCCATTCATCCATGTATGTATCCAATGCATGAAAAAAGCGTTATTTTTGATGTTATGATGTGCTAATTGGTTTAATTATTAAATATGTGCCAAGCCAGCTTTTGAATTAAAAATTATTTTCAACTGAAAGCGTAGTGTAAACAAGTTAATATTCTTGGGCTTGATCCTGACTTAACGTGAGTCATATCAGCTGGATTGCTGCAAGGTACAATCTCATTGAACAAACTGTTCCTAGGTTTACTTTTCTGTCATCGTTCAGTTAATATCCGTAGGCGAACCTAAATAAATAATTTCCTGCCTCCGTTAATTCGAAAATATGTGATTTTCTTCACAACCGAAGAGACCCATAAACACATTTCATCAGACAGTCTCGAAAAAGAATCCTGGGAAGAAGGAACATAAGTCGCTTTGCAGCATGCTATATATTTATTATCACATTTCCCCACAGGCACTGTCATAACCATAGGCAATCTGACTCAGTTTGAGACGTTATGGCCTTGTGTGGAAAGTTCGGTGAGTCTGTGGGATAATGTGTTGTGTATCTTTTATGAAAATTTAATCTCATGCGAACGGTGTTCAAGATCGGGAAGGGAATTGGCTGCTGTAATTTTGAGGAAATGGGTTTTCGAATCCGGGAAAGAGATAATGGCATTGATGCAATGGATAGATATCACTTATTCACTTAGCGAAGAAGACCAAACAACACATTCAAGAGACAATACCTGGAATTATGAAGAATTGCTTTCTTATTATATGACTACCTGGATGTAAAGCTGGCTCTCAACTTAGAGTTCCAACATTATTTTCAGGTTATTAGTTGAGAGCATTCTGCGCCTACCCGAAAATTGGCATGAACAAATGGATGACAACATATGTGGAATAATGCCAAATCTAACGGATGATTCCGACGCATAAGTTAAAGACGTTATCATTGAAAATAGAATCAGAATAGAAACAGAAAAACTCCTGACCTCGACGGCTAGCAAATTGAACTTATCAAATGTGGAGGGCCTAGCGTAATTGAAGAACCAAAACATACAGGGTGCCCGAGTATATTAAAAATGGTGTTAAAATTGCTTTTATTGTTGGAATATGTATTGTTTGTTATAGCGATATCTTTGTAAACTACAAGTTTTGTTTATTCATATCAGAATGGGGAGGAAGTTTGGGAAGTTATCCACGATAGCCCCGAGTTCTTCGACAGATATTTGTTCCCAAACCTTTAAAAGAGACGATTTTAGATTTTAGTGATTTATTTGGTGTACTGCAGACTCTTGACTCCAAGACGGACCATACCGAATAGTCCATCGGGTTCTAGTCCGGTGAGTTAGAAGACCATTCCACGTTCGTTAAATAGCTTGGGAAAATTCGTTCGCAAAGACTAATCGTCTATTTTGTTCTATGAGACGGCCTTCTTGAGAAATTTTGGAAAATGCTGCGATGGCCAGAAACTGCTGTGACAGTAAGTAGCTTCTGATAAACCGCTTGATTCACTTTCACCCCCTTGCCGATGACGATCAAAGGGGTGTTGCTGGAATGAGTTACTCCAGCCAAAACCATGACAGAAGCGGGATGATGCCTCCTTGAAATACTTTCATGATTTTTGAATGCAGGCAGCAACTGCCGATCATTTTGATGGATGTGATGTTGCTTGATTGTGAAAACTTCTTCATCGTTGAACAGTGCTAACCGATAGCGGCCCTCGGATAAGCGGTTCAAGAGAATATTAGCTTTTCTCAACCGGTTTGCATTCATGGTGTCATTGAAGTAGTGATTCTTGCACTGCACAGTGCTTATGACTGAAGCTTCAAATCGTCGTGAACTATAGCTCCAACGGAAGATTTGGAAATTTTCATTGATTTCGCCAACTTTCGGATTGAAATCGAAGAATTTCGCCTTTTTTCTCTCCCTACGTGGTCATCTAGTGTTCCAAGTTGTTGGTATCGTTTTATTGCGTCACTCACTGTACACAGAAAAAAATAATTAATTTTAACAAGCGCGTAAAATATCTGCTCGTTTATTTCCAAGCCAAAGGAGGCGTAAACAACGCAATTGGTTGTAGTCCTTGTCCTTGGCCTTATTTAATGCACATAAAGGGAATGCTAGATTTGGCAGAAAATAATGGGATATTTTATTTAATTTAAGCCAGATAACGCCTGAATCAAGCCTGTTGTATGAAAGAATGCAAACTTTGTTGTATGGCTCATCGAAGACTACAACCAATTGCGTTGTTTACGCCTCCTTTGGCTTGGAGTTAAACGTGGGAAAATATTACGCGCTTCTAAAATTATTATTTTTTCTGTGTAGTTTAATCCACTTGGCTGTGTTGAGGCAGGCCAACAAAGTCTGTACAGATAATTTGCAGATTCCATGCATACTGAAGAAGGTATGAGACGATAATGAACTTCCACTTGGCCGGAAGCGTTTCCTTCTTGTTCCCAAAGCGAAGATACCTCACCCAAAGAACCCCGGAGACTATCGCCAAATCTGCCTAAGTAGCATCGGATACAAAGCCTACGCATCTTTGATTCTTCAGGAGACCTTTGAACGGGCAACGCCTATAAGATCCCATTAAGCAGCATTCCTTCATCAGGCAGATCAGCGCTGGATCCGTTTTTGAAGCCAAAAGGATTCTTGAATCGATTTTAATCGATAGCAGAAAGAGAACTGGAAATAAAACAATACAATTCAAGATATGGTGATAGGACCCGTTTTTAATATGCTAAGAAATTCTTCTCTTTTCAGTGAGTGGATTTTGGCGCTATAAGCCATGTTGAGCTAGGACTATATTTAATGCTAAAGTTCCAACCATTTGAAGAGAAATTGAGCATCATTTAACCTTCTGAGGCTAGATGCTCCTAACAACCGTTTCAAATAAATTTTTGTTCTACTACTATTCTCTCCGACTATTTATTTCCCCTTTCCTTTGATCTACTGAAGGCTACGTGGTTTTTTCCGCATCTCCTTAAGGTAGACACAAAATCCACCCTATCTTCAACGATTGCATGGAGATTATTGCGTGAAAAAACGTATCAGTATCTGGTTCCGTTTCATGGTGACCTGCAATGTCTTCAACGAGTTATTACTCACCATAGCTCCATACACGAGGTTTGCAAACGTCAATGCTAATGCTAATACTCATTAAGCTTTGATAGCGTTTTGCGCTTCTGCTATTTTTTAACCGTTTGCATTAAACCGTTTGGACTAAATTCAAATGCCGATAAAAAAATTTACAAAAGATAATTCAATAGAACAAGTTTTCTATAAATTCTACGTCTATTAAGCCTTCTAAAGTAATTCTTCGACGCCCTGCCGGGTGACCTAATGGCAGTAAGCCGGGGAACTTTAGCCATAGCCGATGTTTATCTTCAACCGATTCATATCCTCCAGTAACCTCTTTGCATAATGCGACCAAAGACCACATCTTCTTTCGCGTGAAACTTCTTGACAAAGGCGGCAAAACCCTTCAGGTACTTCATACTGTGAAACTCTCAATTCAGTACAAGCCTTGAAAAAAAGAACAGCATCTTAGACATTTCGATGATCGTCAGCCACAGTACGATCTGCTTTGGGAACTTGGCGTGGACGATATATTAGCCGTCAACACTTATCTCCTTGGTGGGGGATAAAACACCCGGTCCCCTGCCTGTACTTGCTGTCCAGCGGCAAGTAGATCTCGTCATCCATTATGACAACGATGTCGCGCTTCGCCAGAAATATGCTTTTCATCAACACTTTCAGCCGAATATTCTGGGTGATTGCCTGCTGCTTAGACATCCGGCTCCAAACAGACGGCCTTATTTTTATTAATTTTTTAACGAGGTGTAAAATCTGCATACAGACTCCTGAAGAACTCGGGGTGTGGGGATGAAGGTGCCAACTCTTCGACCCATAAAAACCCAACGGTGCCTCAAGCCTTGCCCCCCGGAACAACCTTTCAGTATTACTTTGGGGAGGAGACTATTGTGCGTTAAACACCCGCTTATATCTAACTACTTAGGGCCTTAGTAGTTAGTTAATCCCTCTGATCTGTCACTGGTCATTTCGCCACTTGTCTTGTAGCTCTAAGAATCTGGGCGGCAGCCGTTTATACCACGTTCCAAGTGTCCTGTTTTTGACACATTCTCTGCACAAGATTGCCCAGGGTCGTGTCCCAACCGGTCACGGCCATCATGCCGTTCCTCGTGTTGTTGGAGCAAGGGAAAACGAAGAACACATGTGCTGCAGTTTCGCCCGCTTCCGCGCATACGGGACACGCAGAGGACTCGCAGAGGACTCGCAGAGGCTGCCCCACTCTAACGCCCAGGCGTTGAAGTCGCCCGCTACTACCAGCTCCATTGTCATCCGATCGACCATTTGTGAGAACTAGTAAATCAACCATCTCGGCGGCGCATAACAGCTACAAATGAACACTCCGTTTACTTTTGCGACCGGAAGCCCTCGTCTGGTTTCCCAAAGTACGTCATGCATTGGGGGGCTCATTTCAGTCCCGGGCCTTGTGATGTTTTGCTCCGCACCTTTGGCATAGATCGCTTTTATCGGGGCCTTTACATTTCCACCACATATGCCCGCAATTGAGGCACTTAGAGGAGGACACCTGCCCTCGGTCCTCTTCTTCTCCTTCTATCGCCTTTCTCTAGAAATGAGAGAATGTTATAAATGCCAGATCTGCTATATTCGGCAAACATAAATCATAAATAAAACATCAATACATCCAACTTCCAGCTCTACGAGGTAGAACTGACAGACCAAACAAACCATGGAGCGAAGTTGCTTGACTGTTTTCGCCATGGCTGCTGCTAAGTTTTTTTTCTGTACACAACAGGGTTGCTAGGATTGCCAATGCATTTTCACGAGGTTGCAGAGTACTCACATGTAACATCTTTAAAATAAGATTTAAATTTGGATTACAAACTACATTCAACACCCAAGGATGCTGTTTTGTTTTTCATTCTTCATATCTTTAGAGAAACTCATCTATGCATTCTCAATCCTTACTTTGCAATCCAACGAAATTTTGCAATTGTTATACCAGTGCTTTGAAGAACTAAAGTATGTTCGTTTACCTTAAATAATGTTCAAGATTGCCAGTTCATTTCTTCAATATCTGGGAAATATTTTGCGCAAAACTGCTCGATACTAGAAAACACGTCTTACCTCTACTACGGTTGGAACACTAAAGAGCACGAGACGCAGCCCACCACGATTGTATGAGCTGTCGGGCGAATGTCAGACAGCTTTATATTGGGTGCCATAATCGAGGTATCTATGTAAGATAGGATCAAACAGCGAGGAGTGGCAAGGGTAATTGCCAGTGCTTATGGCATCCACATATACACCCCCCCCCCCCTCACAGTCAAAAAACAGAGACCTGACAATAAGAGTATCGAGGAATAGAAACTCTCTTTTGTTTTAAAGTTTGTATTTAAAAAACAATTAATTGAATCAAACATTTTCTTTTTGTATCGATCCTTCTTGCCACGAGCTGCATAACGTAAGGTTTTAAGGTAGATTCCAAAGCGAGAGGTTTATTTGTTCGAAGATCAACATAGGATTCCCTCCACTCGTGGACCTTTTTGTTCTGCGACACGTGCCTTTTCAAAACTTTTCCATTTCCATCGCTTCCATCGCCATTCCGATTTTCCATGACTGTATATTTACGAGGGTCAAATCGTGACTCTGCTTTTGCACAAACCTGACACTCCACAACTACCGTGTCTTCTGCTTTGACACTACAGAGACGAACTCCGTGTTTAGCATCTTCACGTTCCTTGTCCTGTATTTTGGACGTCCGATCTCTATCATTTAGTAGATTATCATCAAAACGTTAAGTTGTCATCAAACGAATTCTTCCTGTAATAGAATGTGCAGCAGCGTTGTAAGCTTCGCCAGCGGTCGCTGCTTTTATTCTCCTCTATAGTTTGTGCCATTTGAAGATACAGCTGCCATGGCTTAACACACTAGTTTCATGCAACTCTCTGCCAGTCCATTTTGCTAAGAATACAACGGTGTGGAGACGACACGAGGGAGTAGGGGGCATTGTCCGGTTTCATGTTTTGCGAAAAACCTTCCTTCTCAAAAACTTCTTTCAAGATGCATCTCGTTCGCCCAAAGCTCGTAGATTTCACCTGTTAGCAATGGACATATCTAAACCGATAGTCAAGCCTACCACTGGAATAGATACACCACCGAACTTAGAGTAGGGTCCGTTGAAATAAAGAGCGATTGTTCTCCACGCCGATTTGTGAGCGAAGGTTCGTGTCATTGGAGTGAGCTTCTCAGGTCTTCCGTTGGTTACCCATACCGCACCTTACTTCACCAATGGATCTGAATCCTTTGCAATGCCATTCCACCATACATGTTCCCATAATATGCTTTTCAATTCAGCTATTGACGGGTGGCCCTCATGTGCAATGGCTAGCGTTTTCTGATGAAGATTCTCTGGTATAACTGCGTTTCCAGTTTTAACTAGAACGCCATCACGTATGGTCAAGTTTCCACCGAGCGCTTCGAATCTCTTCAGTTTGTTTGACCAAACACCCATTCTAAGGGCATCGGTCACCTCCAAAAGCTGTCTATCCACCACTGTAGCACGCTTGATATCCTTTAAGAATCGGATTTGATTCACCTGCAAGAACTGATATCTTCCACGAATGAGCAATCGGCACCTACATACAGCCAGGACGACGGATCCACTATGTTTTCCTTTCTTCGCACGTATTCCACCTTAAAACAATTTGGCCTAAGCCGAAGAGCTAAACCATCCGCACGGTTTAAAGCTCGCTAGGAGTCCTCGCGCAACCAGTTAAGGATATTGAAAGAGTGTAAAAGGCTTTCCTAATAATAAGTAGGTGAAATTCTTCACTGCTCACACTGCAGCCAATGCCCCACGTTGATTGTGTGGGTATTTTTTCTCAGTTTTTGTTAAGGCTTTCGATGCAAAACTGATGACGTGTGGTGGTATTTTGTTATCATCCTGAATAAGGACATCACCTAGAGCTTTTAGTGAAGCGTCTGTGTACAGAATAGTTCTGTCTGTTCCAGAAAAGTATTCAAGAATACCGAACATTGGGCAATTTGGTTTTTCAATTGCTCAAAACCTTCACCTGCTCCGCGCCCCAGGTCCAGACAGTGAAGTTAGTAAGTTCCCATGATCGTCTAGTGATTCTGACAAAACCCTGGATGTAGTGACTTAGGATGGAATGTATGCCCAGAAACCTTCGAAGCTCGTTAAGAATTCTCGGCTGCCTGAACCTCCCCGAGCAGGAGTCAACAACATATGAATACCTAATTTTGATCTTGCTAACTTGCCTTGGCATTAAAGAGCTCAGATTAAGATGCAAAATACCTAAGAATTGCAAGCAAAATATCTCTCGAATAACAAAACTTGATATTTTGGATACCTGGGCATACCTGAGAGGTACTATTTTGGTATTGGTATTACCTCAATTTGGTATTCGCATAACATTGTGGGAACAATTTATGGTATTATCCTCAGGTATTTTACCTCTTAATCTGAGCTCCTTAATACCATGACCAGTTATCAAGTTATTCCCCGAGCAGGATCGAATAACTTGATAACTGGCGTTGGTATTTAGGAGCTCAGATTAAGAGGTAACATACCTGAGGATAATACCATAAAATTGTTCCCACAATGTTATGCGAATACGAAATTTAGGTAACACAATACCAAAATAGTACCTCTCGGGTATTCCCAGGTATCCAAAATAACAAGTTTTGGTATTCGAGAGATATTTTGCTTGCAATTCTTAGGTATTTTGCTTAGGTATTTTACCTCTTAATCTGAGCTCTTTAATACCAAGGCCAGTTATCAAGATCAAAATTAGGTATTCATATGTTGTTGTCTCCTGCTCGGGTCGGTACTGCTCGGGTCTGAATAGCGTGTAGGATCCTTGACATCTCGCGCTGGAAGATTTCAGGGGCACAGTTTACCCAGAACATTAAACGCGTAAACTGGAATATATCATTATCAGACAAGCAGTTAATTAGACCTCTCGACGACTCATGTAGTTTCCAATGATTGAACGCGTTTGTCAATTTAAGATGTGAAAAATATTTCGCCATGTGAATGACAGGATTGCAAGGAATAAACCGTTCCGCTCTGAGACTAGAAAAAACATCTTACCTCTGCTGCGGTTGGAACTCGAAGGATGACGAAAAGCAGCCTACTACAATTACGTGCCCTGTCGGGCGAGTGTCAGACAGTTTTCTATTGAGTGCCATAATCGTGGTATCTATGTAAGGTGGGATCAATCAACGATGCGTGGCAAAGGTAATCGCCAGTGCTGCCGGTAAATATTAAGGCATGCACACACATAGCAATTAGTTAAATCGACTTTATAAAATCGCTAGTCGAAAATAGGGATAAAGCTGCACCACCTAATTTCAGATGGCGCTCAATGCATGCGCTAGTTTATCGTTAGTTATTATAATATTGTAACGAACAAGAGAGATTGTGGCGAAGAAAATAATCGCAATTTTGATTTAAGAAATAGCTGTTTGATATGTTTGCTGGGTCCCACTTGTCATCAACACACAATGTTTTCTGATCAGCAAGCTATTGCATCATATTCAATATTTGTTAAATGCTGAACAGTCCTAAATAAGGTGTTGAACAATTAACTCATTTTTAGACTGTTTAACAATAAGCAACCTACCGTTTTCATGCTGAAATCATTAAAATGAATAAAAACAAAACTTTTTCCGTCTTTGAAAAGATTTAATCTCTGCAGACACAAACATCATTACATTAAATCACACTTTTCAGTTTAAATCGTGCAAGTAAATTACAATACCTGCAACCTGTGCTAATTATAAGATCAATTTTTACGTCTCCCTTCACCAACCAAATCCATCAAGAAACTACGAAAATACGTCATTGCAAAGTTGACTTGTTTATATGACAATTGGCTCGATGTGATAATTATCAGACTGTATAAATCATAAAAATAACAAGAAAAGAAAACAGTGCAATTCTTACATAAAATAGCAATGAAGCCAATTTTATAACGCTTCAAAAACAAGCATATTTCCATTACACACTACATTCTATTTCGTGGAACCACATAATCATCATATAAAACCAAATTGTTTTGCATTTGTTCTGTAAGAAACGTGTTCCATTAGCCAAAAACGTGTTTTCATAACAATGTTTAGCTTCATCCTTCGTCATGACAACGAGTGCACCGTGTTCTGCTCTATGGACCCGCTGCAGGCTGACTGTATACAAATGAACTGAGATTTGCGTGCTACGAACAAACCGGAGACGGATAAGCGCAGGACTAATTAGATTGCTTTGTTTTGTACCGTTTTTTTTTTTGCTCTTCTGTAAGCACTTCAGCCAAGAGCTGGGGGCGAATAAGGAACGTTCTTTTTGTTACGCGCTGTTATGCAGTTGATGCTTGTAAAGGAGTGGTAAAATGATTAGGATCAGGAAATTATGGAAATCGATACCACAATTGCCATCAGTCAGCAAGCTCGTTCCACAATGCTGCTTACTTTTCCCAGCATGCTAGATTTATACGGGTACTGAGTTTGCTTTTTATTGAGGCCTCAGCGAGCATTATCTGAAGCGGAAGGCGGAAAACCTTGGACTCGGTGTGACCGATAATAAATTATTTCATCAATTTTCGGGGCAGATTAAATGTATGCTGCAGTAACAAACCAAACACATAATATTTAGGGTTTAATTTTAGCGATGTATATGGGGTGACTAGGGTAAATATTTCGATTTGAGATTGATTGGTAAATCGGTTAAAGTTATTGAAATGAAACCTAAAATTAACCGTAGTTCAGTATATGTATTCATTTCAGCTTACATACGTCGGGCATGATAGAGAATGAGTTTGAGAAAAATGCTCTACACAAAACCAAAATGATATATAAATTTCTGTATCCTGAGACCGACACATGCAAGCGTCCTTTAGCACATAAGAATGAGTTCAAAGAGATGAGAAAATAAATTCAATCAAACGCATATTTCGTCGAATTGCGTATGTGTCAGTTACAAGAGACATAATGTTACACGAAATCTTTCTTTACGTTCCCCGACTTTTTACAAACATCAATTACGTCTCGTGTAAAATTCATAATTTCTTAGTGTGTACATTTGTGATTGTCGCCCTCCAGTCCAGCCTGTACAGTCGTTACTGATACATTATTTTTCAGATTTTGTTTTAAATTTGTTGATTATTTTTGTTTGCTCTCTGAATGTACTATATTTTGATATTCACATTTTGACATTTTCCATTACGAAAACACGCCAAAGTGAACCGTCGTGGGAGAAAATCTCATATGACATTTCTGTACCGTTTTCTCCAGGTGACGAAACATTTTTGCCGACACGACTGAAGTCGAGTTATTAGTACGAAACAATGAAGGCGTCTGCACATTGTAGACGAAATACGCGTATCTGTCAAGATAAGCAAAGGTAGTTGGAATTAAATGGAAAATACTTATTTTTCTTCTCATTTCTAGTTACATATTTGAAATGTTTGAAACTGTCGGCAGAAATAGGGAGACATTTTTCTCTTTCTGTTTTCCATTCCCGGCGTTCGTTAGAACTGTACACATAAACTGTTGGTGGTGTGCGAGCCTCAAATTTCTCCGCAGGTGACAGTTTTGCAAAATAAAAAAATGTACATTTACCACCTCTGATGAAGACCCATGTCGAAATGATTAAATTCCGCCCTATATGAACGCTGACTTATCAGTTTTTCAACTTTTGCGCGTTGTTCCCAATTTTCCTATAGAGCTTGGCTTCACTGACACTCGTTCCTGGTAAATTTGGAGGACCCTTGTGGCGGTCGACGCGAAAACCCAGGATTCTGCATGTGAGTGAACAAAATCCTTTCGCGAATGGTTTGCTGATTTTCTTCCACCGGAAGAACGACCGGAATTACACTGCCAACTGAACAACTGCGCGGATGTTAAAAATGCACTCTAAAAGGACGCTTGACAAAATTCAATTAATTTCAGACAAGTATGAAAAAAGTTACGAAAGGTTGAACGTGTCGTAATGGTGTAATTGCCGATTACTCTTTAATGTACTTGCCCATTTTTTTTTTCCTTTATTATCGAAATTATTAGCCCTGGGCTGGTTCAGGTTCCGGTTGTAGTCAATCAAATACCTTCTTGGTGTTTTCGTGACTTGTCCGGGGGTGAGATTCGAACTCATGACTTTGGCGTGAGCGGTATGGATGGTAACCACTGCGCTGGGGTCGCCCCCAGTTTCACATCTCGTACATCGTGGACAAGAGCTCAAGGCTTTATTTTTCGGATGGCTAAAGACTTCTCCGATATTTGCTGCTTGAAATCCCTTTATTGCTCCCTGGTACGATCGACTCTGGAGTATTGCTCTGCTGTCTGGAATCCGAGCTATATTAATAGCGGGAATAGAGTCGAATCTGTTCAACGCAGATTTATACGCTTCGCTTTGAAAAGGTTGCCTTGGAGAGACTCGTTTCATATGCCGAGTTACGAGAGTCGTTGACGATTGATCGATCTTGCACCGCTTTGGATTCGTCCAGGTCTCTCTTTTTTGCAGACATTTTACAATTCCGAGCAGATTAATATTAACGTTCAACCAAGGGCATTGCGCAATAGCGGAATGCTGAGGATGCCAATTCACCGAAACAATTATAACATGAAAGGCACGATCGGAGGACTGCTGCGTGTTTTTAATAGATCCTCGACAATGTTCGACTACCATGTCCCTCAGCAAACTGTGCGCAGACGCTTCAGCAAGTGTGTTGTGGTTTGATATTTAAGTTTAAGTTTATTGCACTCACCATCATTGGGGCTTTATTAAGCTTGTTGGTGCTGACTAAACAAAAAATTTAAAAAAAATCTAGCATCTTTTTGGCGATGGACAACGACTGGGTATTGCACAGTTGGATCGCAGCAAGCTGTGCTTTGAAAGTGACATGTTTTGTGTTTGCTCCGTCGTTTTCGCGAAAAAAAATCATACAATAATTCGGTATTTAACTTAAACTAACAATGAAATCATACAATCTCCGCGTGTTTTGTGTAAGAAATAGTGAATACATTCCATACCCTCCCGAAATGTGTGATTGTCGGTAGTATTTCCCCGTTTTATTTTTTATATTTTTGTGCTTCGCCTCCGCACCCGGAAGAAGAGTTACATCAGCTTAGTTTTGTTAATTAGAGGTAGTACTGTGATAAACAGACATAAATTTTTAAGTTAAAGAGTTTTTCCGCTTTGTCGCGAATGAATCGATTATTATTAGCATGAGAAGGAGTCGAAAAAAGCTGACGTCTGAAAAACGGCGAAAATTTGGTTAAAAAGATTGAAAATATAAAGTTACGGTCGTTCGGAGGCGATTGGTGATATTTTTCAGTCCGGTCGCAACGTAATAGCAGTGAAAAAAGTGAATAGTAAAAAGTGTCTGTTTTGTTCTTGGGTCTGCCGAATGGTCGTTCAAAACGAACGGCATGATAGCAGCTGCTGCTTGCATCGGACCTGAGTTGGCGATTGCTGCGTTTGAGGAAGAATATTGAGGACCGAAAATCTGAGCAGCAATAAAATGCCAGTTTATAGAACTAAATTTTAGAGGAAAATACCAAAACTGTGCCAAAGAGAATTTTGATTCGGTGTGCAGGCTTAGTTTGCAAATTAATCGGTGTAAGAAGAGTGTATTAGACGCAGTTATCATGTTACTATCGGAAGGTTTCCAACACATCGGCGACGGCCAGCTTGATGTGGACGAGTGCCGACTGCAGCAGCTGCGGGTCCAGCAGGACTTAGCCGAGATCTAGGACATCGAGGAGAGCTGGTTTGCAAAGCAACAAATTATTTTTTTCTACCAAATTTTGAAGACAATATCCAATATCTTGTTTTGTTTTATTATAAAATTAAATAGATATATTTTGTTTTGTTTTGTTTTTCGTTATGCTTGTCTCTTTCTAATCACATTGGAGCGGCCCATTGCTTTTGGCGGAAAGTGCTACATACTTTCCGCGTATCGTAAACCAAAACGATCCATGCTGCTAATCTTTCCCCAACTATCCAACATCCCAGTGATTTATCGTGGAAGCGCAGAGGATTTCTCGGCTTCCTTCAAAGCGAGTATCATGTCAACACGCTCCTTTCCATTCCCTACTCGACCAGCTCTCGGGCACGTCCGGCGCCGGTATTGCTTTATAATGGGTCACCAGTTTTTACACATTAAAGATGTATGTTAGTCCCAAACATCATCTGTTGGTTCTTTGTGCAAATACAGCTGATCTAGCAATATCGGAATTGCATCCGTGGGCGGTCAATCATTCTCATTGTCGTTCTCGTGCATGGACAACGACTGCGTATTGCACTAATTTTATTTAAATATTCTCAATTCGGAGAAGAATTAAGGACCACCCATTTGGACCCCATTTGGAAATGAGGGAACAAAAACAATTCTTACCACTGCAATGCATGACCTTGAAGAATTTTTGGTTTCATCGAATTTGAATAGCGAACTTTGAATTTTTCTGACGGTAGCTAGAACTATGTCCTTGAGATCGAAACGGGCATCATGCTGCATTCGTTTTTGCATTATTAGTAGTGGCATTTATAATGTATCATTTTGTGTTCCTCAACTTATTTTTACGTCATGTCATGTCAGCTATCATTTTGAGTTTTAGGTTCTTGTAAATTTAAGAACAAGCGCAAATGTCTGTGCTACGGGCCGCTTCTTTTATGTGCATCCAAGAAGATTAAAATTTACATGATATTTTCTGAGAGTGTGTTTCTATTTATATATTAAATATTTATTCTATGAATCACGGTCCTTTCGGAGAGGACATGATGATTGACAATCGTTGTTATTAAGGACCGTGATCACCAATGCTTCTCCACAATTGCCAAGGGAAGGCTTGTTTTTGTGTTAGTGAGGCAGGTTATTTTTAAATCATGGATGCACTGCGGTTAATGATTCGTTCAATGACAGAAAGCGAATTAGACTGTTTTTTTACGAACGAAGCAAGTGACAAATGGCAAGAAAGGGGACGGGCCTGGGATTGAACTCCCTATCATCTTCTCAGTAAGCAGAACGGGTAACCACTGAGTTGCCCAGCCGCGTCATAAAATCAAGGTAAAAGTTTTACCTATTATCAAGGTAAAAGTTTTACGAAGATCATTTCTGTATGTCGTAACGTAATATTTCTCACAGTGTTTCCACGAAAGAACGTTCATCTAGTACACTACGTGAAAAATGTAATTTTTCATCATCAAAAGAATGTTTGCATAAATCATCACTGTTTTTATCCTCCCCAATTTCTCCTCTTCTATTTCCCATAGATTGATGTTTGCTGTCCATATAAATATATGTTCGGCAGAATTTGCCATGTGTTCAAAATACATTTACCCGTAATTTCAGGGAATAAAAATGACAAAATTTGAGTTATTTGAATAGGCAGGAGATTCTGTATCTACGATTAAAGCCTGCCCACGTTAAATTTCGAGCACTTATGATAGCTTAAAGTCTCCATTTTATTTCGTAGTACAACATGTTTACATTCTCGTTAAATCTAGTAAAAAGGCGTCGAATCAACTGGAAGTGCGCAAATACATTTTGCATAAATCTGAATTTATCGGTGCGCGATCTTGCCTATGAATAACCTCTTAATCAACTGTTTCTAATTTAGTTATAACTACATTATTGTGGAATAAACAATTGATTTTGGTGAATTATGTGCAAAAAATTTCTGCTGTTATTATTTTGGTGTTTGAAATTTGACGTGGAGAGGCTTTCCCAGTTTCCGTAGGACGGGTTACATATTAGAATTCCGAACGAACAATAATTACTGCCTCGAGCTCTTACATAATTAGGTCATATTTAACAAATAAATATTGTGAATATACATGATTTATAATGCAAAAAATGACGTGTTGAGTCAGTTTGTCAAATACGAAGCGGAATATAATTTTGAAAATAAAATAACAACTAAGGTTGATCAAGCAAATGAAAATTATTTAAAAAAACTGCATAAGGAATAAGTAAAATTCCGCTGCAAGTGAGAATGCAGGACATAACTTACTTGAAGGACTATTTTTCGATTTGTATCTTTGCCAAAGGCAGAATTAAATTCCAACAATAATACGCAATGGTGTAAAGCTTCTTACTAAGACGCCATTTCTGGCTTGCATATGAACCTGCAGGTACTTGTTTTTTGTACCGTAATATTTACGATTGTTAGTGAGAGTGTTTATATTCCTGGTAGCAGTTATAAGTACAATGATCGGTTCCACCTGACTAAAATATATGCGATAGTCCATTAAACCGGGGCATTTTTTAATATGTACTAGTCAAAGTTCGGCTGACGAAATAAATAAATACATAAATAATAAATAGAGCCATTTATTTTAAAATGATATTCATAAAACAAAGTTCATTCAAGCTGAAATAGGGTAAGGGGATGTAATGTTAGCCTAGCTCCTACATTTGGCCTATGTACCAAATTTGTCATTAATTTGGCGATAATCAACCAAATCATGTTCCTTTATGATGACCGATGTAATCCAAAGCAAGTGAGACAATATTAATCAATTTATAGTTGTTCACTTCCGCGTAATTTTCGATTTCTTGTAATTTTGTGGCATTATGATTTCCCTGGTTAAGCTGAACAGATGATCTAGACAATCTTCAAGTGATCTAAATGGCTTAATTGAAACGATAAAGCATGTAATGCAGTCAAGATGTGCTAAAAATAGCTACACGTTACAAACTAACTGTACACATAGCTCAAATAACAATGCTTTTACAAGAAAATCGTAGACCCAATGCTGGGGACATATATTTTTGTATGTACCCAACTATGGCCTGTTGTATCAATAACGTAGTAAAAACGTTGTTATTGGTAAAATTTCAAGTGGAAATTCATGAATTTGTGGTTCTTTACATTCAAGTGGCTCATGTGAACACAAACCGAAGGAACCAAATCATTGTATAGTGAATTATAATGTTTTCATTCTTGAATGGCTGATGAATCATATGTGAACATCACATATCTGTTTCGAGGCAGTTTTACTTTAGTTTTTTTTTTTTGTGAAATGTTGTATTAAGTAAATTAAATACAGCTAGCAATGCCTTAATTCATTAAAATTGAAGAAAAAAAACGTACAAAGACTGCAACTAATAATAAATCCATCGAATGGGACGAAGTTGCATCCATGAATAGACCCAATTTGGTGCCTATAGACCGACATTAAATTCACATCCCTCGAATGTTTCTGACTTTATAAAATGAGTTGTGAAACTTTTCGTGATACATACTACCAAATGTCTAATCAAAATTATCTTTGCAAGTGTATAGCTAGTTGAATCTCGCTTACAGCTTAAAAACTTGATTAGGTATAATAAAAAATGTGATCAGTGGTTGCATAATAGGCTGAGTCAAGGGACATATACCCTACATTAATTTTTTTCAAGTGCTTCATAAAAATTTTATCAATATAGTTATTAAAATGTTTATAACTGCGTATAGTTTATTAAATTCAATAAACCAGATGAGCGAGAGATAGTTTCTCTCCCTTGTAGGGGATTTGGGAGTGTGAACATACAGTTCGTTAGGATCATTTAAGCTACCGGTAATATATGAGCACGATCAAGCGCACATTCTTTTGCCAGTCAAGGTAGTGGATTCGTTCCTGCCTTGACCTACTCCGCATGAGGATGCTTGGCAAAAGATTGTGTGTTTGTTTCAAAATACTACCTTACAATGCCCTTCGCTCAATTTAAAAAACTACTTCTTTTCAATTTTCACACCCTGCCGTACGCTAACGGAACTATCAATACTTTCTCTTAACAACTTTGTTCTAGCAAAAAGTTGCTGTCCACTCCAAGAGCTTCATGGTGATGAGAAATTATTTCCTTCTCAAACAACATCATCAAAAATTAGATGTTTTTGTTCTATGATCTTTTCACCTTTCCACTATTCCAAATAGGCACACTGTAGTTTAATTTTCCTTGTAGTTTCTGCCATAAAGGCTAGATCATTTAGTAATGGGGCACTTTTTTTTTTTTTTTTTTATTTCTTTATTATTGTGGCTTTCAGCCTCCTGGGCTGGTTCGCCACTAAGTAATGGGGCACTTTCTAACGCGTGTATTTCTTATACTTTGCTCTCAATCGAAATTTTTTTTTGGAATGACACAAAGGTAATATTACACTGAAATTTTATTTTCGTAAAGTTGCTTTCACGCGTTTCGTAAACATGGATGTTGTACATAGAACAAATGTCTCGTATATTGTAAGAAACATTCATAATGCTTATTATCTGGTGGAATGCTATCATTACACCTTTTTGTAAAATGCACGAAAAGAACTTCGTGATGGACAGCCAATTGCTGTTTCTTTTTTATACCGTACTCATGCATGATGGTGTTTCTGCTGGTATGGGCGGGAATAATTTATCTAACCCAAAATAAAAATTAAAGCGCTGTCGAGAGCTACAACTTCATGCTCATTAATCAAACGTGTTCTCACAGGTCAGCGTGGCCTAGTGAGATCAACAACGGATTTATAATCAGCACTTTCCAAATATTCAGGTTCGAACCCAATGTCAGAAACATTAAAAAAAACGCTGGACAATTCCACGTGGTTGCGCTCTTTTGTCAATTTCATTTCGAGTCGATAAAGTAGATCTGTCAGTCCTTCATGCAACCACCAGAGAGACGTTTCTTTTTAATTTGTGACAAAATATTCGTAGCTCTTTGCAATGTTTCCGTACAATGTACGAATGCTCTTTCTGTGTCAACAAAAGCTTCGTGCTTTTGACAGTTGCGCGTGCAATTAATTACGAATGTATCTTCATAAAAAGAACAAATCAGTTTCGTTGCTGAAAACAACGAATGCATTAGTGAGTATTACTTTCGATTTTGTAATATAAACTAAAATTAACTTTCAGTGTATTTTATTTCATAAAAATAACTGAAACAAATAATTCACAGTTATTTCGAAGAAATTTTCACATATTTATATTGATGTTGCTCATCAGTTAGCGCACATCTTCTTTAGTCATGGTTTTGGCTAGCTGATTCCACTAGTTCTTCATCTGGCCAATTTCCCTGGTGAATGGTCCCTTCCTTTTCAGTTTCCGCTTGATTATCGACAAATATTAATCAATTGGACGGAACAGAGGACAATTTGGTAGGCTCAGCTCTATTTGAATGAACTCATTATCGTTGTACTATTGTAGAACTTCCTTGCAATAATTACAGCTGGCAGATCTGGTCAAAATTAAGCTGGACCATCCAGGGACTTAACAAAGGGAAAAATCCGATTATTGATGCACTTTGTACCCTTTGTACACTTCCTCTCTGCTGTGGCTGGCAATCAGCAAGAAGGGGATATCAAAGCCGCTTTTCTTTCGCTCCGGACTAGCTGTGAACGGGGAAATTTATAGTACGATATGCCTGCCGGAAGTTGCGTCGTTCATCAATCATCGATCGTTCGAAGCGATCGTTGGAGGAGATGGAGCGGCGGAATATCGATGTGGTACCTAACCCAGACAACCAAAATGCACGTATATTGAAAGTTGTCTTTATGATATACAAACATATATGTAAGTAAACAAATCGTATACAAGGCAAAAAATGTGGCTAATACGTGCAAAAGTGGAGGCCATATATGTGCAAATTCCATTGTTTTCTTAAACGAGTTGGTTTGATATCGTATACGATTGAATTTGTAATAACAAGTTCGATTTAAAAAGCTTAGCGATGTTTATCCGATTTTGTTTGTACCGCAGTACGATGAATATATGACACATCGTATATAAGTCGAAAATTTGCACTCCTTGCGATTTAACGTAAACATAACACGATCAAGGCCACAATTAATTGCGATGTTGACCTAAAATATAGGAATATACGATACTATTTGCATACTGTTATACGACTTGTGGTTGTCTGGGAAGTCGGTGAACCCGCCCAACGTCCCCTAGCTGCATCCCATCGATAATTTTTGGGCCAACCTGAAGCTTAAAATCTACTCCAACAATTTTGTCGCGAAAACTGATGAGGATTAAAAAAACGAAGAAAGAACTCAAAAGCATGCCTACAAGCATGTTTACGTCCGTCATGGCGAATGTTCCGGTTAACTACCGGAAGGCCGCTCGCAAGGGCGTAGATTTTTTTGCAAGAAAGTTTAAATGATTACCTTCCATGGGGAATTTATCAAAAGCAATTATCTGTCTTAGCTTTTTTTATCTCCATCAGAAAAAAGTCAATGTTTTTTAATGCAAACGTTAAGCCGGACATATGGTTAGTTTTAACAATTAACTATTGATTTTCATATTTGTGTTGATGGGAACTCTATTTTAAAGATATTATACGTTTTTTTTGCCATTTTTTTCGGATACTGTGAAGTGAAGAAAACGCAAATAAAAACTGAAAATCAAAGGTAACTCTTTGTTGCGGATGTAATTTTGAATGTCTTCAGAATGAAGATTTTTTTATGATCTGATTTACCTGCAGTGACGTGACTCTCAATTTGATTAACACAGAAGAGTCAGGACACTGACTCTCGGAATAACCCTCTTCCTGATCGTCCGTTATACCCGCATTACCTGTCCATCTTACCCCGTACCGTCGGTCCGTTTCACCCACATTTTAAAAAAATCATAATTTTTTGGTTATTTTTTTTTTTTGTAAATCATTGAAAAACATTCTTTGTCTTATTTTTAACCAGATAGTATGAAGAACAGCCCATCAAACTGCAACAAACTGCTTTTAAATTTTAGAGAGCATGAATTTTTCATCAAATAATTGATGCTTTTCTTAAGCTGTGCGTCTTACCCCTAGCTCCCCCTAGACTTGCTCTTAGTGGCAACCGATGACTTTTTCACTGATGGATGAAAATAGCATGTTTGGCCGGAACAAGAATCAATCGATCCAAATAATATGAATTCAAAACACATTTGCTTTCATCGATTCAATTTTCGTCCGAATTTTGTTGAAAAGGGTCTTAACTTGAAAGATTGTTGAAATTCGAAAATGCTCGCCATCATGGAAGATTTGAATCTCCGCTTCGAATTTTCGAAGACACAAATCTAGTAAACTCATTATATCATTATATTACAAGCCAAACTGCTCTACACGTCATTAAAGTTTGGCTTGGGAAATCTTTGTAGTTTCTTAGATTTGGACATTCATCAATTAATACTGGCTACGCAAATCGGCTAATTATGGTGGCATTTTTTTAAACGCCTTAACAATTGGAATAGTATTCTTGTCTATTTTGCTTGTTGGCAAAAAAGCCTAATACCTCCTCTTATATAAAGAAACCGTAGAAAAGCTATTGCGCCTTAAAAGTTGAAAAATAATGATTATCGTAGATTAGTCAAGTAAATAACTATGCGCCATTAAAGCTTGCCCTGGTGGTGTATAGCTTGCCCTGGTGTACCTTGCATGATCTTAACTTATTTTGTAACAATAGAAGCGGAATAAAAAACAAACACCGATAAAAAGGAGAATAAATTTGATAAGTTGATATGATTTATCATCTCCGCGAACTATAAAATTTACGATTGGTACACGAATACACAGGAGTTGGCAAATCAAGTCGTCAAAATGGGCAGAACTCAACTGGAGCATCAATCAACGCAGAACCTTGAAAGTGACTTCAAAATAATCAACAGAGCGAGAATCGAATCAAATAGCTATCAATCAACAACAAACAGGCAGAACAGCTAAGCTGAAAAAACGAAACTCAACCAAATAGAAATAGGAATCTGTTGAAAACAAAAAGAACATGTAATTCAGTTTGAATCTATCATTTCCTCGGAAGGGAGGGGGGAGGGAAGACTAGAAAATGCTTTTTACATGGAAAAATGTTCATCACGATGGGCCATCACAGACACGACGGAAACGTAATTAGATTGTGATTCTATAATCAGCAGCATCTACTGGAAAACATTCAACAGAGTCGGAATTCACCGACGCCCGAAAAGAAAACGCAAAATCTTATACTATTCAAAGCGCAGCATTTTCCTCACAGCATTTGAAAAGATGTGATAAAAACGTGCGCAGCATAGAAACTCCAGCTTGGCGTGGGGAAGGTTTTCTCGAACAATTGGACATATTCCCTTCCGACGAATTCACATTGAGAATTTTTAATTTTACAATGGCATTCATCACAGCTGATTTGTACTGCCGATTGCCCAGTGAACGTCTTTACCGTTTAACTTGAGAAAGAGCAAATGATCGAATGGTAGACAAGAAATTAAGAATGTTTGATCATGCATACATCCTAAACTACATGTAGCTATATAATAATGGGGCATATTAATGACAAGCTTATTTGATATATAACTGGTCGTGCCGAGATTAACTTGATCAAAATCGTTATTAGAGATTTTTTTCAAAAACCTGTCCGCTTGTTTCACATGTCGTTATCTGTGAATCTACGTCTTTGGGAAAGCCCATTAATTATGTAACGCAGTAAGGGGGAATAAGGGGGAAGGGTTTCGGGAACTCGTGAAAATCCAAGCAAAAAAAATACAAAAAACTTGAAGGGGGAGAGACAGCGTCTAAAACGTCACTTTATTGCGTGACATACTAATGGATGCTCCCTTATCCCATATTCTCCATTATTAATTTTTGTAGCTAGAATGACGATAATAATTTAACTGTACACACTTTTAACGAAAACTTTCAAATGGAAAAAACCTAAAACTTAAACTGACTGAAACTATTTATTAACAAGATAATTATATGAATCAGATAATTGTTCCGTTGGAGTGAAATCGGATAGAAGTTTCAGGAAATGAGCAAAGGGCCATTTCAATGGAAACTTCGAAAATGCGTGATTGAAACTCGTCGTAGTTTAACTTATCGCAATTTGCATCAGATGAACACTCAGAATGTCTCATGCAGACGTAGAGCATCATTAATTGCAGAGAATTAATTAACCGATGTAATCTAATTGGAGCAATCTTTCTGCTTGGTGATATGCCATTTTATATGGCGTACAACTAAGTAGAAAGAGAGATAAGTATTAAGGCGGGGTAGGGTTAATTCGTACAAAAAAAGGCATGTTTTTGTGAATGTTATGTGACGGCACAGCTAAAATCTCTGTACTAAAAGTAATGGTACAGTAAAGTACGACATTTGAGGAATATAGGAATAAAACAAAGATCATTCTTAAGATAATTGATTTTCCCAGATAACGCTGGGAGGGGTTTTGCGAAATTTCAATTTTTCACTTTTTTGGAACACTGCAGGGAAAAACACGATTTTTTGCGAAAAAAAAGTTGGTCAATTTGTTATTAACAAACATTGGCGAAGCAAGACAATTAGTCTGGAGGGGGCCTAGAGGGGGCTGCCTGAAGGATTTTTGTCCGACAGATTATTTTAATTGATCCATCAAATCCAGATGCCTTAAGAGAATCGAGTGTTGTGAATATATATCTCGTATTATTTCGTGTGGATCAAATGGAGAATGAACTCACACGAGGTTACTGTAGTCACCTTACTCGATTTTCTTGAGGCGTCTAAACTCATCCGAGGCGGAGAATTGACCAGAATCTATATAGAGTCAAGTTAGAACTAAAATCTTAAAACTTCATAGAACAACATTGAGTCAATGAACATTTTAAATTTATATCAAAATTTAGATTGATTTGGATAACGCGTTTTAAATTTTCAAAGTTGCTTCGGTTGATACTGATTCCTTCACCGCTCCGTTCCCAATGCTTAGGGGCTATTCATAAACCACGTAGACTTTTCTGGGGGAGGGGGGGGGGTTGACCAAAGTCTACGCTCCATACAAAATTTCAAAAAAATGTATGGAGAAAAGTCTACGTAGAGGGATGGGGGGGGGTTGAGATTTACAAAATTGAGTCTACGTGGTTTATGAACAGGCCCTTAAATAAGCCAGATTTGAAAATCGGTTCTGTGTCATAGTACTTCTCAGTTATGTTCTTATGCGTCTCATGGCTGAGAAGCTCTGCTCGCACCCAGCTGAGCTTATGGGAATGGAAATTGACACCTGGGGTAACCTATACAGATTGGGTGTAATATCAACCTCCGCTTGCAAGGTTTCCAAAGTAATATTTTACTTTTCATGGCGCAAAAATTTCGATCGCCAGTTGCTTTGGTTTGCAGGTCTTGTTGTTCTAAAGTTAAAACATCTGAATAATGGTCTATAAACTCCTGCATATTTGCCTTATCTTAATGCGATAATAAGTCAGCTGACTCATTAAAAGGGCGTCTTGTTGAACCTCTTCTCCAGATATCCTACAACATTGTCGATTACCTATTAAAGAAACAAAAAAAACATAAAATATCTGAATCGCAAGTCAGTCCCGTCTAAATTTTTATCAGTTTTCAATTGCCGGCGTCGGTGGTGCAGTGGTAAGCGTGACTGTCACTTGGCATCCCAGTGGGTCTGGGTTCAACCCCAGTCGACGTCGGTGGTTTTTCTGAGGCGATAAAATCTGGTCACGTCTTCCTTCGGAAGGGGAGTAAAGCCGTTGGTCCCGGCTCATAGTCATGAGTCGATAGGTAGGGTCCAGGTGGCGGAGTCGCCTCCCTGGCGTCGGTGATTGTCACCATGTGAGGAAATAGGCCGACGGAAAATAAACATATTAAAAACAACAGTTTTTAGTTAGCAGTTTATATATTAGTCTTCGTTGTAAGCTTCACCTATCACAGTTCCTCCATTGATCATGATATTTCCATGAAACAGGCTAGTCAAGGAGTTCCTGATCAACTTTGACCTATTTTAATTCTCCATATTTTTATTGAAAAGTACCAACATGTCCATTGCAATAAAAGAATTTTCACTGATGGGTCGCGCAGCAATCAATTTTGCATTGAGGATAATTTCCAACATGCCCATAGACCACTATTTCATCTTCTCGAATTATCTCAGTTCTATTGAGGCCCTCCCGTCGATGAAAACAGTAAGGCACTAATCTTACATTCTTCCAAAAATAAGGGAGCAAATGAGTGCTTTGGTCGAAAGATCATTTAGGATTACCTTTGTATGGGTATCCTCACTTTGCTCAATTCCAGGTAATGAGAAATACGACTCTCTAGCAAAGGTGGACGCACAAGAAGGAGAGATTTTTTAAAGAAGAATTTCACAGGATGAACTTTTCCTATTAGTGCGTCAGAGTTCTTTTCAAAGTAGGCAAAACGATTGGCCAAGTAGTTCTCTTGGGCTGTGGTTACATTCCATTATTCCCAATGTTTCGTCGAGATCGTGGTTCAAAGGCCTGGATGTAAGTCGTTGTTTTGTTCGCTTAAGTGCAACATCGATTGTAGCAGCCTTCTCGAAAATATGAGGTTTTATGTACCTACTCATCAGCTCCGAAGTCGGCAACTGCTGTGGATCCCCAGCCATCGAACAAATTACGGCCTGAACAATCCACTGGATTTATGTTGTAGACGTTTCAATGAAGTGTGTGACTGTTTCGACTTTAATGATAGCAAAGTAGTTTTTAAATTTAGAATTAAGAGTGTCGATTTACTAGTCTGTGCAACTTCTGTGTCGAAGTTGTTGTCAAATAAATAAAGACTTATCACTAGACGCAACTCTCTACAGAATTAACCTCGTTGATAGCAATAAGTCGCAGAACGCCAATTTGCCTTGAACTGTTTCTCGCTCACAACAGCTTTTTGAGTTTTCTTAAGGTTCCGCTTAACAATGGCCCAATATTGTTCGATTGGGCGGAGCTCTGGTGTGTTGGGAGGGTTCTTGTCCTTGGGCACCACTTGAACGTTGTTGGCAGCATATCACTCCATGGCATTTTTTCCGTAATGGCAAGATGCCAAAACCGGCCAAAATAGAACGGAACAATTGTGTCGCTTCAGGAAAGGCAGTAGACGTTTTTTGTTTGCACTCGCTCAGATAAATTTCCTAGTTGACGGTTTCGGTCGCAATTTAAACGTTGCTCTTCAAGCCACAGGTACAGATGGCCTGCCTTTCCAGATATTTCTTTGCGAACTTTGACAGTTTAATGTGTTTGAAAACATCTGCCTCCTTTTCCCGTCCAGTTGCCGTATTAGGTTCCTGTCCAGAAAGCTGATTAAAGTCTGTCTTGACGTTAGTTTCATCGTTCTGTATCACGCAATCAAACTTCGTCAGCATCGTCGTGTACAACTTTCGCGATCGTGCTTTGGCCGACGTGTTCGTATATCGTCGCGATTTAGAGTCACCACTTTCTTGTAAGTCGACAATCCAGCCTGTTGAAGGCGCCGGTTGAAGGCTTTACAATCTCAACAATCCCAGCTTCTTTGCCACATCTCGGACGGAGGGGTTGGGGTTCCGCTCGAAACAGCGGGCAACTATTTTTGTCGTCGCTGTGGCCTCAGGCTTTCGATTTCTCCTCGATCCAGCTTTCCTGGCTGTCGACAAACGTTTACCGAATGCTTTTAATAAGTTGGTAACAGTTAATTTAGCCACACTCAAAAATTTCGCCAACTTGACGTGAGAGTAGTTTGGATTTTCGCCATTCACGTGCAAAATTTCGATGCGCTGCTTTTCTTCCTTCGACGACATTTTGATACCTGAAGTGACTATCTCAAAATTAAAATAGAGGCATGATGCTCTGAGGGGTGTGCAAAATATTTTAATGCACGAAGAAAGGAAATGCGTCAAGTTTAAGTCGACCAAATTTTGATCACACTACCCTTTGGGATATACCTATCAATCACTTAATTTTTCATATTTTATGTTGTTCATTTGTCCAGATTGTACGGAATTCTGTAAATCAATTGTTACACGAAACGAAACTGCAATCTCTTCTGAAGCTAGCAATCCTACTTCTCTAATTAAACTAACTGATTTCATTTTCAGTCAAAATATTACTGAATAAAAAAACAGTAATTTCAAAACTCAGAGTTTTTTTCCAGTTTCCACAATGTGGATATTTTTCAAACATTCAATGGAATTCGATTTAATTTTCTTTGATGACATTTGTCAGAAGCAGATATCCTCCCCCTTGCCTAGCCTGCATTGGGTAGCTTGGTAAAGGGCTATGTACCTGATCGGAAACTACCATTCAATGCCCTCCGCACGTTTCAAACTTGTATCTTTCAATTTTCAAAGCCTGCCGTTGCCCTATACGGAACTATCAATACACTTTCTCTTCATTTCTATTCGTTCTAGCAATAAATTACCGTCCACTCCTAGAGCTTCGCATGGAGATGAGAAATTATCTGCTTCTGACAAATTTCATCGAAGGTCGTTACTCCGCGCATAGGAGATACAAAAAACAACAATCAAAGCTGTGAGCAAATCATCAACCAAGATTGTATGGCGAAAGAATGTAAACAACTACAGTAAAGGCGAAAATAAAAAATGCACCGTTTTAAACTGTGTTGAAGTTTAAAACTTTCTTTCTTATGAAATAAAATATTTTGTATAAGCAAATAAATGTGTCTAAAATTTTCTGTGATGGTGGATCGGATGTAATTTTGAAGACTTTGAATTACAGTTTATAAATTCAAAACAGTTTGGAATTCAGTTTACTTTTATTGTCTAGCTATAGTCAAAAAATCAGCTCAATTCATCCTGACATAGAGAATGTCATGTATGAAAAACTGCAGATGTGTTTAATATTTTCGCCACCACTGTATACAAGAAACTATTCCATCGAAAAATAGAACTTTTTGATTGAAAATCAAATCTTTTCAAGAAATCTTAAAAATGTAAGACAGCTGTTATAATAAATGCGAAGTGAATTTTTGGAAATTATGAAGTCTATATTGATTACTAGTGGTACTGAAGTCAACGCCAACAAATGTGATGAATTCAGTTAATGAATAAACTTTTATCTCCAGATTTTGCTTATGGACATTCGCTAGCTCCGAAACTTATAATCAATCTGGGGAGTCTATACTCTACTTAATTGTTCGTATAAGAGAAAATAATATCGTTAATTCTAAAATATGCATTATATTATTGTAAAACCTTCTTGAATAATAAAATTAAAAGACATACATAGAAAAGTGTCTCAAGTCTTATGTTTCAACTTAACATACTCTACATTCTTTTGGTTCTAGCAAAAATTGCTGTTTAGTACTGGGATCCCATGATGTTGGGAAGATAGTTTCAATTTCAAAAAATGTTAACAGACGCAAACTCTGGAGCAAACTCGAGCGATGTAATGTTGATATATCGGAATTCTCATGCATCTAATTGTCGTTAACTATGTTTTTCTCGATATATGTACCAACTTTTCATCCTATAAAGTACAGTGTGGTAAGTGAAAAATGTAGGGAAGAGGGTATGCGCACTTTACTCCTTCAGGGGGCCTACATAATTCTGGAGAGGGACTGGCCCCCTAGGCACCACCAGTAGTTACGACAATGTTAACAAATACAAATTATCAACAAATTTGAAGGAAGGCTCTCCAGCGTTATCTTGTAAATTATGTACAGAAATAGTGTTCAAAATTTCAAAAGGATCAGTGCAGTAGTTTTGAAGTTACGAGGGGCACCGACTTTGAAAACGTGAGTTGCGGGGGAAACGCTTTAAAGTTTTGACCACTAAACATCAAAACCAGGTCCATAAAGAACGTTTCTGTCATCCATGATGTCTAAAGCACCTTTTTGCTCCTTTCTATGACGAATTCTGCCTTCTTTAGTTTGTCTTTCAGCTTTCTAATCTGTTCGACTTATACATATGGAATCAGCTGATCGCGCTCAGTTATGAGCGCTTGGTTCACTACTAATTCCCATGTCTTGCATGAAGGATAGTAAAGCAAAAAAACCTTCATTGAAGACACTCGCTGTCACATAAGCTGCAATTTCAACGATGACGGAGGTTCCTTTCAAGTGTTTTGGTGAGATTTTCCAAAACAGTTGGTTCAAACCCTCATTGTTCTTCTGCGTGAATCCTCCGACACATCGCTTCAGGAGTGCATCTTAGCATTCTTCATATTTTCCACGGAATCTGAGTATAGTCTAATGGCCAAACCGTAGTATACCGTCGGTTTATCAATCATTTTGGCCGTAAGCTTCCCATTACCAGACAGACTCTTACGTTTGATCATAAAGAATGATGTACGTATCGGAACTATATCGGCGACGGTGACTCTAAAGCTTACTCCGGGTTGGTGTATTCTAAACATGATGGTGATGATTTTTCAATCGTGAAAGAATAATGTGTAAGACATCTTCAAAAAAGAATAGGCACGGACGATTTAGTCAAAAAGACCGTTGTAGAGACTAAAACTAAGGCTGGGATGTCCGAGGAGACCGACAGGCTGAATTTGAAATGGTGGTTAGTATTAATTGAATTGAGGAATTCAGAAGGGCATTGTATTGCAACGATGGAAGGAAAGATAAAAGGACCTTGCGGGCTTTTTAAGGAGGTTGAAATAGTTTTGATCGCAAGGAGTGAAGATTTGTGACCGTTCACGCCCCGCCAACTGGCTTATCGGTAGTTCCGTGTAGGCTGAAGCTAGAACAGCCTAGTGAGTAGGTCCCTAAAGGTGTACAACAGCTATATCGCCACAGAACAAAATTACACCGGACAAGTTAGAACCATTGTACGGAACCGTGAACGACAGCACCACATCGGCTAGTGAAAGACACGCCCAAGAAATTCGTGCTAGCCACGTTCCCAGTTCAAATCGTACAATAAGTTACCAAGCGAGTGTTGTGAGAAGACTGCAGGTGTGAATGGTCAGAAGTGGCAGGTTAGGTTCCTTCCGGTGCTCGGAAGGCCTAGTTACGATCAGGAAAGACTGTATCCTGCCAGTAGTAGTAGTGTCGTGACTCGCTTGGATTCCTGACCGAGATAATAGTGCGCGCAGAGTACCACTCCCGGGATCCGCGGAACGTTCGGAGTAAATCACGTGTCAGGAATGGGCATAGTCATTTGAGCCATCTCCTGATGATCACCCATCACCGAACAGCCATTACCACTCATTGCCGAAACCATCATCGTGAAGCTCACCGCCCGACTCACCGTTGCATGCTGCATGTCGACCAACGTTCATCATGGTCACAACGAAAGATAGTCTAGTTTCCATTTTGTTTATTGTTCTGCTCAGTGTTCATGGTAAGTTCGGGAAGTTAAAGTCCGCCCAGACACCATCCAACACCCTGAGACTTGGGAGACAAAGAGGCCTTGTGTGCCCACCCGGAAAGTAACCGTGGCTTTAGACCAGTCGCTTGGGACCTTGACTAGTCCCCTTCTGAAACGGCATGTCTCTCCTGAGGAAAAGAAAAGTAACACGTAACCGATTTACAAGGAACACACAGAACATCTTTTTAGACTCGGTGACGAACAAGCCCAATAAATACAAAAAAAATCTCTTTAGAATGATCTATAATTGTTTGTATTAAAGATGTATTATGAATTGCTAAACATGTCAAGTTTGGAGTGATTTGTTACTCTTGTTGAGCTCAAATTACTTTTTTCACCGCTGCAATTGATTAATACTTTATTCTTGTTCTTAAAAACATGGTTCCATACATTTATAAATAGGACAAGATTTTCTAGCAGTTCTATATATTTTTAAAATTACGTTACACCATCCATGTTTTGCAAAACGCGTCTTTTTTCTTATTATGATGATGATTGTGGTTGCACAGCCAACGGGAAGCATATCATAGATACTCAGAGTTTACTATTCAACTATCTGAGTTGGCTTTGCAAAGAAGCTACAAACCTATCACGCCAAGGACTACTGTTCAAATCCCACGCTTGGCGATATTATATTTTTGTATGAGGATAACTTTTTTTCCATTGTATGTTTTATAAGGCTTCACTTTTTACGCTTTTTGCTTCATATTAAAGTGTAAAATACAATATTATACACCTAGATTTATAACTTGTTTTTGTCATTTAACAGTACTTTCAACTTGTTTAATACAAGCTGTGTTGCTTGGGTTAGATGAGAAGCCTCTATTTTTCCATGTTCCGTCGCCTAATACAGTGACCCGAATAGAAAATTATCATTATTATAAATTTTCCATTCATGTTGTAATCACCATTATACGTATCATCCGTGTATAATGCTGGTGTAATGTAAGAAACAATTCAAACTTTAAACAACTATAAATAGCGTAATCTATTATGATAATGATTTCATAAACAAAAAATTAACAGTGCCGTATAGTATATCCCTTGCTCATTCATTGTATGATATAATGAAGGAAAGATATGATTTATGGTCACGATAAACAAAAAAACAGGAAACTGTTTCAACAATACGTAATTTTTAGTTTATTATCACAAAAGGTATGACTCATGATCATTATAATATAAGGCTTGCTTCATTTAGAATTGAAACAAACTTTTGCTCATATTGTGGCGCTCCTGGAGGACGGATTTGGAAGTTCTTGGCGCTCACGTGTCGGGAATTTTGTCTGCTTTACGTATGTATTTTTGATATTCCGCAAATCGACTGTACTTTGTAAACAATCAACATGGAAGCCGAAAGAAGGGAAAAAAATGGGCACAGTTATTTGGAAAATCCATTGTGGTCTGCATCTAACAGCTGAAATTGCCCAGAAATACCGTATGGCGCATTATCAAACGGTATAAGGAAACATTGACGACGATTCGGAAGCCTCAACCCAATCGTCGGAGTGGAACTGTCGACCGGAAACTGCGTGGTAAGATTTTGAAGACGATTAAGAGGAATCCCAATCTGTCGGACCGTGATTTGGCCAGAAAATTCGGTGCTGCCCATAGTACCGTGAGGAGAACTCGACTCCGGGAAGGAATCAAGTCGTATCGAGCTAGCAAACAGCCAAATCGGACCATAAAACAGAATAGTGTGGCCAAAATCCGTGCTCGGAAGCTATACGACCAGGTGCTGACCAAGTTCGACGGGTGTCTTCTGGTGGACGATGAAACCTATGTCAAGGCTGACTTCGGGCAAATCCCAGGTTAAAAATTTTACTTGACAACGGGTCGGGGGGATGTTCCAGCCAAATTTAAATTTGTTTTTGACGACAAATTTGCACGAAAATTCATGATTTGGCAGGGCATTTGCAGCTGTGGCAAAAAAACGAAACGAAAGTCTCCAAAAACGAATTTTGCCGTTCATTCGATCCCACGACCATCCCGTAATGTTTTGGCCAGATTTGGCAAGCTGTCATTACAGCAAAGTCGTTCAAGAATGGTATGCAGAAAAAGGGGTCCAGGTTGTTCCGAAAAACCTTAACCCAACCAACTGCCCCCAGTTCCGCCCTATTGAAAAATACTGGGCAATCATGAAGAGGAGACTCAAGGCAAAGGGAAAGGTTGTCAAAGACATCAATCAGATGAAGACCTGGTGGAATAAGATAGCTAAAACGATGGACGAAGAAGGTGTGCGCCGCCTAATGAGTCGTGTTACAGGAAAAATTTGAGAATTCCTTCGAAACCGTGACGAATAATTTTATCCGTATTTTTTCTTGAAAGTATGAAGAAAACGCTACATTTGTATAAAAAAAGATCTTGAATTCAATAATAAATAACTAAAATACAGAAAATTGTTTTTGTTCCAATTCTATCTGAAGCAAGCTTTATATTTGTCTACGTGAAGGGTATGAATTTTAATCCACTTGTGAACAGTATTGTCGACTTGAATAATATACCTTTGATTTTCGATTTTTACCATTTTTGAGTCCGCTGATCTCTTATTATAGTATTTCTAGTATATCGTAGTTTATGCCTGGGGCTGACATACAACGTACAACGTTGTACAACCTATCAAATACTTTACTCCAGTACTAAAAAACAGGTACTAGCCAAAAGAAGTACAACGTATGTCTGTCCCAGGCATTACTTAAAGTTTTATAAATCAAGGTGTTTTGTTTTTGGATTACCTTTGTTTTGGTTTGGATTTACTTTTGCTGGTATTTTTTAATTATATCCCCTAAATTTCTATATATTTTTCAAGATGAAAAGCTTTTAATAAAACAAATGTCAACATCAAAAATGTTTTTAATTACTTGGATTGGGAGAAAAAAAACGGAATGAGTATTATTCAATATTGTATCATGATTGTAGCAGTTATCGTCATGATAGGAATTCTCATATAATATAACTAAACTGTAACGATATAGATTATCTTTTTATATCATATTTATTATGAAATTGCGTTAAAGTATATCGTATTATCGTTAACCAAATTTGAACGATACCACCAAAAGTAAAACTGCAGAAAAAATATTATTCACAAACTATCTACTGTATGATACACCGGAAATTTTGTTCGAGAAAAAGTCATTTTTTGTATGGCAACGATACTTAACAACCTATTAGTGATTAGATCTTGATTTACCATAAACATATATCATCGATATGATACACTTTATCTTCAGTTTATAATTGTTGGAAGATAACTTGAATAATTATGAAACGATTAATGGTATAATACCTTTAAAATACTTGTTTTTCGGACAGTCCTCAGCATCTTCAGCTTTTTTCTCTTCTTTTTCATCGTTTTTAGCAGATATGAAAAATCAATTCAGCACTCCTGTTACAGTCGGGCACATTTTTTGAACGTAATTATTGTAGGTCGATGTTGATAGAAACCTACTGGACAAATAGAGCCAACTAATCCAAGGCCTAACGTCATTATCACGAAAACAAACCGATAGTTAACGTGAAAATCAAAGTTTATTCTTGCACTGGACGGAAAATTTGTTAACTGTTTACAGATTCGACACGACACTTTGATGTTTAATCCAAAGCCTTCTATTTTTGTCAAATTAAAATTCACTCTTCCATCAAATTTCACACATTTGATTGAGATATTTGGCTACAGATAAACCAAATTTTATACATAAAAACTTTAGTTTATTTTATTTGAAAATGCTTGATCATTGAAGGAGACAGCTACACATCCTTGATGTATTTATTTTGCTTGGGAAGATCAATTATTAGTAAAAAAATATTGAGGACAGTGGCTTTAGTGGAACTTAAGAGAATTTCTTGAGAGAACTTCTGGGAAGACCTTAAAGGAACTTTAGGGATGTTCTTCATAGAACTTCAAGGAAATTCGTCAGAGAACTTCGGAGAAAGTTTTCACAGGAAATTCTGAGAAGTTCTTGAAAGGAATTGTAGGGAAATTCTTCAGAAAAGTTCGGAGAAGTTCTTCAAAGAACTTCTGGGAAGTTATTCAGAGAACGTCAGAAAAGCTCTTTAGGTAAGTTTTTGAAAGAACTTCTGGGAAGCTCTTCAGAGAACTTCAGGGAAATTCTTCAGAGAACTTCGGTTTTTTTACAGATCTTGAGAAAAGTTCTCAAAATAAGTTCTGAAAAGTTCTTCAGAGAACTTCTGGGAAGGTCATCAGAGATTAGAAAATCGATTAGCCGCAAATTTCCTTCCACACGATAACCTTCTGGCCATATTTATTCCCCTCGCACGACTTTTCGGAGATGCTCACATCTTCAACGAAGACTTTGGCGTAAAATGGCGGTCCTTGAAGCGTTCTGGAGTCCTCTTCCACTTATGATTCGTCATCAATTGAAACGCAGACAGACGGTCGTTTAAAATGTCGCTGCTTAACTTTCTAGCTCTCGTTTTCGCCCTGAATTTTTGCTCAACACATTGTTTGGCTATTTTCTGTGGGGGGTGGGGACCAGTATCGCATCGCTTCACGATGTTTCTCTCCGAGGTCTCTACGTTGGAGACGACGAGAAAAACATTAAGTGATCGTCAGTCGTTGCGAATCAAAACAAACCCAAAAAAAGGAGAGAGTTCCTCTCCCATGTGCGCATCAGTAAACAGAGTGCACACAATAGATCGCTAAGAATAAACTATGCAAGCCACAGTGGTACATGAGCGTCTTTCCATGCGTCAATTTTTGCCTGTTGAAGTGGCGGACTTGTTCCGTCGCTACAACCTACCCCGCAGTGGGATGTTAGGCAAAGATTGACGTCCATGGTTCGAGTACCATTGGATACATGCCCTTTCGCTCAATTTTCAAAAACATCTGTTAATTTTCCTACCTGCCGCACTCTGGCGGAACTTTCAACACTTTCTCTTCACATCTTTCATTCTAGCCAAAAACATTGTTGTTCACTCTTGGTGCCTCATGGTGATGAGCGAACATCTCCTTCTACATCATAATCGTTACTCCTCGCACGGAGAATACATAACATAACAATTAATGTATGTATTTTCTGTTTCTTTTCAGGTTGTTGCTCTTCTTGATTCTTTGCACCATTCCGACATTCGTTTGTGGCATCTCGAAACCCGATCACTATTTATGGAAAGTTCAAAAGCTGATCCAGTTTGTTGACAGATGAAGGCGTCGAATATAGGTAGGCTCAGACCGATAGTCTTACGCGTATATGTGTAAGCACATCATAAGCGTAGCCAGTATGTTTAGGATAAAATCCTTATAAACAAATGGAAAACACATTGTAATAAGAGCGATTACAGGTTAACGTAAAAAAATTGTTTAATAATGACAATTCAGTAGGAATAACTAGATATCATACAGTTGCTTGATATCGATTTACTTTAAGGCTTAATGGATAAAAATAGTATGCAGCTGAAACAAATACAAAAATATTGAAAGACAACTATAACAATTATTCGCTTACGTTAAGCATCCTTCCATATTCTAAATAAAACAAGAACTTAGAACCCCGAATAGAAAATTACCATTAGCTGTAAGAGCATAATTATACATTTTCCATTCATGTTGTAATCACCATTATATGTATCGTCCGTGTATAATGCTGGTGCAATGTAAGAAACCATTCAAACTTTAAACAACCATGAATAGCGTATTGTTTGCGAAATTGGTTTGCGTTTCGACATTGGTCCTTATGAAAACTCCATGTCGATTTGTAAATAAAATCAGCTGACATAATAACTTACATGCACACTAAAACACGTCTCCACAATGTCGAAAATAATCTAGTATACACAGCACTTTCACAGTACTAGAAGCCGATTATCTAGTACGATAGTAATCCATAATTTTTCAAAGGTTCCTTCGGCACAACTACGTCCTTCCCCTTTGGGTCCATGATATTACTAAACTGTAACGATATCTATTATCATTTTATATCGTATTTATTATTAAATTATGTTAACGTATATCGTATATCTATATGGCTGAAAACAATATTTTATGATAAACCAGAACTGAACGATACCACCTAAAGTAAAACTGCAGAAAAAAATATTATTCACAAATTATTTACTGTATAATACACCAGAAATTTTGTTCGAGAAAAAGTCATTTTTTGTATGGTAACGCTACTTAACAACCTATTAGTGTAATGGTAATATCTTGATTTACCATAACATATATCATCGGTATGATACACTTTATCTTCAGTTTATAATTGTTGGAAGATAACCTGAATTATTATGATACGATAAATGGTATAATACCTTAATAATACTTGTTTATTCGGGACAGCAAATCTTTAAAATAATCCATCATTGGTCTAATCTAGTAAATTAATCATGAGCTTATTTTTCCACATGATTTTTGTCACAGCAATTCACCAACACCATTATTGGTTTTGAAATGATTCACAAAAGAACATCCTAACCGCAAAATAACAAACGTACGAACAATCAAGCGTTGCCTTCATTAAACAAATTCACAGTTGTGTGGTTCTGTGTCGAAGACTGTGCAATTTATTTCATGCCCTAAAACGTAAATTTATGTTGGACGTGCCAAAACCGCGCAAATAAACACGTTGGATGCATCTACCAACTGCACCATTGCAGTAATTTCCTACATTAGCTTGAATGGTGCTCCACTGCGAATTAGAGTTATCGCCTTACAATCCCCAATGTGCATACAAGTTCCGAAAATACTACGCAACGAACACATTCATTCGATTGAAACGTCCGTTTTTAGTGTCACGCAATAATCATACATTGATTCCAGCTGCATCAGAGATGTGCAAATTCCCTGTGTATATGAATAGGATATGGTTCTCTGGACGAATGTTCCGTATTTACAGTAGTATTGGGCAAATGAGCTTGTTACCACTAATTCTATTTTACATAATCGAACACTAGCAACTTCATCAAAACACATAAATAACGCTAGGTTTATTAGAAACCGGTTGTGTTATTATAAAATTTTTTCAAGAACTATGCACTAGTGGAAAGAATTTCAGATCATTAGGGAAGCAAACTAAGGAATCTTTATTTCAATTTATTGGAAATCGCCCATTACTTATGTGCAGTGTGGTTCTATACTCATAGATCCGTTTATACAGCTGTTACACCACATCCAATAGTCTCTTGTCTCTTTCTCTCCGTCTATTTCTCTCTCTCTCTCTCTCTCTCTATGTTCCAAACAGCACTCGAATGTCTGATCAATTTGCAAGGCATAACAATATCCTGCTAGGTAAATGTTTATTTTTTCAAGATCAGAGTTTCGATTGCACTTTGTGTGCTGGTGTTGACGAAATGTCTCTCTTCAATCTAGTAGGGAACCAAGCTGTAACAAACTGTAAAATCAATCTTTTGCTATTCAATGCTTATGGTACAATGGCCATCGTTCATTAGCAAATTTTGTAAATAACTCGGAAAACCTGAAATTAAGGTTTGCTGGTCCCTTTCTATAATATGCAGTAGTCGTACGCATACATGGCATTTCACCCAAGTGCGCCTCTCACATACATATTCCTTGGCCTCCTCTGGGGATGAACCAGTTGCCACACTGGGGAGCAAATCACCACGCTTACGATGAGTGCAAAACAAGCCAAGTGTGAGAGGGAGTCTCTTGAGAGCATTTGTGGTGAAAATTTGAGAGCACGCTCTCGAGTGAAATGAACGAATTGTGCTCTCGAGCGCACCAAACTAATTCTCGCTGGTGTCCTCTTGAGAGACCGCTCTGCAGAGCCAAATCTTTAGAAAATCTTCAGTGCCCTTTTTTATGCATGACATTGTTTCCAAACTTATGAGTCCAAAGTTGTGAGGATTTTTTCAATTCCTTTGTGAATGACTTAGATGTATAACTACTCCACCTAAAGTTGTTAACCGATATACAAGGAAAAAACGTGATAATAAGATAATAATGGAGGAACAAAAGGCTTATTTCTTTAGTAGTTATTCGTTTCGGGTGTTGATGGGGCACATTCGAAACTGTTCAATGCCTTACCACATGTTTCGTCTTGAGGTTTTTTGGGAACTGGAGAATGTTCTTATGATAGGTAAAAGACTCTTCCCTTCTCTGAAAGGGGAGACTCCCATACAAATGAAACACAAATTTCTGCATAATTCAAGATCGAATCAAGTTATTGAAACCAAATTGGGCATGTGGGGTTTTCTGGAGGCGAAATTTTTTTCTATGGTGATTTGAGACCCCTCTCTTCTCTAGAAGGGGGAAGGAGGCTCTCATACAAATTGAACTAAATTTGGCATGTGGGGGTTTTTGAAGGCAAGATTTTTTTTCTATGGTGGTTCGAGACCCCTTCTTTGATTGGGGGGAGGTGCTCTCATACAAATGAAACAAAAATTTCAACCAAACATGAGAACTATCCAGGCAACCGAAACACAAATTTGTATTATTCCGATAGGCAGCAGGTTCTGATAGAAGATAGAACCCCTTCTTATTCAAGAATGGGGGCTGTTTCAGTTATTGTTAGTGCTACATTATGCACAAGAAGTTAATATCAGATTTTGAACGAAAAAACTACGTTCAAACTGACAGGACACGGTGTAGTTTGAAGATAAATGTTTTGTCTATGACATGCTTCAACACAGAAAAAAGCCATGGTAGACACTGATGATCCGAGGATTAAATTTAAAACACACACCTTCGTTTTATTTTGCAGAAATAACACACATTAGTAAACAAAAATATAACAAAAATTATAAAAAAAAGCGCCAGTTCTATTAAATTTTCGTTCATTTGGTTCAGCTTGCATGAAAAAGAATGATAAACTCTAGATTTAAATTTTAAATGGGCGTTATTGTAAAATCATCATATCTAGAAACCGTTGAAGAAAGTATCAATAACTACATCTCATTCAGCGGAAGAAAATGTTTACATGTTTAAAATCAATCTGTTATAATAATAGATTTATTAAGATATAAATGAAGAATGGCACTGGCGTTTCCTTTGTTTTGATTTGAAATTCTGTCGAGTACAGATCTGTCAAATTCCATAGCTTTCGCTCGCTTTGACAGTTGCATCCCAACAAGACGCCAGAAAAAGATGTCCAGACTCGGTTTCGTTCTTATTGCCCCATTTATTCGTATTCTCGCTCAGTTATCTTTGTTCTATGTGGCTTACTATTTATAAATAATACGGAAAGATCTATCCTCGTGCTTCTTGGTGTTCTGCAGCCATGTATTACATCTCGATGCTGATGATGCTGTCAGTGGCCGAATTCGGGATGGATCCGGTAATTGGTGACCGGTATGCACACCTCGGAAGAGTGGCGACTTCCGATGGCCCGTGATGCGCTGGGGAATATCACTTACCCGCCGACGAGACATAGCTACAAGCTGGCGAGTCTTTGGCGGCGTACGCGATCTCCTACATCTACCTGGACGTAACACCTTCGCTTAAAGGATATTAGGTCATTCAAGTAAAAAAGAACGCACCATATTACAATCTCGTTTTTTTACTTTGGTCTATTATGTGACGAATAGTTACCAGAACCTCAAACAGAGTTATTGTGTGTTTTTATTGTGTTATTGGTTTTTGTTAGCAAACATTTAAGCCTATTCAGCTAAGAACTATTTTTTTTGTGGTTAGGCTTCATTCCATACAATTTACAGAAAAATCTCACTGGGCCCAACCACCATGGATTTCTTTAGACAATTTCACGATACTAAAATACAAATTTAGTCGGTTGGATTAGGCTTACTTATAACAACGGTTTTCTTGATAAAAGAGGACTCACTAAAACTTTTCAATTGGCTAGCAACTGCAAACTAATAAGTTCCACTAGATTTCGGAACTACGTCCAACCAATGCGTCAATCAAATCTAGAAAGAACTGTAATTAAAGATGGCCTGCATCTTAACATATTACGCAACGGGGGAATCCCTACTTATATTAGGGTAACGGAATGTAATGTTAGCTTGGCTCCTTCATTTGTACAAAATGTGTCATTAATTTAGCAATAATCAACAAAATCATGTTGCTTTTAGGATGACCGATGTAATCCAAAGCAATTGAGACAATATTAATCATCTTATAGTTGTTCACTTCCGTGTAATTTTCGAAGTTGCATCCAAGAATAGACCCAATTAGGTGCCTTTAGACCGACATTAAATCCATATCCCTTGAAAGTTTCTGACTTTATAAAAGAGTTTTCGTGATACATACTACCGAATGTCTTATCAAACTTATCTTAGCAAGTGTAGAGCTAGTTGAATCTCAGCTTGAAACTTTAAGAGTTATGTAATGTATGTAAAAATGTAATCGATGGTTGCATAATAGGCTGAGTCAAGGGACACATACCCTATTACTTCAAAATTTTGCAGATCATTTTTTTGGTCTTGCTATACAATCTGCAGTCATATCAGAGAAATGTGTCTTGCTTCGCGATCAGATTCAAATGGGTATTTATAATTCTTCCCATCCGTGGCACTGCGATATTAAAAGAGAGTAGATTCAACATTTCTCACCCAAACAGTTTCAAAAACAAACTATTTGAGGAGTAAATAGTTCTTCTTTTTATGCATTTTTTCCAAACCTCTGATAACGACGTTTCAAATGACGCCAAAATGGCTAACCGGTTTATATATGAAGATTAATAATTTTCTAACCGGCAAGCAAATTCATTTGAATCGGGTATTTTTGCATGGTTATCGTTCCGCTTCGGGTCCCTTGCGTTCGGAGCTTAACACTAGTGTTCGCCGTAGAAATACCCCAACTGACTGAGTCTCTGAATACTCTGGCTCTCCGGTCATTAAATTTGTGAGAGTTAGCGACTTATTTTTGTTTGTTGTTTACACGCTAAATGAACAGTGAATACATGTCCAAAATAAACGACTAAATAATATCAAATTATTCATTAAAGCTCTAGGGGCGATTCACTCCGGGCACACCATGCAAAACATTTCTGACACCATTGGTTCTATCTGGGTACATTCGTTAACTCGTAAAGCAGGCAGTCGGTATACCGTATAGCGCCAAAAAGCAAAGATTTTACATTACAGCCCACCTGGGTCGCACTCGGGCACATTCAGATGCTTATATTTGTACAAAGTCGATACAGTCGGTACAGTTGATGACTGGTAATCACACAACTGATGAATATATTGGCACAAAATATAGTGATTTCCTCCTTGCTTAAGCTTATGAAAATATTAAAATTCACTGTGTTGGCCAGACGTAAATACCCAATGCATCATATAGATGAACTGAGGAATTCCATTTTTTATCAATTTTATAAAAGAAACAATGTTACTTTTCGAGTTTAGAGTAGCTTGCCTGTAGCTCCAACATAATATGATTTCTACACATTTTCGCTTTCCCAACTTTTCAAATGTTAGTCTAGAGTTATAAGTTTTGTCATTGGGCCTCAGCCTTGTTCTGTAGGTTAGAAATAGGTAGAAAACTAAAAATTACATGAATCTGTGTAAGTTATTTTCGTTTTACGAATGTGCCCCATGACTGTCCGAAACTACCCCACGTACGGGGCACATCCGGACAAATATGTATTTTTCCGAAATGCAAATAAACAACTCAAAATTGCATAAACGCACACCTTTAACACACTCTTATGATGCTTCGATGTCCAAATGACAACTAGAATGAATTCAGGATCTCTTCACGGATCTCTTCAGGACGTTCACAAAATTTATGAAAAATTGAAAGAAAAAGTGTCCAAAACTACTCCCTCTCCCCTAGAATATGTGAATTTTTAATCAATGTATTAATTTTAAATTCAAATATTGTATGTAGTTACGGCCACTGCTTTATATGGAGCCGTCCTATTGTGTACTTGCTTAGCAACGCGCAGAGCGTTTTATCCGTCCTCGCCAGGAAATACATTATGGTTAGGGTTGTGGCGCGTTTAACCACGCATAAGACACCCACACTCCTATTCCTTAAACATTAATCTATTTATCCTGTATGGGGTGAATGTTAGGTTCCTATAGTTGCTTATGGAGTCTCCATTCACAACTACAGAAATCTAATGCTTCAAAGGTACCGCAACAATTGCAGCCTTACCCTATGAGAGATAATGTATTTTCAAAGGTAATAATATTGCCTATGGTTTCGTACACGCTCCATTACAAGAATCTGCAATCCTTTATTCCCAAGGTCAAATTTATACGTTATAACGAACATATCAAAACCGAAATGAATAAAAATGGAAACCGGAACCTGAACGACAAACCATTCACAAACGCGCTTGCTAATCTACTTATTTAGAGAATCAACATCAGTGTATCTGACCAGTTAACGCACTCCAGAGTTCTCTGGGGTGCGGTTCTCTGTATTCACTGCAGTGCGTTTCAGAGCGCTGAGTTTACTCGCCAGTGGCTTTCAGAGGCAAGTGATTTAATTTCACCGCGCAGCTCATTTCAAAAACTACAGATAAAGGAAGAGTGTGGTGAGTATGCTGCAGCGTGCAGCGCTCCTGCATGAACAAAAGAGAAGAGGAAGTGGCATATTCGCTCTTGTCTCGCACTGAGGAGAGGGACAGAGTATGGTCGTACGGTTCGCTGGATGTGATCATTCCGGACAGAACAATGGATAGTGCCATTTCACCAGCTCAATTTATCATTTACTCTGCATTCAATTGAAACTTTTGTTTGTTATACCATCAGGGAGTAGGGGAGAACAGTACAAAATGCACTGGTGGGGTAGAATGACCCACTCAATAAATATGCTCAAATCTTTAAAACTATAGATTTAATGGAATTATATTTTATCAAATTTTAAATAAAACAGCATAACTCATAATTTGGTAGTAGGCTAAGGCACTATATACACCAAATATGATTAAAATTGAAGAAATTGCCCCGACTGTTACTCACATGTAAATAATAGTGTTATTTAAATAAGCTTTTAACAAGCGTTAATATCCATGGTTTATAATAAATCTACTTCACATATATCGCACACAACAAAACATCAAGATAGTGTCAAAACTTCACTATAATTCCACGTATTTTCAGAATATTTAGACAAAAGCATGCGAGACTAAAACTGGGGCAAAATGCACTGTGTCGTTATGTATACGTCTACACGCTAAGAAAAAAATACTCAGTGGAGCGGTTAAATGTATGAAGCCAATGTTGGGTATACAAAACTTACTTCCGGTAAAATTCTACTCAAAAGTAATTAATTTGAACCCAATGGTAGATAAACACAAATAAACCCAACGTGCTACCCACATTTAACTGCTCCTTTAGGTACTTTTTCTAAGCGTGTATATAATGAGGAGTTGGCAACATATCACAACGTGTTGCGCAACGTCTTTATTCTATAGCAATTGGCTGCTTGACAACCAAACAGAGCTAAGAGGACGTGGCGATATGTTGCAACTTTACACATCTAAAGAGTAACTTTTTATAGCTATATACGTTTTTGCTTTTTACAAGCGGTGCATGCTATCCCATTAATGTGGTGCATAATATACCAGTGCACTATGGTACGAATGGACAAATTTCGCGACAAAAATCGATAACTCGAAAACCATTAACTCTTTTTTATGAAAATGTTTATATTTTTATGTTAATCCATTTCCTTTTTTTAATAAAAAATATATCATAGACAAACAGACATAACATATCGAACATTTGACATTACAAATCATCGTCACTAATAAACCTGCGCGTTCTGTTCAGCACACTGTGATGGATGATTGAGCTGAATAAATGGCGGTAGTGTGTTAACGTTAAATGTAAGAAAATCGAGTATACGCGCTATCTGTGGCGATATTACCAACTAAGAAACATTTGAAGTGGATGTTCAATGCGGAATCGATGAAAAGAAACTGCAAGTGTCATGTATGTTTGTCTCTGTTAACACATTCACATTTGTTTACTTACATTTATTTACATCATTTTATGTACATTTTTCTGATTATATTTATGTATTTACATATGCAAAGTCTCATTAAATTAAAATATCTACAATTCTGTACAAGCGAAAAAAACCTCTAAATCATATGAATAAAAAGTTGAAAATTTTATTATCAGTATAAAAGGACCAACCTAGTCACCACCCAAATCAAATGATAGATCTTATTTTTTAAATTAAATCTCCAGAAGACATCATCTGTCTAAAGTTAATGGTTTTTGAGTTATCGATTTTTGTCACGAAATTTGTTCATTCGTACCATAGTGCAGTGTTGTGGTGCGTTTTAACCCACTTTTAGGGTGCATATTGAGCAATAAAACGGGCGTTTTACCCTGAAGTCGTCTTGGCATCATATTGGAAAAGGTTTAAAATATCATGAAAAACCATCGTTTCGAATTAAAATCACATTTGATCTACAACGAAAACATCGTAATGCACCATACTCAATAATGTATTCCTATATTTCAGCTTCAATTACCTAGAAATTCACGATATTGCTTAAACGGTGCATTTTGTACCATCCTCCCTACCATTAACTTATGTCCTAAAAATTTAAATTAACAGCCCAATGGAGTTGTACACATTGGTAACGTAGGAGTATGCTAGCAATGTGATGAATGTTATTATTTTTAAATAGCCTGTGTTAGAAACGAGACAATTGTCCCAGATAGCGGAGCCTAGTACAATTAATATACGATTGATGTAGCCAAGTCCCCTTTCCTACTTCCCGTCCTCTTACAATCGTACTTCAATTGCACTTCAGATGTTACTACAGATGAACTTGAAATGTCAAAATAGCTAGCGGTTAATTTCAATTTTTGGCAGTTAGTTGAAATACACTTGAGGTTTATCTACGAACTAGGATTTTACTAGGACTGTTTACTTCAAATTGACCTCGGATTATCCGTTGAAACAAAAAATCTCATTTGTACATTTATAAATACATATTTATTATTCCATAATTATTTACAGATAATTAATTTTGCTTACATTTTTTTAATATAATTTACATAAATCCATTCTTATGATTATGTTGGCCGCGTCTTGCGGAGCCACAGTGCAACAAGATCGTATGCGGGTTAGAAAGCTTGTACTGTCTGGGATACTCACAATGAGTAACTCGTTACTTGGGCAAAAGACATCTTAAAGTGGAAGGTGTTTAGTAAAGAATTGGAACTAATGCTTAGTAATTACTTTTTCCGGTTCGAAGACCAGTGCCGCAAGGACCGACTATTGCATCGCACGATCGAGCGGGGCTGTAGGTTTGGTCTTTTCCATCCGTTCCTGTACCTTCAGCGTCAGTTCATCATACACAACAGTGTTAAACGGAAGCTGTTCCTGACACCTTCAAGCAGCACATTTCGATCACCGTACACATAACACTGTTCGTTTGTTAACCGGATGATTTCTGTCCAGCTGAACGGAGACAGTTAATCGTTGACCTAAATGTTGGAAACCACTCGCGGCGTTTTCTGTCACTTCGCTTGGATCGAGAACAGAAATTCAGCGAGTGACAATTTCGGCCTCTGCGCGATAGACGTTATTGACGATGCGGCTACGTCAAACGCTGACCGGTTGAAAAGAAAAGCAATACATTAAAATTAAGAAAAGAAGACATCATCTGACAATTGAGCAATGACATTAGATCGATTTCCAAGTCGTGAAGAAGAACGAATCCCATCTTGGAACGATCGATTGGCAGAAGCGACGTATCTGTCAAAGGTTTGTCAAAAATCAGTGGGGTATAACACAATCCTAACGGGGCGTTGAATCGGCATAAATGAGCACACTGATAGGCAAAATAAAGTGCCCACCTCATCATTTTTGAATTATTCTCGTTTAATTAAAATTATTTAAAAAAGACTTGAAAAAATCAATTCCTGCTGAGAAAAAACAGTGACAAAAACATGTACCCACTTCATTTCGGCTCCCGGGAAGATAAATATATGCTCTCCACCAGGTTCCTTAGGTGCTGCGGATCAAGCTCTTCCTAGGCACGCTTTGGGGGCTTCAAAATAGTTGAGTTTATTGATAACACCAGTTTTGTAACCCTGGCATCGAGAATCGCCCACAAATTCTCGATTGGCTTGAGTTCCGCTTTGCGGGAGGCCATTCCAGCGGTTTGATCCTACAAGACCGGAATCTTCTTGGCAGCCTGCTTCGGGTCGTTGTCCTCCTGAAATACGAACTTCCCTGCAAGAGCCGTCTAGATCAGCGAAACCTCCAGATTTTCTCGCATGATGTTGATGAAGGAATCACGAGGCTACCCACGAAACACACCTCCAGACCATCACATTTCCTCTTCCATGCTTCACCGCGCCTTGAAAGTGGCGCTCCTCAAGCTCCTCACCCGATCTGCACCACACACGAACCACTGCATTCGATTAAAAAACTCGAATTTTGATTCGTCCGTCCAGAGAACCGTTTTCCGAACTCCTACGGGCTTATCAGCATACTAACAGCAAACTTGAGCCGGTTGGCTTTTGTTTGCGTTGCTGATAAATGGGCGCTTCCAGACAACTTTGTTAGTCAGCCCATGTGCTACAAGACGGTGACGAACAGCTCGACCAGAAACTAATAGCTGCACGGTTTCCTCGATCTCGGGGGCAGATACTTTTGGGTTTTGTTGACTTCAAATATGATCTTAGTTTCCATTTGTGTATCCGTTTTGCGCTTCCTGCCCTCTGCTCGGGCGATTCACCACTGACCCGGAACGTTTTTGTTTCAGTAGAATTTTCCCAACCGCTGCACTATGGTCCGAATGGACAAATTTCGCAACAAAAATCGATAACTCGAAACCATTATCTTTAGACAGATGGTATCTTCGGGAGATTTGATTTTTAAAGTAAGATCTATCTTTTGGCTTGAGTTGTACTCAAGGTGGTCCTTTTATGTTCATGATAAAAATTTCAACTTTTATTCTTATGGTTTAGAGATTTTTTCTTCAACAGAATTGTAGATATTTTTAATTTATTGAAACTTTGGTGGAATTTTTTAAATTCTATCTCATCTACGTATCGTTTTATAACAGTTTTTCTAACTTTCCTTAGGGTGGGACTTGTAAAAACAGTTTTTTGCTGTAACTTTTTTATTCCAATTTGAATTTGAAAACTCTCCATAGATGACTTTTTAGGGTATAAAATGACGCATATTTCCCCTTTGTCCCCTTCAGAAAAAACTACATTTAAATTTGGTAGTTTTGCATTTTTTCTGCATAAATTTCGACCGTAACAACTCGACGTTTTTTTTATGAAAATGTTTATATTTTTTATATTAATCCATCTCCGTTAATTTATAAACAATCATATCACAGACAAACAGACATAACACAGCGAACATTTTTCACTACATATCATGGTCACCAACACACCTGCGCCATCTGTTGTGCACACTATGATGGATGACTAAGCTGAACAGATGGCAGTAGTGTGTTAACGTCAAACGAAGATTAAAATATGTTAACACAGACAAACATACATAACACTTTGTAGTTTCTTCATCGATTACCCATTAAACGGTCAATTCAAATGTTTCCTAGTTGGTACTATCGCCACAGGTAGTACATATAGCCGATTTTCGTTTGAC